>JALMQS010000053.1:9384166-9746427 GCA_024734495.1 Forficula auricularia | reverse complement strand
AATTTTGGGTCGATATGCACCAAAATCCAATCAGCTCTTAATCTCAATGCACCAAAACTACGTCTAAAAATTTGGTTTTTTATATTCACACTTGTTTTTGAGATAGATCGTCCACAAAAATTTGATAACACACAGACTAACTAACAGAATAACTAACAGACATTTTGACAAAACAGTTATTATCTGGAAAAATATTTTTTTTTTGTTTTTCACTTATTATGGGTTTTTGTAGAGCAAAATGCCATGGTTTTGCCCAATATTTTTAATCAAAATAGTTTCAGACGTTTTTGAGATATTTCGAAAAAAGAAGCAAAAAAACACTTTTTTCACGATTACCATACTTGATCCTTGTTGTTAGTTAGCAGGCTTACACTCTAAGGCGGCGATATCTCGCCTAGAAGATGAAGCATTAGAAAAATATTTAAACAAATATACACTAAAGCTAAAACCGTATTTTATGCATCATTAACTTTCTTCAAGGATTATAGTTTAATTTAATTTAATTTAATTTTGTTCCACTATATTTACTTTAGAATCATTTATTTACTTTTGCAATTAATATGAATTAATAACAATTTGACCCAGTATGGTGTAGTTAATCACCAGAATGAATCAACAAAAAAGGACCCTTCCAAAAAAAAAAAAAATACTAAAAATAATAAATAGCTACGTGTATGATTAAAAAATAAGCCGAAGATTAAGAAGATTAAGAAAAATATTCAAATGAAATCCCTGGTTCTATTTCAAATAGCACCTAAAATCCTCTTCGAATTTAGTGCAGCTCAGAAGCAATTTCTAGTTGAAAAATATATTGACTCACTTGAATAACCTTAGTTGAAGAAACCCATTTCGTGATGTCTCTACGACAATTGGATATTTATCTTTGGTCCATTTCCAAATAAAATCTTTCTCTTTTCAAGAGATTTATTATTTTGACTTTTAAAGAATTTATTCTATCTCAAATTTTTCTTTCAATCAAGATAAATTTTGATTTAATCTTTTATTTAAATAGTTTTACAAACTTAACAACTATTATAGATAATTGAAGAAATATGTGTTGAAAAAACAACAACAACAATTAAATCGACATTTGTAAAAAGATAATATGTTAGAAAAACCAAATCTTACAGGGGAGATCAAAAGGTGGACCACTTTAATCACAGTTTTCATAAACTAAAGAAAAAATTCAGATACTTGATATTATATAGCCACCTATGATCAAAGTATAATTCGTGAGTTTTGTTACTATTAGAACAGTGAAGGATTTACGCTTAGGACCGTGAGGCCCGGGCTTAGGGCGGCAAAATTTTAGGGGCGCTAAAATTTTAGAGGCTTCCAAATTTAAAGAACAATTAAAATTTAAAAATCTATTTTGCTTAGATTTGCTCTGATTGTATGAACAAATTCAGTAAAATATTTAAAATTATTATTAAATTGTTATACAAAAAGTTTCTTAAGAAAATTTTTTTAACACACCATATTTATATTTCTAAAACCGAATAGTTTTTATATTATTAATAGATTACTAACGTTCGTTTGTACTTTAATACCAAAAATATTTATCCTTTCTAAAACTGAATAGTTTTTATATTATTAATAGATTACTAACGTTCTTTTGTACTTTAATACCAAAAATATTTATCCTTTCTAAAACTGAATAGTTTTTATATTATTAATAGATTACTAAAGTTCGTTTGTGCTTAAATACAAAAATATTTATCCTTTCTAAAAGTGAATAGTTTTTATATTATTAATAGATTACTAACGTTCGTCTGTGCTTTAATACCAAAAATATTTATCCTTTCTAAATCTGAATAGTTTTTATATTATTAATAGATTACTAACGTTCATTTGTACTTTAATACAAAATATTTATCCTTTCTAAAAAGTGAATAGTTTTATATTATTAATAGATTACTAACGTTCGTTTTGTACTTTAATACGAAAAAAATATTTATCCTTTCTAAAACTGAATAGTTTTTATATTATTAATAGATTACTAACGTTCGTTTGTACTTTAATACCAAAAATATTTATCCTTTCACGGTTAAGGTGTAAAATATTAATTTTGCATATTTAATTTCTAAAACTGAATAGTTTTTATATTATTAATAGATTACTAACGTTCGTTTGTACTTTAATACCAAAAATATTTATCCTTTCACGGTTAAGGTGTAAAATATTAATTTTGCATATTTAATTCTTATTTTTTAAATTAAAACTAAAAAAAAATTCTTCAATATTTTCTTATCAACGATTAATAGGAAGAAATTTTATATCTCAGGTATTTAGAAACATTATCATTTTACCTGTCCTCTGGGCCGGTCGAAGTATTTAAGTTCACAGATCGACAGGTTATTCATCTAGAAATACATTTATGATAAAGTACGGAGCCTTGGGTATACAAGTTTGACTTTAATTTTGCGGACTTAAAAGTCTTTGACTTTATAAGAATTTTTATTCTGTCTTATACCTACCCGCCTACCCTATATTTACAAAAATATTAGTTTAAATATGAAAAGTTTTATTTGAATGTAACATTGGATTTTTCACATTTTCTCCATTTAGGTAATTATAAAATGACGGTGTGGCAATTTATGGGTTATTTTTGTTCCACTCCAATTTCAATCAAGTATTTAAATTTAAATTAAAAAAATCAACTATTAATAGGACGACATTTTATATCTCAAGTACCATATTTAGAAACATTTTACAGCACCCTAAAGAATATATTTATATTAAGCCCTTCAAAAATTCGATTTCTCTAAAAATGCACGTTTTCATTAATTACTCCATTTCTTTTCCCATTTATCCTTTTATTTGGAATAATTTAAAACGTAGGTACCTCATTTTCTCTTATAAAATAAATTAATGCGACTTTGAGAGATACATCAGACTAATTCATCTTCTCTCTCTGATTTTTTTACTTAAATTTTACAAAACTAAAGAATTTTAAATTCGATGGATAATTCGTAAAACTATTCTTAGGTAGTTCGCGGAATTCAATTTAAAAACATTTCTACTCAATTTGAATTCAATAGATTATTTAATTACTCCTTTCTTCACGTCCGTTACGAACTCTTAAATAAAAGCAAGGTTCTTTTGTATTAAAGACAGCTTCTAATAATTAATTGAATTACGAGTTATTTTCAAAAGAAAGTGTGCAATTTTTTTTTAATCAAATACACAGTTATTTTAATATTAAACCGTTTGTATTGTATTTAAAACTTAGGAAAGGCTATTATTCAATTTGGGTTTTTTCGATTTTTCCCTTTATTTGTATACCAAACTCTACCACTGTACCAAATTTCTGTATTTTAAGATCAGCAAAAGTATTGTAGAATTTGTATGAGTTATTGAGTGAGTCCGTGAGTGGCGAAAAAGTCTAAATTGGCTTCTTTTAATTGGAGGTTATAAACAAAAGAAATATGAAATTTCGTGATTTTGTTAGGCTAACTACTATTATTGAGGAAAAAATTGTACGGGTTTTCAGAGTGAAGTACAGAGACGTCAAAATGGCTCGAGTTGCTTCCTGTAAAAAGTAGTCTGGTAGTGCATGCCCGCTCGAATCAATCTTGGTTGGGGCACTATTATGCCCAGATAGGAAATATTTATTTCAATTTTGTTTTTAGAAAGATTTTTATTTTTAAAATAAAATTTTTTTCTATAGCATATTAAGAGAAAGTCATTTTTAGGACCTCACAGATGATAGCAAGACTTGTGTGTATTTTTTATTTATTCATTTTTTTTATTTTAGCCCAATCACTTTCTCGCCTTTCTAAAAAAAATACTTTTGAAAACAATAAGAGTATTTAATTTTTTACTTTACTTAATTCCTGCGTTGGCCCTGTGTAAAATTCAAAATTCTTAATGACAAAAATAGTAAGTAAGTATATTAAGACAAAAAGATCACATTTAATAATTAAAAAGTTAAAGGGATTAAATAGAAAGAGATAGAGAGGAAGATAGAAAAAATATAATTGTAAAATCGGGTGCAAACAAAATCTGATAATATCTGACCTGATGTGGTGGAGTGCGTTGTTGATTGATTGGATTGTGACAGAGAATAGCTCTATTTTTTTTTTTTTTTTTTTTTGAAAAAGGTGTTTTATTGATAACATACCTCGCGGCGTACCTGTGAAGAGAAAAAACAAAACGGTACATTTTTTTAATTGCAATTAATGAAAAAAATTTGCATAGAATTAATTCTAGCATTCCGTTAGTGCGTGAGATGTTCAATTAAGGCTGCAGTAGAAGTCTTCAAAATCTATCCATGCACGAGAATCCATAGAAAATTATTGAAATACTTAAGTTTGAAAGAAACATTTCAAAAAATTCTATCTACAGTTTTAATTACACTACTTAAGAAAGGAAGAAGTTTTTAAATTTCAGTCTTTTTTTATTTTGAATATTTATTTTTTCTTATTCCTATATACAATTCTTAAATTCATAAAGAGAAATCACTGAGATTATCCTCTGCTTGATGAAAATAAGTACATAAATATCATTGGGATGCTGCCCACGGATGCTGTGGATGCGGCACATCCCTAAAATTTGAAATATTTATAGTATTTTCATAAATATACCTATAAGGTTGACTTTCAGGAGGATCTTCATATTTTCTAATTATTATCCGTAATTTCAAATATTTCTATTAAAAAAACATTTTTTCCTTTGTAAAGTATTATATATTGGTTCTCGAAATGAAATAAAATTGTTTCATAGTTTCAATCGGCAATTTAAATGAATGATTTTCCTAAAAATGTGCGGATAGAAGGTTTGAAGTCCCTGCCTGGTATAACTTCCAGTTAAAGCATGTCAAAGACAAGTCCAGATGAGTTCTAGCCGAATAAAAATTGTTCTCGATGAAGAACTATTAAAATAGTAAGTAATAAACCAAAAAAGGAATAAATAAAGATGATTCAAGAATTTTTGGACTAATCCATTTCTAAGATCGGAAATAATTAAGAGTATATAGACAAGTCATAGCTTGCTTATAGCAATAGAATTAGGAGAAATTTAAGATTTTCTTATAGGACAGGTTGATTCATTGTGGAAGATGGTCGATTTCCTACTCACGGACTATGGAGTTTAAGTGACAAGATTTAATTTCTGACTCCTACCCTCACTCAAATAAAGCAATATCTGTTTGGGGGCAAAAGTCCCAAAATATATTTTAAAAAAATCTAATGTTAAATTTGAAAATTAACGAAAATGATGCCGTATTCAATGAAATTTGCAAAAAAAAAGCGAAGATGAAAATAAAATTTCAACAAATGAAGGGTACTTTTTTGGACAGCATCCCCTGGTAAAAAAGTCACCAACCGCCATTGAAATATATATATATCATTGTATAAGAATACTTTATTCCGTAGAGAGTATAGTTTCGAAGGTTTGACCTTGATCATCAGTTTTTTTTTAATTAAAATATTCTGTTATCTGTTATTTCTCATGGCTTCAAATACTCCATTGGAACAAACATTTGTTGAGTGACCAGCTTACTAATACCACAAAATGATTTCATCTTCATCCGGATATTCGAACCCACGAGAAATAAAAGAAAGAATAGTTCTAATTAAAAAGATGTTGATGAAGATCGAAGATAGAATTAGAAAATATATAATTTAAAATTTAGAAAATATATAGTCTATAACTAAATTATAAATATATATATATATAATATATATATGTTTATTTTCATCAAGCAGAGGACAACCTAAATGATTTTTGCTTATCAATCATCAACTCGACTAGTCTCGATTTTCATCAAGCAGAGGACACTCTAAATGATTTTTTCTTATGAATCATCAACTAGACTAGCACACTCGACAAACTAAATCTTTTCATTCTTAAATTATTTTTATATAAATATACAATAACAAAGTAAAATGGATTCATTCACCAAATCGATTTTTAATCAATTTATTTGAAATGTGGAATTACTCGAATTGATTTATAGAAAATTATTATATACAAAAAATAAAAGTATAGCAAATAATCTTTTAAGTATAATCAACTACTTGAAAAAACTTTAACAAATATAATGTTTTTAATTTAAAATTAACACCGATAACGTTACAGATGAGAGACAGATCAAACAGCTAAGTATAACAAAAGTTAATGGTTGACGTTTCTAATGTTTTTTACTAATCACCACTAAGCGGATAGCTTTGGAATCAAATACCACGTTATAATACGATTCGGTTAGTCTTAGGGCGTTCTTTCTTTGAGGCTAACTTTTGGTATTACCCACTCTAAGGACCTTGGTGTGGTCAAAATGATTCTTTAAAGTCTACATTTAGGTATTTGAATATATTATAACTTGTTCATATATGAAAATTAAGAATTGTACAGTAAGTATTAAGTTTGTATGAATTCATTTGATATTTTAAAATAAATATATCTTGAATTTATTGAATTTTGAATATTTTAAATACAAACTTAATATTTACTCTTCACTCCAAGTCTTATCTCTGAAATATGAACAAATTACTCACAAAAAAATCTAGATTATAAGCAAGAAACATTGGAAACAATTTGGATGGATGAACTTACTCTCAAATAGTACAGCTGTGACGTCACTCTATATAATAGTTCGTAATCGCTCCCGTATGTAATATCATTAGGCAGGAATATGAAAGATATTTCGTCAAGGTAATTTTATCTAAATATTATAATTTTTTTATACGAAAACTACTAACATAAAAATATTTTTTTTATTATATCACGGAGATTTGAAGAATAGACAGGAAGGTGTGGGAAAACATTTGTACAAAATAATAATCGACAAAACAACTTCATTTCATTGCCACTTTTTTTCATCTGTCTTTTTTTAACTTAAATTTAACAAATTTGGTTTTCGGCCAGTTCTAAAAAAGTGGCCTGATCTCGGTAGGATAAATACTATATTTTTAAAGACCAATTACAGGTAGTTATAATTTAAAATGTTTCTGCTACTTGTCTATCTTCTTTCAAATAAATATCTTTGCTTTGTTATTTTTAGAATATTGTTTGAAATTGTAGTCGTCTATCATATTAAAATGTTTATACTGATGATATTTAAACACGAATTGGTATAGAAACGAGTAACATGTCCTAGCAATGAATGAATCCAATATATAAATAAAATCGTTGCATTTTTTAAAATAATTACCTACATTCAGTAGATTTTTATAGAATTACAGAAAAATAGTGGATTCATACTATAAATTTGACACTTTTTTTCAATTCATTTAATGATTGATATATTTACATAACATATTTATAAATCTCTTAAAAAGTTATATTATAATTTCTATTCATCTACTCATTTATAAAATATTTCTACTTAGCTGTCAAATTTTTACAATATTAATAGAATACATGCAAATAATTGTGTTCATTAGCATATAGCGAAGTTAGAAATATTATTTTTAACATATCAAGTGTAATATTTAACATTCCGCTATAAATTGAAAATTCTTGAATAATAAATACCATGCAAAAAATGAAAATGGACTTATTTAAGGAATATATGGCAATTGCCAAATTTAAATAACATTATCTACATGGTTAATCTAGTTTTTTGTGGCCTGAGTCGATATTTTTTACAGATCGATTGAAACAAGGCATCAAATATAGAAAAGGTTGAAAAACAACCAACCCTAAATAAATTGAAAAATACCCTCGGTAAACGTATTTGCATTCAATAATTTATTAAACAAAATGGGAATTTTCTAGTAAAAGAGAATAGAAAAGACAAAAGGATACAAAATACAATAAGTGAAAAGAGTAAAATTGAATTTGATTTGCGTCTATTTTTTTATATTTCTAAAAAAATTATATATTTTGTTTAACGATTTGTAAGGAAATTTGCAAATCACATTCATATTTGTACATTTTTTAAAATAAATTTCTTTGATAGTTTAATTTTTTAAAGTCTTCTTTAACTCAAAGGAATTAAGTATACATATGTGTTTTAGTAAGAAAATAATGAAAAATTTACAATATGTATTTTTGGATATCGAAATTTTTATGTTATGACTATTTTTCCATTAGAAGATCTAGCATTGGCTGACACTCTCGACTCTAGAGCCCATCGTAGATCTGTCTCCGCCCTTTCTCTTTTTTATAGATGTCTTTTGTTCTGAAGAGATAAAATCAATAATCCCTCCAAAGGCTTCATTTGCGCGAAATACACGATTTTCTAAGACTCAACACCCCTACGCGCTTAGATTGGATACTAACCGAACAAACGCATTCACCAACTCGTTTATCCATATGACATCTAGAGACTGGAACTCTCTTCCACTGACCGTCTTCCCAGCAACATGTAACCTTCAATCTTTCAAGACACGCATCCACGAATACGTTCAACTCCGACCCAATCCCTAAATCTCTTCTTATTTTCAAGGGTACACCGCGGATTACAGAACCTTTTTAGTGCAACTTCTTCTTGTATCAGTATCATTATAAAAAAACCTTTAAGTTCGATTTATAGAGGTCCGACTGTAATTTTTAAATTTTTTCCTAGGGTATAGATAGTAACGTGTTTTTTATCATCTTAATGAAAATATGGGAGTGGGGGAATAAACCCTGGAGATCCCCCCATTGCCTACAGCCTTGACATTCACGGCTTAAATATAAATAAAAATTAGATTTATAAAATATTATATAGTCATAACATTAAGTGGAAAATTTCTCTATGATATAGGTGGAGGTAATCAATTATACTTGATAATATGTATATTTTTAAAAACCACCACCACAAATTTACCACTCAAACTTCTGACTATATAAAATTAAAAAATTTCTCAGTGGACTGAAGGAAAAATGAATTAAATAAAATATCATATACCAAAAAGATTCCAAATCTAGATAAATTTAGAAATTAATGAATGAATTACAAATACAAAGGATTTCGTAGTTGGTTTGTGTTTGTTTCTAGCTGGGAGGTGGTGGGGTGTTAGAAAACAAGAAGTGAAGCTGTTACGTGGTTTGACGTTGTGTATAAATCCATAAAACTAAATTCAATTGACGGGGGTGGTTCAATTTGAAAAAGAAAGAAAATTCAATTTGTAAACCAGAATCAATTTCTTTTGTAATGTAATAAAAAAATATTATTGAAAAAAAGAGAAGGAGGGAACAAAAATGAAGAAAATAAATAAAGGAATAAAAAATTATCCCTCAAATTCTTGTAATAATTTCTTTTTGATTTGCATTTAATGAGTATCTAATAATAAGATTTTCCTGTTTCAGAACATTTAGGTCGAAAAATCTATTAACTTCGTATGATGAAATTTCTATTATCAATTAAATATTTAATAAATTGTAATAACATAATTCATTTTATAAAGTAATCACAACTATTTAATTGAAAAGTTTATGTTTTGCCGAGGGTAGCAGAGTTGTTGATTCACAAAGAGAAACAAAGAGGTTGTCCTCTGCTTGATGCAAATAAACATACACACATATATATCGAGATGATATATATGTGTGTATGTTTATTTGCATCAAGCAGAGGACAACCTCTTTGTTTCTCTTTGTGACTTTCAACTATTTTCATTTGGGAACAGTAAATAACAATTTCTAGAAAATTAAATCATTATCAAGGAAAGTAGTAGCAATTTTACACCAATGGAAAATTGAAGGATATGATAAGGTAAATAGATATTGACTTGAAAGTTTCATCTAAGAAAAGCGAACGGTCTCAACGATTTAAGTCCTCTCTCCATTGATTATTAAATCAACATCCCTTCGCGTTTAAACTAGATAAATAAAATCAATAATGATCCCAAAATCACATTTGCGCGAAACATACGATTTCCCAACATTCAAAAATCGATTAAATTACAGTCGACTCTCGATAATTCGAATTTTCGATAATTCGAACTCTTCAGCTGTTAACTTCAGTAAATCAAAAAAATGCTGTGTATTTTGATACCCTCGATTACTCGAAATCCTTTTCTTAGCAAGAGGGGGAGAGAATCTTCTATAATTCGAACTAGGCAACTTCCGCTCTTTAAAATTCGAATTTTTCCAACCAATGTTTACTCCTCATTTTCCGCGTAAAGTTTACCACCGTTCTATTGCAATATTAATACATATGTAATTTTTTGTTCTTTTTTGTCGTTTTCATTATTTTTACATTTTTACTTGAGGCTATACATAAAATTTATCTAAGCTACTACATATTTTAAAAAATATAATAAAACCTCTTAATAATTCGAATTTTTTTCTTTCCTCTTGCTAATTAAAACTTCTTGATAATTCGAAGTCTCGATAATTCGAATTTTCCTTGTAGTACCTTGGATTTCGAATTATCGAGAGTCGACTGTAGATACAAACTGAACAAACACATTTGCCAACTCTTCTATCCCTATGACTTCTAGACACTGGATCTGTTTTCCCGCGTCCGTCTTTCCTATGCTATACAGCCGTTGGTCTTTCAAGGGCTACATCCACAGCTATCTTCAAATCTGACCCAATCCCTGAAATTTCTATCTATTCTCCTTCTTCTTTTCACGATGCAAGGATCCCCCCGATCTACAGAGGTTGCATCTTTTCGCTACATCTTTTTATAGCAATATTAGAGAAAAAAATGACTCTTTAGTTCTGGAAATTAGACCAACAGATTAAATAGGTGTCCTAAATTACATCGCCAGTACAAATAGAATGCCAAAATTATTGTAATAATTTTAACATTCTCAACTCTCTATTAACACAAAAATAAGAATCCTTTACAAGTCATTTTTTTTATACAAATCCAAAATTTTTCATCCTTTCCAAATGTTTTTTTTAAACGAAATTTGGCAACTAGCGCCAATTCACTAAATCCTTTACGTATAAATTCTATGATTTATACTTATTTCTATATAATAGGGAACGTGAATTGGGTTTCTGCTCTATTAAATTGATCATTGTATTCATGTCAATGCTCCCTCCCTTTCCTTCTTCCTCCAATTGAACTCGACATTAGTTCCCTCTGAACAGCTGCACTCAAGTAACAAGCTTATTGAGCCGAACAAGTGCATGAATTGAATGAATCTTCACTATTTTTCGATGCAAAAGCCCTCACTAATTTATTTTTTTCATTAATTAAATTCGTCTTATTTTATCTTCTGAGACGTTTTTCCAGTAGTTACTTCCCCGTAGCTCAGATATTAAAGCTCCTATTTATTTAAAATTTGAAAGTATATTTGAGATATGCACTCATTAACCGACTTTGAATAAAAGGAGGAGGTTATCATTTCAACGGAATGTCTGTTTTTTTTAGTTGGTCCATTGTATGCTTTGAACCAGACAAATCCAAAATCAGCGACTCCCACTATTTGGGGAATTTCTCTTTCAAACGCTCCATTCCTATCTGTAGTGTATAATTTTCAAGAAATATGGTGGTTGGCTCTATAGATAATACATTTTAGATAACTAAATTCAAACACATCCCAATTAATCACATCATCTAAAGCTGGAAAATTTTTCAATCAGCTGTGAAGGTCATTCACTACAGACCTCGTTTAAAGACAATCTCATAAATTATATTAAATTAGAAAATACAGAAAATATTTTCATGTTATAGACAAAGAGATCATCCGAGGTTTGAGTAACCGTTGAGAAGATTTAACCAATTGAGGCACCAGTCCCGAAACCCGAACCAATGCTTAAATTTCTAAAAAGATGGAATTCAATAGTTTAAATTTTTATTGCTTTAGTTTTCTCCTCTGTAAATGCCCAGTGGAAAAAGCTCTTCGCTTTAGATCGAGTGAACTTCAGTTCGAATCTGAGACCTGTGTTACCAACATCTTAAGGCTATTTTTAACCGACTTCAAAAAAAAGGAGGAGGTTATCAATTCATTGGAATCTTTTTTTTTTGTGTTTATTATTTGATTTCTCTCTTGGACCGATTTCTTCTTCTTAATCTCTTCAAATAAAGGACGTTGTTCCATTTGATTTTTACCCAGGGTGTACATTTAGGACCGCTTTCCATCTTTTTTTTGGCCTTCCTCGGCTTCTTACACTTTGGGGACGACATTCTTTTGCTACTTTTGCCAATCTGTTCCCATGCGATTTACATGGGCAGCTCATTCTCTTTTTCTAGTAACGACCCAGTCGACTACATCTGGCATGCCGCTTATCTGCCTTAAATGTTCTATAAATCTTATATAATATGCCCATTCAAAAACAAGATTAAATTAATTAAAGGAATCGTAGGGAGTTGGACAAGACTTTAAATTAAATTAAATACAAGTTTTGATTAAATATGCCATACGTTTCGTTGCTGTTTTGCGACTTCTTCAGTGGCTCATTTATTAAACTTATTTGTCAGGATTTTTTACTACGAGAAAAAACATTTCAAACAGTATTATTTTTTCTATGAATTATGATAGCAACGAAACGTATGGCATATTTAATCAAAACTTGTATTTAATTTAATTTAAAGTCTTGCCCAACTCCCTACGATTCCTTTAATTATTAATCATGGACACGAATAATGAAATATTACAAGTTTAAATATTTCAAAATTTATACTTTTGGGGCACCCTGATTTTGGCTGAGAGGGAGGGGGACAAATGACCCTAGTTACGCTACTAAACTTGTTTTTTTAATGATAGATAGTTCACTAATTCGTATTGTGTACAAAAAATAGTCAGATTGAATACAATTCGTTCTTCAATGCCGATAGTAGGGTATAATAAATTAAGTGTTTAAATGTCTTTACAATAACTCCAAAAGATTGAACAATGATGGATGGTTGAACTAGATTTGTAACATATTGCTCTTATTTTTTTTGTTTGTTTCCCTTATCTAATAAAATTTTTCTAACTATGTCTTTAAATATTTTTATTCTATGATATTGTCAATAATCTTTCTGTTTTGATTCTATCTTGTTTCTGACACACAACTCGGACTAACATGTTTTCTATATTTTGATTTTGCTTCCAATGCACAGCATAAACTTATTCTGCTGATGATAAATAGAAATTTTAATAACAAAAACGGATTTGTTTTTCTTCCTTTTTTATGCCAGATTTAATGGAAATAATAAAAAAATAGTATTGATTAATGATTCATACATGAGACAGTTAAGGAAATATTCCGACAAATGAATACTCGAGAAGTATTTTCTCATCAAACGATCTAGAGAGAGACGAAGAGAGTGAAGAACTGGAGAAATTAAATGCTGCATCTATTAGGAAGGCAGTTTATCGGGCGATTGACATAATATTAATAAAGGAACAAACTAATTAGCTCTCATAAATGATGATGACGATCATGATGTGGCGAGGGTGATGCGCGGATACATCTGTCGTCTGTGATGGACGTAGCAGTTGGCCAATAATAAACCCATTAGATCGAACATCCAATGAAAAGGTCACTTCAATCAATCATTCATTCTTCGCTAGTTAATTTACCAAAGATTTTAAGGTTATTTCATTGAATCCTTCAAAATATCAAGAAGTAATTTAAAAATTTTGTATCTGGATACTTTCTTTTAACAATTTAAAAATATTCAAACGAATTAGCTTACAAGTTAACAAAGCGCAGTTCTTGCACACGCCGTCTGTTTGACTACACGAACCAACTTAAATCTTATTTTCCACCTCCATAACGACGCTTCTCATTAAGCTTCTAAAATTAAAATTGCAAATCGTGCACTCTTATATCAAACCCTCAAAAGGGCAGATTTTCCAATCCAATTTGTGATAATTTTTAATTTCTAGATCTTAAGGTAGGAGTTAAGGAAAAATCTATTAATGGCAATTCTGTTCCTCCATAATATTTGAATTTCAAAATAATAATAATACAGTAGAAAACTTGGAATTCGATAATCCGGCAGTCCGGATAACTAGGCCACACCCTGGCAGGGTGAAAAAACCCTTTTTGCAAAGTAGGCTAGTTAATTTTCATTATAGACAGCTTAATGCTTTCATAAAGTATTTTTCTGAGGTCTGTCTAATCAGGTAAATTACAGTACACTGTGTATTCATTAATTTTCATTTTCATGTAGTAAAGGCTCTATGCCTTGATAAAATACGTACTTTTCCTTTGTTTAATGGTATTTGGGCAGTTTATTCTCTGTTGTATTCTCAAGAAAACAATAAATACAAGTACATTATTGCATTTTCTGAGGAAACTCTCGTACTTATTTTTTTAACCCGTCATTTTCACAAACTCGGCCACCCTTCGGTCTACATTAGGCCGAGTTTTCGGGATCCTAAAGTAATAATAAAAATAAATAAATAAAAAACATTTTTCATTATTTTTTTATTTATTTAGAGACGAAAATATTTTAAGTCTAAATCCCTAGGGATATTTTAACTTGTCATATTTAAATCGCTACCATATTACGAAAAAAATCAATTGTTTATCCCATGAAGGTAATCCCAAACAAAACAATTGAAGCAGAACTGAATAATTATCAAGAATTTAATATCAAGGGAGAGAGCGTTAAAGGGTAGAAGGCGAAGACGGATGTCCCGCAGGTCGCCACATCAATTATTTCATCCAAAGCCTCGGACATTAATCTTAATAAGTTTCAAAACATTAATTTCTAATAGTCTAAGATCGTAGACGCATCTCAGGAGATCTTGATTATCATCTTCATATAAAATTACACTGACACGATAAAAACAAAAATCCCTAAATTAATTTTTTATTACTTTCACTTAATGTAATTTAAAGTATTATGTATTCCTCTCTCGAGGTCTTCACATCTTTGAGGTCTTTCAACTCCAAGCTTATAAAAGTTTCTTTCACTTTGTCAGTAGAGTCATAGCTATATTATTCAACGACCACAACTAATTCTGGCAATGCGCAAATGTTACAACGCGTTATAGTCTTTTATTAAAAGAACCACAACATAAATTTCGCCTTGTGGCTGTTTTATATATGCCAGAACGCGTTGTGAACCATTTATATCAACAGTGACTCGAATTTATTGTCTTTTTACATGTACCAAATTGCATTGTGGTCGAATATTAGGGTTCCGTTTAAAAAATAAAACAGGACCCCTATTAGTGTAGTTACAAAGTTGTCTGTCTGTCTTTCCGTCTGTCATAGCATTGTAGCTCTTAAATTAAATAGTTCAAAAATTTGAAATATACACTGAAGGAAAAGAGTGTCAATAAAAGAGTGTGTCTTCTGCTGGAATTATAAATTTTCTCGTTATAAATAAATTAAAAATTTATAATTCCTGCAGAAGACACACTCTTTTATTGTCTCCTTCAATTTATAAAAAAATTCTGCTACTCTTGGCAAAAAGAAACTTTCAATTTGAAATATACACTGTTAAAAATTTCTTATATAATTCATATAAGGAATCGCAGGGAACTGGATAAGATTTAAAATCAAAACACAGAGCTTTTATCAAACAAGCCAGACGTTTCGTAAATTATTTTGGACTTCCTCAGTGGCTCGTTTAAATACTCCTTGTCAAAAACAATTTTTACGAAAATACAAAACATCATACTAGTATATTCATTAATCTCTCTTTCAGCACATTTATGATTTACAATATTCTTGGAAACGTCTTTTGCTTTGAACAACTAAAAATTGTCGCCGTTTCAAACTTGTGAAACTTTTCACCTTCACTCTCATACCACAACTATCATACATCATGGCTAGAGCGGTTTTTTTTTTTAAATTTTCCCCTCTAAAAGGACATTTTCTAATTTTTTATAATTATTAAAAACAGAAAGTCGGACCGACTTCAAAAAAGGAGGAGGTTCTCTATTCGAGTGATTTTTTTTTGTGCCTATGTTACCTCATATCTCCGCCAATTGTGAACTGATTTTGAAAAAAAAAAATTGCATTGGGTTCAGTCTACTTTCCGATTGGTCCCATTTTTTTTTCATAGGTATTAGACCTTTTTTGTTAGGTTTATTCTGGGCTAACTTCTTTGTTTATTAACCGATTTCGATGATTCTTTTTTTATTGGAAAGGGGTTATCTTAGGGATGGTGCCATATTAATTTAGTCAAGTTCTGATGATATGATCACTATTAATAACATCATTAAAAAGAGAAAAATAAAAATAATTAAAAAAAAAAAATAAAAACCGACTTCAAAAAAATTAAATGCAACAAATAAAATACACTAAAAGGTAAAAATAAAGGTATAAAAGGTAAATTTATAAAATAATTATTATCTTATTTAGTTACAAGTAAACTACGAAATATTAACATGAAATTACTTTTTGAAGACGGTGCCAAACATACCTTTTATGAATCACAATCGACGGATCTTACTTAGTACGTTTGGTGGGTACGCTCGCTTATAGGTATGGTTTGTTTGGCACCGACTTCAAAAAGTAATTTCATGTTAATATTTCGTAGTTTACTTGTAACTAAATAAGATAATAATTATTTTATACCTTTTAGTGTATTTTATTTGTTGCATTTAATTTTTTTGAAGTCGGTTTTTATTTTTTTCTTAAAAATTATTTTTATGAACCCTGAGGAAGGAGGGAAGATCCTCCGAAATACCGATTTCGAAACAATATAAGAAAAATATTTCCAATAAATATTATATTGTTGCATGTAAACTCTTGTTTATTTCCGGAATACCTTCATCTAATCCTGAGATATTGTATTTTAGATTTTCGTGAATTTGTATTAAAATTTCAATGGTTTCCCTTTGGGTACGTTCCTGATTTAAAGGATGAATAACTCATATGGCTTCATTAGCCAATTTATATACTTCAAAAGAGAGCTGATTACATTTACGCCAAGAGATCAATTACTTTGTTAATTTAACTTGTAAGCAAACATAACATATTATATCCTGAGGGAAGAAGAGTGAATCTTTGATATGATTTCCTGTGTTGTTTGATATCCGATAATTCCGAGAGACCTTTTCTTATTTTCTCTAAATATTTACGCATTTGAAATAATAGGAATCTCATTCGCATTCAGCGCATTACTTCAAAGGTGAATATAAATCCAATAAGCAAGTTAATCAGATAAATCGGCAAAAATCTAATATTCTATACAATAAAGAGGACCGACTATTAAATAGGCTTTTCTCAGTTAAATGCTAAATTTGAGAGGAATTTTTATAAGTAACTGCCTTGATAGCTTATCTGTTACCTTTGCTGAAGATCTGGAGGAATCGAATTAAAACCAGGTCTCAATTATGAAAAAAAAATATTTGGATAGGTTTTTTAATTAAACTAATTATTATTAACAGGTGGTTAAATAAAAATGAATCGTATGGTTGAATCAAAATAATTTTTTTTTTAGTTTACACTACACCCCCTTTACTTTATTAATCAAAATAAAAGAAGTGGTTGATTGAATAAATAATAATTGAAAAGAAACAAATTACACTACTCGATAAAAATTAAACAAAAATTTCTACCCGTAAACCTAACAATGGATTCCAGTAGAGTTTTATACGTTGATTATCAGACAATTTTCTGATTTTTTACAACAGGTCAGAGTTTTGAGACATTATCGGTCAAATCGACGAAAAAGATCATTTTGGCCTATTTTCGAATCCCATTAAATATTAAACAGCAATATTTAAAATCAAAATATTTTGTTGTCGTAAAAGAAAACAGCTTCCTCTTTGAGTTTCAAATTACTACTTGTTTTTAATTCAATTAGAACTCGAGTTATAATTAAAAAACTAAGACCTTATGTTTTTATCTATATTTATTATCCTTTATAATCACGTAGTTTTAGTTTCTTTTAGTTATAACTCGAGCTAAAAACAAGTGGTAATTTGAAAATCAAAGAGGAAGCTGTTTTCTATTACGTCAACAAAAATTTTGATTTCAAATATGTTGTTAAATATTTAATGGGACTCGGGAATAGGTCAAAATGGCCTTTTTTTATTCGATTTGACCAATAATATCTCAAAACTCTGACGTGTTGTAAAAAATTGGGAAATTTCATGATAATCAACGTATAAAACTCTAATGAAATCCATTGTTAGGTTTACGGGGAGACAATTTTGTTTAATAGTGATATCGAGCGAAGCTCGGTTCTCCGGGTACTAATCTATTAACATAAAGAAAAACCGAAATTGTAAAAGTTGCCTAACGAATTTACTCTTCAAACGTGTGTACTAACTGCACAAACACACTCTTATTATAAATGACGAGAGATCATTTCGGTAAAGAAAATAACTTCTTCTGCGTGGCCAAGCACGCTCAGTATTTTCATGACGGTGGTAACCCAAAAAGACCCGTAGACGATGTCGGGATATGTAGGCAGAGTTTTCTGTTCTATATGAGGGTTCGAGTTCCCTGGAATTCTCTAGCAGGGAGCAGGGTTTGGAACGCGTAGAGCAGCGGAACCGTTTTTTTTTTTTTGCGGAGCTCTAAAATTCCGCGAAACTCTCTTTGACAATCACTGACCTAGAGATATTTTCTAGGGTGGCTATTTTCCATCCGTTATCCATACAAGATCCTATTTTTATAGTTGACTTTACATGTAAATGAAATATTATCACATACAGATAAAGCGAATCTGTGACCGGTTTTCTAGATAATTAGAAAGGAAGGGGATTTTCCTTTTTTTATAATAGCCAACTCTCAAAAACTTTTAACACAAGAAGAAGAAAAAATAAAAGTAGAACTTGGAAATTTTTTCTCGTTAAATTCTACATAATTTTTGTATATTTTTCTAGACATTTCGTAAAAATATTTAAAAAAAATGGATCTTTCAGATGATTATGTTGCATTACAAATCCAAACTGGAGTATTATCTGTTGTTAATATCATCATTACCAATATCGACTCTATCGGGTTATTTGTGAACGCATATTGAACGGCTATAGATACTCCAGAATGATTATCTTATCTTTGTTTTGTTTTGGATAATAACTCAGTAAATATATAATCGATTATTCTATTATATATTTTTAGTAATTCAACGCACCCAAGGGTTGTTCAGTTATTTATTATTTATTTGTTCATTAAATATTCGCCCATTGTTCAGAGTACCAGTATATAATATTAGGATATACGAGCCCAGTCCCATCTCAATTGGCCCACCAATATTTTTTCTTTTTATATAAAATTATGCTAATTCACGGTAAATTTAATTTAAATATTTATTTTTATTATCATTTGGAACAACATTTGAAACAATTTAAAACATTTTATTGTAACATTTAACTTAAAATTATTTTTTAATTTCTAAAAACATATTTTTATACAAAAAATAGTTCTTTGCTTTTCACCATTTTTTTTTTTTTTTTAAGAATCTTTGAATATGTGAAATAATCAAGTAGGCCTTGCCTTTTTCCAACAAAAGAAAGTTTGTTTTGTTTATTATTAGTAAAAATGACTCGTGTAAAGGTTGTTGATGAAAAATTTTGCTCACTTATTATCAATTTATTTAAAAAGGGAAAATCAAACGCGGAAATTGGCGATCTAGTTAATTTATCAAAGTTTATAGTCAGAAATATTATTCGAGTTTATAAAACAACGGGTACAATAGCTACAAAACCTCGGTATGGGTCGAAATCCAAAATATCAGATGCTGATAGACGGGCATTGAAGAAGATTATTAGAAAAAACAGGCGTTCGAACTATGGTGAATTATCTGTTCTTTGGATCGATGCTGTGGGGCAAAGTGTTTCAAGACCACGTGCCATAGAGAAGCCCTTAAGTTAGGTTTTAAAACTTACAAGGTAATTTTATTGCAACTTATTGCAAATTTTTTTTTGGTAATTTTAATAATTTTTTTTAGGCGAAAGAAAAGCCACTCTTGACATTAAAACAAAAGAAAAACCGGCTTAAATGGGCTAAAAGTCACATTAATTGGACGAGTGATGAATGGAATAGTGTCCATTGGAGTGATGAGTCTCGTTTTGAAGTTTGTGTTGGGGACAATCGAAGCAGAGTTATTCGTCAGAAATATGAAGCTTTCTCTTCAGATTGTTTAAAAAAGAAAGTAAAATTTCCTGCTTCAGTTATGGTATGGGGTTCAATGTCTGCTAGAGGTGTTGGAAAACTTCACTTCATTGATGGAATTGTAAACACTAATAAATATTTAGAGATTTAAAAAAAATCGTTACTTCCATCAATGGCAGATGCATTGCAGAATAATAATAATTTTGTGTTCCAACAAGACGGGGCGGCCTGGCATACATCAAGAAAATCTTTAAAATGTCTTTCTGATCATAATGATCCACTTTTGGAGTGGGTGGCAAACAGTCCCGACTTGTCACCAATAGAAACTCTTTGGCACACAATGAAAAAGCTATTACGAATACAACCAGCTAGAAACGTAGTCGAATTAAAACACAAACTTCAAAATATTTGGGATACTTTTACTCAAGATGAGTGTCAAAACTTAATAAGTACTTTGCCCAAAAGAATTCAAGCCGTAATTAAAAATAAAGGCGACGCCACACAGTGGTAAAGGTTTTGGATTTTGTATGTTTTCCTTGTTTTTAACAATTAAAAAATAATTTTAAGTTAAATGTTACAATAAAATGTTTTAAATTGTTTAAAATGTTGTTCCAAATGATAATAAAAATAAATATTTAAATTAAATTTACCGTGAATTAGCATAATTTTATTTAAAAAGAAAAAATATTGGTGGACCAATTGAGATGGGATGGGATTCGTATATGTATATATACGTATTTTACTTCTAAATTTTTAAATTAAACATTTTTGAGGTTCAGTATTAGTGTCCCTAAAATGTCCGTCTGTTTGCCCTGCTATCAGAACATTACAGTTCATAAGCTAAATAAGACAGGAACTTGAAATTTATAAGTTATATGTATTCATTTTCCTCGAAATCAAAAATCGTATTAACATTTTTATCGAATAATTATTTTAGGTAGAGTCGAATTTTTGGTCATATATTTGATATATTAGGGACGTAAGGAACCCTTGGTATGTTGTAGAACTCGCAGTTGGCCGGTTTATTTCAATATTTTAGTATTCTATTTGCTCTAGTGAGAATATCAAAACGAAATTTCACATGTAGTTTTGATGCATTGAGATTAAAAGGTGATTAGATTTTGGTTGAAATCGAGCCAAAAATTAAAAGGGGAGCGGGGGGCGCTTAAAAAAATTAAAATTCTAAAATTTTCAAACTAATAAAAACCAAGAATAATGAAATTTGCTATAAAATGAACCTATAATGACAAAGAGTTATTATTTTTTTTTCTCGGGGGTTAAAATTGGGGAAGATGTTAAATAAATAGAATTATCAATTTAAGTTCTAGACCCTTTAATTGATTTGTACGAAAATCGCATATGCACCCTATATCCTATGTGGAGAGGAGCCGACACCCGTTTCGGGTATGGCACTCGAAGAAGAAGAAGACCCTATAAGAACTTATGAAAATGACTGACTTTGTGAAATTGATAGTGACCAAAAAGAAGGAGAGGAGGGTTCAAAAATAATTTAAAATAATAAAATTTTCAAACAAAAATCAAAGAAAACTGGTATTTCTATAATAGAATTATTATCATAATTAAAAAGAGACATTAATAATTCATAGTGGGGCCAAAATTAAGAGGGGGAGTTCTTTCGTAAATAATTATAAATTATTTTATTAAATATAAGAGAGAGGGGAATTATTATATTTTTGAATTATTTTTATAACATCTTATTCTCTCAGAAATGAATTTTTTGAACTGTGATCAAATCGCATTTTGTTTTACAATAAACTATCTAATAACCCCTTAAAATCTTTAACACTCAATTAGAATATCATGTATTTATTACAAGATGGAGGTTCACTGGGTTGAACCAATTTGAATGGTCCATTTCGTTCTTGGAGATTAAACAACAAACATGTTAAAATATAATAATAATAATTCCAAAAGTCAAAAAAAATATGAATTGTAAGACGTTTAAAGCGTGGATTAATTATACTATTAATTAAAATTGATTAAAAAAAAAAAGATTTTTTTGGTCCAATACTACCATAATAATTAGATGAAAAAATTGATATCTAAAAAGTTGAAAATGTTAAATTTATTTTCATTTATCTTTTACGGATAATTTTCTTTTTTTTTTTTAATAAAAATATTCTTTTATATTTTCTGTTTTAGAGAATTGAGCCCACCTAGAGAAATGCATTCAAGATAATCGGAAATAAAAACGGGTTTTTATTCATTTGTGTGTCGGAAATCGACCAATGCAGACCTGCAGACGCGGCAGCCATTCCAAGGTAAGAGCATATCAATTAAACTCTAATTAATTTTGATACATCATTAATAGATTATTTAGTAAAAGTCATATTAATATTACGACATCATTTTATACTCAAAACAGCCAACTCTCAGCAGGAAAACTTTGCCTTTTATCGAAAATAGTTAAGTAAAAAATAAAAGGCAAATCTTTTGGTTAATATATCAACAAACTAGTTAATTATAGCTCTTAATTGCAATGTTTCTTTTTGCGATAGGCTATTTGAACACTTGACAAATAATGTATAAACTATTTAAAATGAAAAATACTGATGATTAAGTTCAATCCTTCGAAACTATAGTCTCTAACAAATACATTATATGGTATACATATATATTATATATATATTCATTATATAATATTATAAGTATATGTTTATTGGCATAAAGGAGAGGACAACCTCATTGATTTACCTTTATGAATCAACGACTCTGCTACTCTGGAAAATCTTTTCAATTAATAAAATCTTTAGTTGTTTGCTTATAAATTAACATCTTTGGTACTCTCAGCGGAAATACCATTTTTCATTCAGGTTTTCCTCTACTTTAATGTTCTAAAATTGGCCTTCAATTTAATTAAATTTTATCTGTGAAAGTTATCATGGACATTGTGTCTGGTGGATCTAAATATCTTAAAAACGACTGAAACTATTTTATTAAAAAAAATTGAGCGAAACCATGTCTTTGGTCTACAAAAAATCCATAATGAATGACCATCGAAAAAATACTCCTATATTTTACGGGATATCAATTATTTTGCTAAAATGTCTTTTAGTTTTTACGTTATTAAATATTGTTTTCGATTTAGCTCAATAAATAGTGTGAATAGGAAATTCCACGTGTAGTTTTGCTGTATTGAGATTAAAGAAATGATTAGATTTTGGTTGAAATCGAACCAAAAATTAAGGGTGGGGGGTCAGTTTAAAAATTAAAATTTTCAAACTAAAAAAAAACAAAAAAAAATGAAATTTACTATAAAAGAGATCTATAATAAAAAATAGTCTCATTATTGTGTGTGTGGGGGGGGGGGGGGGGGCTCAAAAAATAGATCTATCAATAACAACTTCAAGACCCTTCGATCGATTTGTACAGAATTTCGCTCCCTATATGACCTTATGGAAATGACTCTCTATGTGAAATAGATAGCGAGCCAAAAGAGGGGGGTCAAAAAAAATTTAAAATAATAAGATTTCCAAACAAAATCGAAGAAAGCTGATATTTACAATAGACATTCTCATTTATAAGGAGATATCATAAATTGCTAATGGGCCCAAAATTCTGAGGGGGGGTTCTTTTATAAATGATTATAAATTATTTTATTAAATATTAAATATAAGTGAAGGACAGGTTGTATGGTAAAGTCATGTAGTTGACCATATCAGTTTATTTCTTGTCGATTTGAAATTTCTAATAAGGAATATTTTCTTAAATAGGTCAGTTGGTCTTTTTCTCTTGACGGATTACAATGCTCATAAGAAAGGAAGGAGCTCGTAATTTCCAGACTTATCTCTTAAAAATTTAGCAGACTCTTCTGTTAAAATAAAATTGAACCATGATTATGATAATGATGATTACCCTGGGTCAGTTTTTTCTCTTTGGCCTAATTAGGTGTAGAATTACGCTTAGCTGTTCTAAGATTATATTTAATTTAGATATTGAATTCGATATTTATTTTAAGCCCGGCTTCATATCCTAAAGTTTTTTCATGTTCCCTAAATTATCACTCTCTAAATAGCCTGATACGCCCTTGACTATAAAATGGCTGACATCTAGTAAGAGGGGCCTCCGCATTCTCTTGCCACCCTTGATGCAGTTCAGAAACGAGTTATAAGATTAATAAAAGATTCGACCACTACCGACTTCCTTGACTCGATCAATAGAAGAAACGTCTCCGAGCTCTATCTCTATTTTATAGATGCTATCATGGTTATGGGAAAATATCAATAATTTTCCTAAAACTTGATTTGCTAGTTTGCGTAGGTTGTGTTTCTAGACTCTAAATACCATTTTGTGGTTAAATTCGAACAACTTTATTCGTCAATACAATTATTCCCATCACTTCTAGACCTCTCTCCCTGTATCTCTTTTCTGCTTTCTAAGAATCTTATTGAATATTCCTTCTTCTCTAAGACTTCTATCTTCAAAATATTTTCCTACTTATGAAACTTACTTATAAAAGAGATGGAGTAAAATAAAAGCAACAGAGAAAATCTCTTTGTGCATTAAATGAGATTTGAGCGTTTTCACTCTCGTCTTGATTAAAGTAAGTAGTAGTAGTATAAAGAGAACTTGTCTAGAAAATTGACTCAATCATGAAGTCTGCCAGAAAAAAAAAGGAATTCTTGATATTTCCATCTTGTATTCCGCAGACATAATCAAACATTGTTATGAAAATAAGAAAAACTAAGGTTTTATATATATTTATTACAGTAAATCTGCATATTAGGATGATGTGCAAATGAATACATTCACCTAAAACTGAGGTAAATAGATTGTAAATAATAAAATATAAGCTTTATCCAAATTATAAGGGAAATATGGTATATACATTAACTTCACTGCTTTGACGAATGTGAAATCAATGGGGATATAATAAATATGTGCCTAGAACCTACTAATAAAAATAATAAAAAGAAAATTAGTGATTAAAAGTTTATTTTCAAAATTGATTTATTAACGCCACAGAAACAGGCATAGTCAACAAAATACTCAGTGCTATAGTAATAGTGTTCGAAAATACTTCAATTAGATTTTTTACTGATATAATTTAATGTAACATTTGGAGGTGACATGATCTCTGGGTCAAAATTTTGCAAAAACTGTATTTAATACAATAATTCAAGACCATTTAAATCGTCTTACGGCGCAGCCCGAACTTGCCTTTATGGCATGTTTTAATTATGGGTTAAATAACGTGAAAAACTATCTTTCAAAAAATCATATTATTATACATAACCTTATTTATGGCTGCGTTGATACATTTAACAACCAGCTGTGGTCAAAGTGAGTACAATGTACTTTTCCCAAAGGCAAATATGTATTGAATGCACATATTATGCCAAATGGAGTTGGAAGAGTATACGTTTGGCGGAAAATGTATACATTATCCCGACTATCCACATTTTCCGTAACATATATCTCTTCTTGAAGGAGAATAACTCTTATTGTCTCCTTCAATATATAAAAATTCTGCTACCCTCGGGAAAAAACTTTCAATTTAATTATATCTCTTCTGATAATGATTAAATAATTTTTTTTATTAAGGCCATCCCATCCTCTGATAATTCTTTCATATTTACACTAAGTCATAAATAAGTGTCCATCATATTAAATAAATTCTGTTCATTATTTTATGTTATCTTCAGTCAATGTTCTCCTGACGATGAGTTAAGAGCTCGCTTTCTGAATATTCATGGTTTGAACTCTTTTAATTCAAGGAAATGAATATCAATTCTAAATGAACAACTATGCTATATACCAGTAGAACAGTGTTTCTCAACCTTTTTTGTGCCATTCCCCATTTAAGCCTTTTTAAAATTCTTATGCCCCAAAATTGTTAATTTAATGTAATGTAAAAATAATTATGTAAATTATGTAAATTTAAATTTGAAAATAAAAACATTTTGTTAAAAAAAAAAAGAAAAAAAGATTCCTATATACATATATATATATTTATATTGATATTAAAAATATATATTTTCAAATTGATTTTTTCTTGGGACCCAAACTTTAGGTATGTTTGATATGACACGTCTAATGCGAAAGTATTGTCGCTATAACTATAGATTTGACCGCTTTGAGTTTAACAGATGGCAACGCCTGTATTTAGACAACCAGAACAGACGCTAGCACTGTGAATGATCAGATGAGGCTTCCAATACATTAATTTATTTATATAATTTATATATGTACTCAAAGCAAAAAAAACAACCTTAAAATTTGAGCTACTGATCCTAAGCTACAAAAACAAAATTTGTAGATTAGTATTTTTATGGTTCTATCTTCATTATATAAGTGTATTTCAAATCTTGCTGTCGCAACTTACTATCAAATTTTGTTAATTTTTATTTTTTCAAATAAACTAATTTTGTATATTTAAACTAAAACTAAATTTAATTAGTTACTTTGAGCTTTTCTGTTTTGTTCTCTTCCTTTCTTAGTCGCTGTTATCTTTTCTTTTCATTTTTTTCATTTACTAATTTTTAATTTTAAAGGCCTAAAAATAAATAAACAAAAAATTCGTAACCAAAAATAATGTATGTGTTATAATTAATTTAAGATGAAGTGGAGTAAATCTAGAGTAAAAAAATGCTTATTTAAGCGTATATGACACATTTTCCCCACCGCAAAATAACATATTTTTTCCATTTGAAATTTTTTTCTGGAAAATGTGTTATATGCTTCTAAAACTGAAATAAATAAAATAAAAGACAAATATATACCACTAGGTCGAGCCCATGTTCGAATTGGCCCCCTTGACAATGAAATTGCCCCCATGTTGGGAAACACTGCTATAGTCTTAAAAGAAAGACATCTAATTAAAAATAGAAGCTCTCAAAGTGTCAGGACCCAGGTAGGCGATCGCAATACTTCACATTATATTCTATATCATTACATGATATAGAGAAAATCTAATGTGAAATTAAAAATGTTTAATGCTTCCATGAGCCCAAAAAGTGCTCTAAAATTTATTGATCTGTGCTTGTGAATATGTATACTTCACTAATCTCAGCAAACATAAGTCACAAAGCAACCAACTTTGAAATTTAAACTGTTAATCGACTAGAGTACATCAGGTATTGGTTTAAATCAGCATACTGGAAATACGAAAGTTTTTTTTAACTGGTATATCGTACTCAACAAAAAATTCTTAATAATCTAAAAAGTAAAATATTTTAATTAACGTTTAATAAATTTAATTAGAATTTAGCTTTTGGCATAGTAATTCTATTAATAATAGCTCTCTATCAATGTGAAAAATACCTGCTCCAGCCTCTCTCCCCCACTTTGTCATATCTCCCTGAACAACTATTTATTTTTGTTTATAGAATTACAAAACAAATTCAAACAGACAAACACCCAAATCCGTAAATTCAATAGAACAAGGTCGAAATGATCCTTCAGATTAGTAAATATGAATAATATGATATGAAATAATTGAATCGCATTTAATCACAGTCACAAAAAAGAACCACCAAGAGGCATACAACGAACAATTATTGCGCGTATTATTTGATATGATTAGAAAATAAAGAAAATACTTCAAATAGACACCAGGATTGGTCGAGGAATGTAACTCCGGATTTCATGTATCTGACATGGCGCCCTAACTGTGATCTAACAACCCGGATTATCATTACGTCCATTGAACTTTTTGTTATATACAAAGCTAAAAGTTGTCTCTTTCTTGAATATGTCTTGATTCTGTGGAGAGGCACCTCTAAGCATCATACAACCTTCAGTCGGTCACTATTGGCACCTTCGAATTCTACCCAACTCCTGAAATATCTTCCTGTTCTTTTCACTTCTTCAGTCAATCATGACCTATAAGCAATATATAGTGGCATCTTCTTGGTGTAACAACATTATTATTATTATTAAAAAAAATCGCTCAAAATAATATGGGCAATCCATGAATTTAGTACTTCTCACATTAAGAGAGGTGATGGGGTCACAAATGTGACAGAGTATGACTTCGTGAGGAGGAGTTAAGACTTTTGTGACATCACATTTAAAATTTTTTTGCTTATATGAATATGATTATCTATCTATATCTATATTAATACTATATGTAAAGCTGGTGAGTTTATTGGTTTAAAATAACTAACCTCAGGAAATACTAATCCGATTTGAAAAATTATTTTTACAATTGAAACTCCGTTTATTCATGAAGGTTCTAGGCCCTTATGTTCCCTTTTTTGGTCCCTTCAAGCCTCCTACTTATTTGGTAACTAAGTGGTTCAGGGTCCAGAGCCCCCTAACTAGCAAGAGGCACTCAGCTAGTAGGCAATAAAAATGTAAGAAAAATATATTTAAATATTTTTAAAAATATGTTACACATTTGGCAAATTTTAAAAATAAAAACCAAACAATAATCGTAATGCTGTTTAATTAGTTCTTGATTAAAAGCTGCATATTTAATATTTGACATGACAGCCAGGGGAGGAGGAGTCACTCGATTGTGATAACCTGTGACTTAGGAGGAAGAAGAGGTAAAAACCCACGTAATTAGTCTATGGTTCCATATATGTTGACAGAAAGACACTGGGATTAGTTAAAAAAATGAAAAATAAATTTTCTATGATACATTTTACTTGAAGTCCTTAAGTTCATTTTAGAAGATCCAAGAAGCCCGGAACGAAAAATATCTGCCACTGAATAAGTCATGAATTACTCTCACATATTCTGGTGGAATTCTTCGATTTGCAAAGGTCATATTAAAAGATCTCAACTTGTTCGAAAATATAATTGTGAGAAAAATCCTTTTTGCAAAATTTTGAATCGCGTTGGATTCAATGAAAAGTTTGTTATAATGAATACCCTAGAGGCCAAGGTGGCTTATACCAATGACATGGCCCAAATTATCTTTAAGTCTATCATAACTTAGAGAAAAGAGCTCTGAAAATGAAATTGTTCTGGATCAATAAACTAGAAGGAATGCTTACCTTCTAACATTAAAGCCCAGATTTTTAATCTTTGTCAACTTATATTAAAATTCGATTTTGGCTTGTAGAATTTAAAAAAATTAAATTGCTTATTAATTAATTCATATTTTTATTTTTTTTTCTTATTCCAGAATGAAGAGGTAAAGAAAATAGGTTGGCACCTTTGAAAAATTCTGAATTATTTTCAGTTTTGTTTACACCTGTACATGACATTCAACTATTACTTAAAAAATACAAAATCGATAGACAATTTAATCAAAAAAGAATTGAGAGATTTGTTGCGGGCGGCAATAATGGGGGGGAAAATCACCATCCTTCTTTTGAGTGTTTTCAACTTCAATCTAATAATTTTCAATTGATCTTACAAAATTTAATTCCACTGATTCTATTTGAGATGCCGGCTTTTAAAACACAAAAAAGGTCTTTGATAGATAAAAACAAATTCAATTTTCAAATAAATGATTCTTTGATTTGCTCCTTCTCTTCCACTAGTAGAGGCAGTTCGTATGTGGAGGATTACTTTGCCTAAGTGATTTTCCAAATTATATTTATTATTTAATATTGAAGAAAGAAACATTCCAAGTGACGCTACACAGAAGTAAATTCAGTCACAATTATATTGATACAAATGATTTAAATTTGCATGTTGCTCCTGATTTAGCTTTCTGCATTTGCTGCCTTAGGCTGAAAGCTTCCACGAATTTTATTATTTAAAATTTATATTAATTCATTAATTGATATTTTAAATTGAATTAATTACTTTGGGAGTAACGTACAATTTGTGAATGGTTGTCCACGCTCCAGAACGATTTTTTATAAATTAAATTTGAGTAAAAATCAACTGGTGTTTGCACCCTCATAAATTTGAGTAAAAATCAATCGGTGTTTGCACCCTCACTTTGGCTACACCACTAACCATATTTCACAGAACTTGTAATATTTAAGGTTAAAACAATTTTTAAGAGAATCATATGATTGTTGAAATTATTTATAAATTAAATTTGAGTAAAAATCAACTGGTAAGCTTGCACCCTCACTTTGGCTACACCACTAACCATATTTCACAGAACTTGTAATATTTGTTAAGCCAAACAATTTTTAAGAGAATCATATGAGTCGTTTTTGAAAATTATTTATAAATTAAATTTGAGTAAAAATCAACTGGTGTTTGCACCCTCACTTTGGCTACACCACTAACCATATTTCACAGAACTTGTAATATTTGTTAAGCCAAACAATTTTTAAGAGAATCATATGAGTCGTTTTTGAAAATTATTTATAAATTAAATTTGAGTAAAAATCAACTGGTGTTTGCACCTCTACTTCGTTTTACCACTAACCATATTTCACAGAACTTGTATTATCAGAAAGGTTTTCAAAATAATTTAAGCCAAACAATTTTTAAGAGAATCATATGAGTCGTTTTTGAAAAAAAAAAAGGATACAAACCCTTAGCATTGCTGGTTTCAAATTTGGTTGGATTGTAACTTACTGATCCTGAGCTATAGCTGTACAAGTGTACATACACACACACCTATCATTAAATTTTCTGGTGCGCTTTGATACCCATAAAAATTTATTAATATTAAGGGCATCGAATAATATAACTTGAAATTGTCCTAGGGAAATTAACTATTAGAAATAAAATGGTAAATTACCCGGGCCCGCTGGGAATCGAACCCAATTTATTTACCTAAATTAATGATAATAATGTTTCTTAATTAATTGAAATGTGAATTAAAAATTGATTAAGCGAATAAAGAAAAACAGAATTTATAATTAATTTGTCATGAACATATTAACAAGAATAGATTAACATTTTATTGAAAAATTTAACTACATATGGACTTGCCTATTAAATCTATTTTAACTGTATAAATCGTTTCTATCGAATACACATAATTACATGGGTCAGGGTCAAAGAACAGAGGTTAGATTTCGGAAAAGGGAGAGCTAGAACATTTAAGTGTTAAAATATAGAATACAATGGAGAGAGAATACGAAATCGATGATATTTTTATGATAAATTGTCAACAATATCCATCTTTCTGTAATGTGGGGATGAAACTCTTTACGATAAGATTGACACCTTATAAACAGCCATAAGAAAGTATATGATATATGATTTAGAAGAAATACTCTTTCTAAAAGTCTTTTTATAAAAGCTGATCACGGATAACCCCGAGAAATACACGTCCTTTCCGTTTGTATAAAACCGTGTGCAGTAGCAGATATAAGGTTTTATTTGTCGCTTTTATTTCTTTGGTATTTTTTGGGAGCATGGGGCCCCTGAAAAGACAAATTTAAAAAAATACTGCAAATTAATTTTTGACATACGACGGAATAGTTTTATTATTGTTTTTATTTTATTAATATTAGATTAAAAGTTTTTCATTAACTACCTAACCAACGAAGAGCACAAACCGCTGGTCTTAGAAAGATGAAATTTGGAAAAGGCTCCAAAATTTGATTTCAGGATTTTTCGAGATCTCATAAAACGGAAAAGAAATACAGGGTGTGGCATAAAGATCTACCACATTTTGAAGAGGTTTAAAAAATGAAAAAATTTAGCTAGAAAAAAACTGAATATATTTTTGAAAAGAACATAAAATAAATTTTAAAAAAATGTTTTAAACATTATATCAGACGAAAAAAAAAGGGAGGGGGGGTCTAAAAATATAAATTCTAGCCAAACTCAACCAAATTTTGTATACATATTCTGCGGTCCCCAGAAGAATGGAAAAACTAATCACCCGAAATGGGGGAGAGGGTCAAAAATGAAAATTCTAGCACTTTCGACCAAACTATGTATAAAAAATTTGGTTGAGTTTGCTCAAAATTTTCATTTTTGACTCTCCGGGATTTTACGTGGTTAGTTTTTGCATTTCTAGCCTTTTTGGGGCCTTCAGAATATGTATAGGTACAAATTTCGGTTGAGTTTGGTTGAAAGGGCTAGATTTTTAATTTTTGACGCCTCCCCCCTTTTTTTTCTCTGATAATCTTTAAAACATATTTTTAAAAAATCTTTATGTTCTTTTCAAAAATATATTCAGTTTTTTCTAGTTAAATTTTTTCATTTTTTATACCTCTTCAAAATGTGGTAGATCTTTTACCCCATCCTATACATGTGGTTGTTGCTTAAAAAGGTGAAGCATTAAAATATTGCAAATTGGTGCATATGTTTTTTGATGAAAAATCTCGAAAGTATTTTTTCATTTTGTCAAAATTTGACCTCTCAACCGGAAAATGGGGGATTTCAATTTTGGGAACTTAAACACAATGTTTTTTAAGTAATGGAGCTCATATTTGGATAGAGGTATCATTTTCAAGAGGATGAGGCGATAGGTAAGGTGTTTGTTTTCGGATCGAATTTACTCTGGATCGAATTAGTCAGGACAATTTTCATCTTTGTAAAAAATGCAAAGCACCTCACTAATCCAGAAGGAGAAAACGAGAAACGATCTCTGTGAAATTTTTCCTAGGAAAATTAAAATGGAGAGGACACTCTCCTGAATCTTTATCGAATTACTAGAGAACATTTTAGAACAATTTTTATTAAATTTTTACTCCAGGGAGGGGGTGTGGGATTTTTACTTTATCCAATGCGAAGCAGGGGGAATGTATTGTAATCGGTCTCGCGGAAAGCGCGACTTCAAAGGGTCCTCAGGTAAAGACTACGGAACCTATGGACTCAATTAAAGGCACAAATTGTAGTATTCAATTAGGTTGAATTTTATCACGTGACGGTTTTGCCAAAAATTGCATGGGGTCTCGTCGAGAGGCCAAAAAGTCCGATTTTTTCATTTAGTGCGTGCGGATGGATGGATGCATGGATGGATGTTATCGTTTTTTTTGCCGACGATTTTTTCCACACCGTTGCAGCGGTTGAAATGAAATTGAAAACCTACCATTAGTTTAACAAAACAAAGCGCTGATTAGTTTTTTGTACATATCGGACCACAAACATTAGTATTTTATTTCAGTACATTTTTAGTTTTTTCTAAATGTCTAGAAAATGACTTAACCAATTGTGATGAAATTTAATATCCTAATTAAGTACCTTGGGGACCTCAAAAAAGGTTAAATAAAGTTTTTAGTAAAATTATGTTTTAAAGTACTTTACTCTAGAGTAATATAGTACTTTATTAAATTCTTTAAAATTTATTCATTTGATCGTTTTATATAGCTTATTTAACTTAACTTAAGTAAGAGTGGAGGGGCTTCTCTCTGTGAAATGCTAATAATTTGGGATGAAATTTTATAAGTAACCATAGCAACAGCGTTGATTTCTTATCCGTTACCTTTGCTGAAGACAAAGAGGAATAGACTTAAAATCAAAAATAGCGATTGATTCTCATCTAGTACTTGAGGAATAACCATTCTATATTGGATTTTTGACGTTTCAGTTTCTATTGCTGACCATTTCTGAAGACATAGAAGAATCGACATAAAATCAAAAATACTAATTGATTCTCATCTATTACTTGAGAAATAACCATTCTATACTGGATTTTTGACGTTTCGGTTTTATTGGTAACCATTTCTGAAGACATAGAGGAATCGACTTAAAATCAAAAATAGCGATTGATTCTGATCTAATACTTGAGGAATTACAATTCTACATTGGATTTTGACATTTCGGTTATTATTGGTAACCATTGCTGAAGACATTGAGGAATCGAGTTAAAATCAAAAATAGTGATCGATTCTCATCTAATACTTGAGGAATAACAATTCTACATTAGGTTTTTGACGTTTCTATTATTATTGGTAACCATTGCTGAAGACATGGAGGAATCGAGTTAAAATCAAAAATAGCCATCGATTTTCATCTAATACTTGAGGAATAACCATTCTACATTAGATTTTTGACTCTTCGATTATTATTGGTAACCATTGCTGAAGACATGGAGGAATCGACTTAAAATCAAAAATAACGATCGATTCTTATCTACTACTAGAGGAATAACCTTATTACATTCCATTTTTGATGTTTTGACTATTAATTGCAACCACTACTCAAAAAGTGGAAGAATCGACTTAAAATCAAAAAGATTAAATTCTTTTTTGCTAATCAACTCAAGCTTGAGTTGTTTGCCATAAAAGAATTTAGTCTTTTTGATTTTAAGTCGATTCTTCGACGTTTTCAGTAGAGGTTGCCATTAATAGTCAAAACATCAAAAATGGAATGCAATAAGGTTATTCCTCTAGTATTAGATAAGAATCGATCGTTATTTTTTATTTTAAGTCGATTCTTCCATGTCATCATCAATGGTTACCAATAATAACCGTAATGTCAAAAATCCAATGTAGAATGGTTATTCCTCGACTATTAAATGAGAATCGATCATTATTTTTTAACTAAAGATAACATGAACTACAAATTGCAAGTGATATATGATTAATAATAAAGGAATAAACATATTGATATTTCAAATGAATTTGGATAAAGTTTAGCAACGATCCGTTGCAGTTTATTTTAATCGAATTCAAAAAAAGGAGGAGGTTATTAATTCATCGGAATCTTTTTTTTTGTAGAATTAACATTTAAATATATTGTTGTTTAAAAGCAAGTTCATTAATGCTAATGTATTAGAGAACTACTAATGAAAATAATGCTGTTTAACATCTGATGGGACTCGAAAATAGATCAAAATGTCAATTTTCGTCGTTTTGACGGAGAATAGCTCAAAACTCTCACCTGTTGTAAAAACCCAGCAAATTACATGATAATCAACGTATAAAACTCTACTGGAATCATTTGTTAGGTTTACGGTTACAAATATTTGTTTAATTTTTTCCGAGCATTGTTTCTTATACCGGCCTCTCTAATGGAAATAAATTTTCACTTATTTTTATATTTAATAAATGTGTGGGTGAGCGATTCTTTCATTAGAATCTGATCGAAGAAAATTACTAAAAAGGACTTGGATAGAATGATCTCTCTTTCTTTATATCTAAAAGGCATTGCAAGGATTCCAAATGTAATACAAGTCCAGACCTGTTTATACTAGTAATTTCTTAATTTCTATTGTTCTAGGAACGACCTTTTAAGCTTACTTATACGGCCTAAAGGATGGCGTCGCACCTACTTATAATGTAAAAATGTAATCGCTTAATCAAAATCATCGTGAAGTGCTGACTAGTTGGACGTCTTTTACTAATTTTACCGAACGAAATCTCTCTAGCGGTTGTAATTTAAATTAAAAAGACCATAATATATACTTTTCTATTTTTATTTATTTATTGATTTGAATTCCACCCCTACTTTCATATATAAATATATTATACATAATATATACTATCCCAGCATATAAATCAATTCGAAAGAGAAACTCATTCTTCTTTTTACTTTATCCAATGCGAAGCATGGGGAAAGTATTGTATCGGTCTCGCGGCAAGCGCGACTTCACAGGGTCCTCAGGTAAAGACTACGGAACCTATGGACTCAATTAAAGGCACAAATTGTAGTATTCAATTAGGTTGAATTTTAGCACGTGACGGTGTTGCCAAAAATTACATGGGGTCTCGTCGAGAGGCCAAAAAGTGCGATTTTTTCATTTAGTGCGTGCGGATTGGATGTATGTATGGATGGATGGATGTTATCGTTTTTTGGCCCACGATTTTTTCCACTCCGTTGCACAGATTGAAATGAAATTGAAAACCTACCATTAGTTTAACAAAATGAAGCGCTGATTAGTTTTTGGAACATATCGGCCAACAAACATTAGTATTTTTAGTTTTTTCTAAATATCTTGAAAATGACTTGACCAATTTTGATGAAATTTAATATCCTAATTAAGTACCTTGGGGACCACAAAAAAGGTTAAATAAAGTTTTTAGTAAAATTATATTTATAAAGTACTTTACTCTAGAGTAAGATAGTACTTTTTTAATTTTTTAAATTCTTTAAAATTTATTCATTTGAACCTTTTAATATAGCTCATTTAGCCTTGCTTACGTAAGAATAGATAGGCTTCTCTCTGTGAACTGCTAACAATTTGGGAGTAAATTTTATAAGTAACCATAGCAACTGCGTTGTTTTCTTATCTGTTACATTTTCTGAAGACATAGAGGAATTGACTTTAAACCAAAAATAGCGATTGATTCTCATCTAATACTTGAGGAATAACCATTCTATATTTGATTTTTGACGTTTCGGTTTTTATTGGTAAGCATTGCTGAAGACATAGAGGAATCGACTTTAAACCAAAAATAGCGATTGATTCTCATCTAATACTTGAGGAATAACCATTCTACATTAGGTTTTTGACGTTTCGATTATTATTGGTAACCATTGCTGAAGACATCGAGGAATCGACTTAAAATCAAAAATAACGATTGATTCTTATCTAGTACTTGAGGAATAACCATTCTATATTGGATTTTTGACGTTTCGGTTATTATTGGTAACCATTGCTGAAGAGATGAAGGGATTGACTTAAAATCAAAAATAGCGATTGATTCTCATCTAGTACTTGAGGAATAACCATTCTATATTGGATTTTTGACGTTTCGGCTTTAAAATCAAAAATAACGATGGATTCTTATCTAATACTTCAGGAATAAACTTATTGCATTATATTTTTACTATTAATGGCCACCTCTACTGAAAACGTTGAAGAATCGACTTAAAATCAAAAAGACTAAATTCTTTTTTGGTAAACAACTCACGCTTTTTCAAAACATCAAAAATGGAATGCAATAAGGTTATTCCTCTAGTATTAGATAAGAATCGATAGTTATTTTTGATTTTAAGCCGATTCCTCCATGTCTTCAGCAATGGTTACCAATAATAACCGAAATGTCAAAAATCCAATGTAGAATTGTTATTCCTAGACTGTTAAATGAGAATCGATCATTATTTTTGAATTAAAGTCAAACTGAACTGCAAATTGCAAGTGATATCTGATTAATAATAAAGGAATAAACATATTAATATTTCAAATGAATTTGGATAAAGTTTAGCAACGATCCGTTGCAGTTTATTTTAGATGTTTCGAAACACCTGATTTTAAATGTAGTTGGATTCCATTACCACATGGAAATCTCTATAAATAAATGAAAGATAAATTTAAAACATTTTAATTCCCACACTATTTTTTAGAAAAGCAAATCTAAAATTATAAATTAATAAAAGATATTTTTTTTTTGACAATCTCAAATTTTCTTGTCGTTAAAATAATTATTAGTTGTCTGATTAAAATTATATGGAATAAGATTGGGGTATTAAAAGGAGAGAAAATAAGGTTCTCATTTTGTACAATAAAGCTAAGTAAAAGTTTAAAATAAATAATTTACATTACTAATTATTATTTAGAAATTTGAATTTTATCTACAATAAATAATTATATAAGAGGGAGTAAAATAGTAGGTAATGGAAAAAAATACTAAAAAAGAAAAATATATCTACACAATATATATATATATCTCATTAAATTAAAAGAAGGGAATAAAAAAGATAAAAAAATAAATATAATAATAATGCAGTAAAATTAGCTATAATTTATAATGAAAATTAATAAAAAATTTAAATTCACAATTATAATTATTAAAAAGATAAAAAATAATGCTAAAATTATTAGGTGCTACATTACAAAGAAGATGTGAAGAAATTTTAAGTCATTTCAAATTTAACGATCAATCAAAATGTGGGAATCTCTTTTATATTAAAATAATATATAATTTGAAATTAAAAATTAATTTTTATGTTAATATAAAAAAATTGTCAAATAACTCATCAGAAATAAATCTAAATTTGATTTAAGCTAATAACATGTTCAATACTTATGTATTTAATCTGAATTTAAATAATTATAATATTATATAGAATTAATTTCGATATTGAAAGAAAACACTAAATTTTTTTTCATAGATTTGTTATTCGAAAATTCATCTTATAAAGGACTTAAAAAGATACTTATTTTAAATCAATCCACTAATGAAAGTGTATTTCATAATAATAAAATTCATTTTCACAAACCATACTAATTCATTAATTGGTTTATCACTAAATAGGTATGTTTACACTGGGACACTTTTGTTGCAATATTTGTCTTGTGTATGCTACCAAGCTGGAAAATGTGTTTCTATTATTGCTATAAATTGTGCTATTTTTCACCAAACAACTCTTGTAAGTTCTCTGAGTAAAAGTGTATATCAAGAATTTACATACCTCATCTGTCATAATAATCTCGTCGCTCAAGATCAATTTACTTTAAATTTAAGAGCTGTCAGTGTTCGCCCTACTTGATTTGGTATAATCTCATTGCTGTACTTATAATCGCTAAATAGAGTCTCTTGTTATGAGTAATGACTAAAGATAAAACCAGTGGAATTAAGTATCCAATAAAATCAAAGATATTGTCCTCTGTTTTATGCTATAGATAATTTTGTTTAATTTCAGTTTTTACTGTCTGATTAAATAATATTTCAGACAGGTTCGCCTCTAAGGATTACCATTGGTCGAATAAATTGTTGGCACTTGGGTTTAATTTTCGTTATCTTGTGCCTTCTTTCTTGGAAAATCTAGTTTAAGTTCTTGATAATTTCTAAAGCATTTAATTTCTATTAGCAATGACTTTGGCCACCCCCTAGATCTGAAATAGAAGGTTAAAATTAGCAATTGGGCCAATTGGCTACCCTGGTAAGTGAACCAACTCCTCCGACATATGCGTTACACTAATATTATTAAAAATTATCCATAGGATTTAATAGATGACGACCTCTCTTGATTTCCTTAAGAGTCACTCTTAGGTTATGTTTATTTGCATCAACAGAAAACAATACCCTCTTAATAATTTACGGTATGATACGTGAGATGCTCTATATATTTTATCTTACTCCACCCAAATAAGGATTTTTAAAGAAAAATTGTATTGTTTTCATATTTGAGGTATCTATAGGCTCTTCTAAGGTTCAGTCAAGAATATAGATCCTAAAATTTCCTACCCTTGCCAGAGAATAGAACATTTTTTATAACGCAAACAACCAACCCAGTAAATACACAAAGCCTGTTTTTCTCATTTTCTTTTGCGGTTCGATGGTTGAATATAAAAATGAATGAGAATAAAAATATTTTATATAATGTCTACTAAAGACCACCTAAGTTTTAGAATAATAGTACAATCCTTCGGTAATAGCTTTTTTTAGTAAAAGAACCGCCCTAGCTAATTAGGTTTTCTTCTAATTTAAAACCTAAAATTTATCAGCTATCAGTCCCTCATGTTTTTCCAGGACTCGGAGCCTCTGAAACGTCAAATTTGATAAAAGAAAAAAATGATGTAAACTTATGAAATAGTCTCAAAAGGAGAGAATAGTTTTAATATACATATTATTATAATTATAATGATTATAACTGTGGTAGTTGAATACTGAATAGTCTACTGGCCGCAGCCCAAGTATCTCATTCGTACTTCAAAACGTTAACAGATAAAATGATTGAAAAGTTTTGTATTTATGTTTGTGAATATTTGTTAGTGTTTTAATAAATAACATATATTGAGCCGTATATAATCTTGATTATATTAAAATTACATATGTTGCGATTTTAAATCGTGTTTGGAATGGTAGTTAGTTTTCACAGATAGAAAACCACTCTAGTATCAGAGCGGAATAGTATTAGCGTTTCTCAGGATAATTAATGGCAAATTAAAATGCCGGAGTGTCTCAATGTAAACATACTTTAAGACCACTTAAAGATTTAATTTCTATCTCGTTCCTTCTTTCACTCAAGCGGCCTATTTTACGAATGAATTTCTAAAGGAAAAACTTTATTTTGTGGGGCTGGTATAGATATTTCCCTATTATTACACTATAATAAATTCCGTCTATAGTCACAAAGGATTGTAGCTATTATAGACAGCTAGTCAATTTACAGAGAAGAATTGGATAGAATTAATTTTCATTATTGTCAAATAAGTGACGAAATATAAAGGCGAGCATATTTAGCGGATTTTCGGTGTTATATGTCAAAATATTGACGAATAGCCTAGAACCTTGATAGACATTGTTACTAGCAAGATGAATTTAAATAACATTTACAATAAAAATAAACTTTGATTTCAAATTTATTTACTTTCACGATTAACAAATATAAAATTGTACTTTATGTTATTAGTTTAGTTTGACTCTCAAAGATTATTCTAAGCATTCTGTGTTCTCTTTCAAGGCTCTATGAAGAATTCTCTCCTCAAGTTTTGAGATCAAAATACTTTTTTCTTTAAACAACGTGATAAAATAATCGTTAAATTATTCAGTTTGCGTCTTACCAAACATTCCCTTCTATTGAAACTTGACATCTCCGATTTGAACACCATCGATTAAAGTTGAACTTGACTGATGGTCAACTTTGCTTAGTAGTCAAAATAGCCATCAGATTCCTGTCATTCAGGGCTTTAACTTCAGGCCATTCCTTACATATCTGATATATAGCTTATTTAGCTGACAGTCAAATTTATCAAGCAGTTTAACCAAAGGTGAACAATCGTCTCATCTTATTTTTAAATATAGACCATTAAAATTGTATGTATTCCAATTTTTTTTTAGTGTAATATAGTACCTACGATAATTCCTGATTAAATCTAAAATAGATTATTCTTTGGTTTAATCCATGCACATACTGATTTTGATTATAGAAGAAGAAGAATATGCCATTGAAGAATATCTAAAAATACTAAAAATTTTTAGCAGTTTTTAACAAAATTTGTATTTAAAAACTTTGTGAAATGTCTGCAACTTTTATTTAGATTATAGTGGCGGTCTGTGAGTATTTATTAGAGGTGGGTGTTGGGAAGAAAATAGTTTACAGCTTCCATTTTATTATTATGTATCTAGAGAAGTCGTTACTACTATTTTAAAATTTAAATTTTCAACTAAAAAAAAAAATAATAAAAAAAAAAACACGTAAATTTATGAAACGATAAGTAAATTCCTAAACTATTATTTAATTATTTTCATATAAAAATTTAAATTTTAGTAGGATTGAGTAGATCACATGAGAGTGAAAGATGAAATTCAATCAATTAAAATTTGGTTTACTTTGAGGTTTACAAAAAAAGTAAGAATATGAAAAACCATCAATATAATCATATAAAGAAGAGTTTATTTTAACAAAGAGATAGTTATCTGTTTATCTGGAATCTTTAATATTAAGTACAGTAGAACCTCGGTATACGTCTGCTTTGGATTAAGTTCATCTTGATACATGACCTGTGTCGATGATAAAAATTTTGTTTGTTATACGATCCTTATTAGGAATATGACTAGCGTGTGTCAAATAGAAATTGCCAAATGAATGGATGACAAAAACTTTGCAGAGATATAGCACTCCAGAAAATCCCAAACAAGCTATATTAGTATTGTAAGGAATGACCAGACATTGTCATATTTCCGAAACATCCTCAGGAAGGCAGAAGCAAAGTTCTTTTGACAGTAAACTTTATACTTGATCATTCTCAATTAGGTCCTAGTAAGAAAAAGAGAAAATTTAAGTTTGTTAAATTTTCATTTATTTTAACTAATTACTTTTGTATTTATGTATTTTAGTATTAAACATGTTTCTAAATTATTTTATACGAATCCATCAATAATATGCCAATAAAATTTATCAAAATAATATATGCCAATAACAAAATAGAATTTTTTCCATGGGAACACATTAATCATTTTCTCTTTATTTCTTATGAGGAAAATTCGTTTAATGTGGTATACTATAAGTCCAAGGATCTGGTACGGATTAAGAACGTATACCAAGGTTCCTCTGTATTTCTTTCTTGAAAATACGTTCCTAAAAGGGTATTAAGTTCATTATAGTCAAATAAAATGAGTGAAATCTACTTAGGAGTTTTTTAATTGAAAAAATGAAAAGACCCCTCAATTAGATGCGAACCTAGAACTCTAGTTCTTGACCTAATGGTGCCTCAGCTAATCGAGCGATAGGAGTTTATTTAATCTATTGATTTAAATTCTAACGGGGCGTTAAAGCTGATTGGAAAAGAAAAAAAATATTGACTGTTATATCATATGGTATATAATTATATATATATATATATATATCTTCATCTCTAAGAGGAGTCTTTTTTCTAAGTTAGGTTCCTTATCTAAAATTTTTGGATTAGAAAAGTAAACTATGTTTCAGGTTAGTTGAATGGGTAGCTAGAATGGTACATTCGGAATTTTTGTTCTAATTGAATATTTATGTTCTTAAAATATTGTTTAGTCTGTCCTATATATGTCCCGTCATAATCTAAGAAATCAATTTTAAATGTATATATCATATTCCTAAATTAAGTCCATCTCTATTAAAACATTCTTCCTTATTCTAATCGTATCTTTTCTATTATTGAAATCATCTCTAACATTTCTAATGTATAAATGAAAAAATAGGATATAATTCTAACCTTTTACACTTCCAGCACCCTTTGGATTTCCAAAAAATGTTCTCGTACCCCCTGAAAAAATAGTGTATTTCATTTTTTTATTTTTTATTCATTATTTTGTTATTGTGCTTGTTTTATTTGTAATCCTATATCCTATTCTCGGATTGTAAAAATAAACAAATTAAGCAAACAATCATTTGGAGTTAAAAACGTTTGAAGCGTGTGCTCTATTGCATTGGAAGGCTACTGTTGTACATTGTAGGAGCTTAATGTGGTGAAGGGACCCTATCGCATTCTGTCACTAGTAACTATACTATTCTATAATATTATACAGTATACTGCAGTATACTGTAAATACTGCATTCAGGAAGTACTTTAGATAATCAAAATGAAAATAAAAATAAAACATCGAATAAGATTTATTCACGTAAAACCTTAAAGCCATACACGTAGAGGCTTTTTCACGAATATATTTTGTAGGATTATAACCTGTAAGAAAAATTGAAGTCATTTCTCAAGCTGGAGATAATAGCTTCAAGAAGCATTTCTCCAGTTGATTTTATTTTTCGTGGTGAATTTTTGAGTGTCCGACTTCCCCGTCTTGGAAATCAACAAATTTTGAGAAAACAGCGGGCCGAGATTTCCGGGAAACCTATCGGGCCTATCGTAACCACACATACGAAAAATTATAAGATTTTTGCCTCGGGGTTTCTAGACCCACGGGCAAAACTCACATATCTCGAAATGTATGGGTACCCTTAGAAAAGTGTTTAAATAGAATGTGTGTTGGTGCATAGATAATTAAATTTAAATATCTAAACATTAATTGATAGATTAATAAACAATATTGAAAACGTATTTTTTTTTTTGTTTTGAAAAATAAAAAAAATAAAAAATCAGGATCAACGTCATCACTATTAATCCCATTTCAAAATATTAAAAATGGTGTTTTATTTCTAACTGAAAACACTGAATCTTTTTAGTTTTTGAAGATATATTTGCATTTTCTCTGTATATTTTCAAATGGCAAAAATAGTCTAAACTGACTCTGACGTCATGAGTCTGTTTTCTGCTCTAATTTTTTTCATTTTTCGATAGAAAAAAGTAAATTTTCAATAATTTTAATTGTGCCTGTAATTATGAAAGTGGTCCAAGTAAAAATATAAAAAGAAAAAATTCTCTCGTACATATATATTGGTCCATTTAAAGTACAATTAATGTGAAATCAGTTTTGCAAAATCGTAGCTCTGTCAGATCGAGCTGGTAGCCAAATCGTTATACCTAATTCAGCTTTTGTTTATTTTACAATTAAAGATTCGAGTTCGATTCCCGAAGGAGTGAATACAACCCTTTAGACATAGAATAAAAATAATTAATAACACTCCGTATTTAGTAGATGGCGGACAACCGCCCGTGATTTTCTTTAAAAATTAAATATTAATTTTGCCGATAGTAGTTGAATTCTATTTTAGTGGAAAAATACCGTTATTCTACTTAATCCGAGTTGGTAGAGATAATTTTTATCATAGATGGTTGTATTCTCCAGCATTAAACCCAAATATAATCGAAAATTTTAAAAGTTCGAAAACCTCACCAGTTTCTATTTAAACTATATGACTTAGCTACTTAGTATAATTATTGAGTGGAATTTTTCTTTGTGTTAAATATGTTAGAATGGTTTCACCTCGAAGGGGAACCCAGATAATTTTTTGAAACTAGGGTTCCCAGGTTCACTACAACTCTTCTGTCATGTAATAAAAATTATTTATAACGAATTAAGTAGAAGACAGTTGTTATTTTTTATTGTTCATTAAAAAAAATCTAAATATTTCAAAACTGAAAATATATTAGCTATTTTAAAAATCACTAGCACAATTATTCTATCAATTAATATTAATTTTTTATGCACACATCGTAATTTAAAATGAAAATGACAAAGAAGAAATCAAATCATTTAAAAAATAAATTAAATATTAAAAAAATGCATTCTTGGTAAGTCTATTATTAGTAAAATAATTTTAAATGGTAGGTACATTTCGACTAATATACTAGAATAATTGACTTTAAACTCAAAATATGAAAAAATATTCTATGTATAGGTATAATTTATCAACTTTTGATTGATCGTTTGTTTAACTGCAATCATCACAAACAACGCAATAAATTTACCAAAACAAGGCTCAAACATTCAATTGTTTAAAAAAGTAGGAAAAAAATGAAAAAAAGAAGGCAAACATTCGGCAGGAAAAAGAATATTTGTCAATCCAAATATAAAATCAAACAGAATGAAGAGGACTTACTGTTCTTCTTGTAGAGGAGGATTTCGAATTGATCGTGAATTTGATTCTCCAAACAGTCGTCGATTCTAGTAATTGTCTCTTTATCCGTCAATTCACCATACATAAATGTACATCGGCACGATTTCTGCATCACCTGACACAAAAAAAGAACAAACAAATTATACCCCTCGGATTTTTGTCAACAATGAAAGAAAAACTTTTATAAATGAAAATTAACTTTTCATCTGATGGCTAATGAATAACAAATGTTTTTACTACAAGATTGCTAATAAATAAAAACTTCTAGATATTTTGCCATCTTATTATAAATACTCTCCTGAGCCCCCGTTCTTGAGTCGACTGAGGCTTTACTATACTGGGATCAGCCTATACTCACAGAGATAGGAGTGTTGAAGATAACAGACCTGATATCATTCTTATTGAATCCAAAAAATTAAACTTAGAAATTATATTTCTCATTTTTGTATTGACAATAAAATCTCAATATCCGTACCGTAGTATTAGCTCGAATATATGATTATAATTATTAAAACCAGAGCCCCATATTTTTATAAACAAATAAATAATAATTCCTTAATGGAAATATTACTTTATCCAATGTGAAGCATAAAGTATTGTAATCGGTCTCGCGGCAAGCGCGATTTCAAAGGTTCCTCAGGTAAAGACTACGGAACCCATGATCTCATTTAAAGTCACAAATTGTAGTATTCAATTAGGTTGAATTTTACCACCTGACGGTTTTGCCAAAAATTACATGGATTTTTTTTTCTTAGAAAGACGGACTGATAAGCGAAATAAGTAGGTTATAATGAAAGGCAATCTGTAAATTATTTAAATTTTATTCAAATTCCGATGTTTCGGAGACTTTTTTCTCTCCTTCTTCAGGGTATTTAATAGTTCTTGATGGGTGAGTATAACTCGGTTCCCATTTGTCTCTCCTTTCAGACTAACAACAATATTATAATAAAAGTAACTGAATATTGTAATATTGTTGATATCACTGAAAGCAGAGACATATTGGAACCGAGTTATACTCACCCATCAATAACAATTCAATACCCTGAAGAAGCAGAGGAAAAAGTCTCCGAAACGTCGTAATTTGAATAAAATTTAAATAATTCATGGACTGCCTTTCATTATAACCTACTTATTACATGGGGGCCTCGTCCAGATGCCAAAAAGTGCGATGTTTTCCATTTAGTGTGTGCGGAAGTATGTATGTATGTATGTGGTCGTTTTTTTCGTCGGCGATTTTTGGAAAAGATAACATTAAAAACTGTTTTAAATAGATAACGCAAATCGATTGAAGTAAAACGAAAACTTTTTGGGCTCCCTCTCGGTTCGCTTTGTGTAAATATTGTTGATAATTTGTCTGTGAACAATTTAGGCTAGAAATTTGGAACATGACACGAAATCATGACTTATTGATCTAAATTGTTGTGCGAAATTTCCACTTATTAGCTTAAGCTACAACCGCTTTCGTTTAATGATAGACCCTTGATTTGCATATCATGTCAATATTTATTATTACGCATAGAGTAATTTAAATAATCCAAAAACATAAAATAATTTATTTTATTTATTGACTGACTGGCATTTTGGACTATCATTTTAGTATAGTTTTCAATTTTCTTCTAAAGTAATGGGGATAGAAACTGCAAATAAACACACCCGTTGAGAATCGAGTCTCTCTTGAAAAAACCCCTGTCAATATAGTATGAGAGACGTCTACACAAGCTGTAATGCACGATTCTTGTAAAAGTCTACTCAACATCTTTCTCTTGGTTTTTTTATTCCCCCAACTTGAACCCTCAGTTGGAGACCAAATGACAGTGAATGAAATTCTCCTAAAGCCAAAGATGACCTTTATTAAAAAAGAATAAAAAATTTTAAGAAAAAAATAAAACCGACTTCAAAAAAATTAAATGCAACAAATAAAATACACTAAAAGGTATAAAATAATTATTATCTTATTTAGTTACAACTAAACGACGAAATATTAACATGAAATTACTTTTTGAAGTCGGTGCCAAACAAACTATACCTATAAGCGAGGATACCCACAAACGTACTAAGTAAGGTCCGTCGAGTGCGATTCACAAAAGGTATATGTTTGGCACCGACTTAAAAAAGTAATTTCATGTTAATATTTCGTCGTTTAGTTGTAACTAAATAAGATAATAATTATTTTATACCTTTTAGTTTATTTTATTTGTTACATTTAATTTTTTTGAAGTCGGTTTTATTTTTTTCTTAAAAATTTTTATTTCTCTCTTTTTAGTGATGTTATTAATAGTGATCCTATCATCAGAACTTGACCAAATTAATATTGTACCATTCGTAAGATACCCCCTTTCCAATAAAAAAAGAATAATTGAAATCGGTTCATAAACAAAGAAGTTAGTCCTGAACAAACCTAACAAAAAAGGTCTAATACCTACGAAAAAAAAATGGGACAAATCGGAACGTAGACTGGACCCAATGCAAAAAAAATTTTCAAAATCGGTTCAAAAAAAAAAAAAAAAAAAAAAAATTCAGTCAAATAGAGAACCTCCTCCTTTTTTTGAAGTCGGTTAAAAATTATCAATCAATATCGCTATGTACCGAGTGCAAATAAAAGAATTGATGTAATTTCCATTTGTAGAAAAATAATTGATTAGCCATAGTGAATGATCATAGAATAAAGAATGTAATCTATTAATCCAGAGGTTCCCAAACTGTGCATCGCGGCCTCTTCACAGGTGCCCCGCAAAACTTTATAATTAATTGAAGCAAGACATTTGACCTAACTAGACAATAAACAATGTGAGAAGATAAAAATTTATTTATTATTCTTTTTGTCTTACTTACGAATAGACATAAATTTCTTATTTAATTAAAATACCTATATGAAGCCCGAAGTTGTTGTTTTTGAAAAAAAAAATCTATCCATTTTTCAAAAATAAGTCACTCAAATATTTGTATTAAATTTTAAACTATAGAGGAAAAAGTAAAAACTTTTTCACTATTTGATACGCTTTCAAATTATTTAGTGATTTGGCCATTTTGCCAGTAAATGAACTCAAATTTAAAATTGATAAAGTGCATTAATTCCTCCCTTTCTACTAAATTTCAGCTCAATAGATTTAACCGTTTAATACCATATTTCCCTATATTAAATTTCATTTTTTTGTCTTTCTGAATTTTCTAACTGGGAATTCTAAGCCCAGAATCTAAGTGCTTCTTCGTTTTGAAAATACAAACATTTTGGCTCCCACTTTCCGTTCTTGAGTTAACATTGATTTTGGAATACACTTACTTATCTTAAGTTTTCCGAAATTATAAAATGGAAACACTTACTAACTAAGGAACTTTACTTTAACGAACTTCAGCCTAAATCCACAGTCCCGTTTACAACGCAGATAAAATGCCACTGGAATTTTCTAATGGATTAAGTTCAATCATAAAAGAGAGAAAAGACAAGCGTTTTAAAAGTTATTTTAGTTGGTGTTTTTTATAAATACCTGTAATATATTTTAAAATCTGTTTTTGCTTTATTGTTATAGAATCCATAATCTATAATTTTTAATAAAATTTATTTTCACTTATAATTACACGAGAGCTTTTTTTTTTGCCGAAGTAAACTTAACATTTTAATGAGAATTTTGTTGCCTGGCAACTAAACGAAAAAAACTACCTGTGAAAAAATTCCGAGTCCGTAGGACGAGTAATTTTTTCTGGTAGTTTTTTGAGTTAAATTGCCCAAAGGCAACAAAACTCGAATTATAAAATATCAAGTTTACTTCGACCTCAAAAAAAAGCTTGAGTCTAATTCGATAAGACAATTTAATGAATCAATACGTAAATCACAAAATTAACAAAATTAAGACATAAATTAGTTTATTTAATTTAGAGGAAAAGTACAATTGTTAAAAATACAATTCTTATAAACAACTTGATAAAAAAATAAATAGGAAAATAAAAATAAAAAAAACAATCGTATAGGATCCGAAATAAAAACATAAAATTAAATAAGATTTGTTTCCAAGCTATATAAAAAAAAGCCACTTGAACCACTTTATTTGTAAACACACCTGTTTTGTTATGATTTAGACACCTGTTAATTAAAAACAAACAAAAAATTTCTAATTTTAATATAATATAATAATATTTGCTTTAACCTATTAGTGGGTTTTAAAATTAAAAAACCAATTAATAAATATAACATAATTGAAAAAATAAAGCTAGGTTCAGTTTTGTCGCTGGAAAAGTTAGGGTAAACTTTTTTCGCTGTCATAGTGACAAAAACACCGTTGCTTATGGGACTTTTAGTGTATGAATTAAATTGTCACCTTTATTCTTCTTGTTTGTTTATGACAATAGTGATTTTGATGTTCCATAAATTTATAGTCAAAATTGTTTTGTAACTACGAAAATGTTAAGAATCCCTGCTTTTGAAATCTTAGTGACTAACGAATGGTAAATGCGTTTGTTCGAATCCTATCTAACAGGGATGTCATATGTTGGAAAATTGTAGGTTTTACCCAAGGGAGGCTTTATGGAGATTATTGAATTTATTATTGCTCAAAGAAAGTGGTATCTAACATTATTTTAAAGAAGAGAACAGAGATGCTTCTACAATGAAATAAGAATACGTCGATACGTGCTTTGTTTATTAGTGTTACACATTTTTACAACTTTATTATTAACCAACTATTTTAATTCAATTGAAAGTTACCTCAGCTCGATTGTATCCAGATATTTTACAAAAAGACTCGTTGCAATAGACAATAGGGAAGTCAACAATCTGTGCATTCGCGAGGAGAAAACTGCTGTCAGCTGAAACAAAAGAAAATTTAAAAATTAGACAAATATTGTTTAAAGTAGTTGAGAACAAACAAAGAAACATTTATATATACTATTTATATGTGCAAGGCTGAGATTTTGTACTATCACCAAGAATAATATAAATTATATATTTGTGTTGTTCTACATAAAGAGGAAAATGAAATTAGAAAGGCACTCTACAGTACAGTCAGTCATAGTAAACGTAAAATATGTACGGCAATTATTATTGTTATATTCTTTAGAAAAAACATTACATGAGAGCAAGAAATTGATAAATAGGGAAAATAATGTCTATTTGGAAATTTAATTTAAAAGAAGATGCATAAAATTCAATTGCTTCTTTCCAGTAATTTTTTATTAATTCAAATGGTTAATCCAGATATTTCGAGATCACAAATCGTGGAAACTGCGAAATAAGAATTAAATCACAATTCAGGAAGGAATAAGCTACTAAATTAATTGAAGATCCGGCATTCTTAATTCCTTGGTATATAGAAACATTTCGGCTTTTTCCTTTTTATATTGCTATAAATATAATATTGTTGTGATAAAGGAAAATCAAGAATCCTTCCAAAAGTATGTTTAATATGTAGGTAGCAGTTGAAACACCTCTTTGCTGTTAACTTGTAATCAAAATAATAAATAATTAATTTCTCAATTCATTTGTCCCTATGACTTCTAGAGATGGAAATTTTCTATTACAACCTTCTCTCATTCAAAACTCAGTTCACAAGCGCTTTAACCTTCTGAATATTCTCTCTTATTTGTAGACTCAACTTTATCTTGCACCGTGAAGATAAATAAAATAATAATACCTAATAATAAAAAAAAAGGCATATATATGTATATAATTATTATATATACCTATTAATTTATATTGAACGTAATAAAATAATGTAACTAAAGGTGAATTTAAAATAAAAAAAAAAAAATCCAGTCATGGGGACTGCCTACAGAAGTGAAAACCCAAAACTATGAAATAAGAGTGTTTTTTTGAATTTTCAAATTAATTGTAGTATCAAAAAATTGGCTCAGACAAAGCTGTATGTCTGCATGATGTTATGTTTTCTCACCGCCAGGCTCGCTGTCATCAGTGTTCCCCCACCAGTGGCACACCATTACCCCTTGTCGCGCTGAACAAATGAATGTCAACTGGGCGATAAATCCTTATTTATATATATATTATAATAAAAGAAAGGGAATTAAAATCGCTCATTTGAAAATATATAGTTCATATAAAAGGAGTCTCATTAAACATACTTTTTCAATTGACACTGTTTTTATACAGCAATACTTTGGCTGTACCGGAAACTTGATTTTTTTTCTTCACTGAAATACAAGAGTCCAAGGTGCTTTTTTCACTATTATTTATATCCGACGATTGGCTGTTCGGTTTTCAATGTATGTTTGATTAGGCAAAAAAATGGGAGCCCCATTACCCCGCCCGACGATTGGCGGTTCGGTTTTCAATGTGTGTTTGATTAGAAAAAAATGGGAGTCCAAAACACACCCCGTCCGGACTTAACAGTCGTCAGCCAACCGAATCGTCTAAAAACCAGCCCGAAAAGGAGCTATACGAACCCAACCGAGCCGAACTGGAATATATATTAACAGAACCGGAGTCGTTTGCACATATTCGGTTCTATTAGGTGGTTTGATTTAAGGAAATATTGTAAATAATATTAATAATAATTATTGTATTATTATAATATTAATAATTTACATTATTATTGATCTACTGCACTTTTAATTAAAAACCGATAATTATATTTTTTAAATCCCCGGGTCAATATTCGTTGAGTGCTGCTCCCTGGGAGCGGTCAAATAACTAAGATAGAGAAGGAGTTGGTAGAGTGGGAAAACCGTTTTGACAACGGAATTGGCGCTGAAATAACAGACTATCAGCTTTGCTTTTACCAAAATTTCACAATTTGTAAATTAAAATTATTAACATTAGTGTGGTTTTCTACATCTATCGGCATTTGAAAATAATGTTGAAAATTAAGTTCATTGAAATTTATGTAAATTACAAATACTATGTACAAATAATATCAGTGTATATTAATTATTATTTTTCAATCAAGTTGTATTTATATTTTGTACCGGGCTTGCGCAGCCCATAATATGTTTTGACTAATAAATAAACTATATAAAAATGTATATCTATAATTGTTGCTCGGAGTGCCGATAGATGGGAAAACTAGACTAATGTTAATAATTTTTTTTTAATTTACAAATTATGAAATTTTGATACTACAATTAATTTGAAAAATTCAAAAAAAGCCACTGTTATTTCATAATTTTAAGTTTTCACTTCTGTCGGCATCCCCATGAATGCCTTTTTATTTTTTTATTTTTAATTCCCTTGTCTTGTGAGGTAAGCTGTGAAATTTGATTAATCATTTATAATTAAATTTCCAAAAGGAGATCTTAGATGACAGCTCGTTAGCTAACTTACCTTTCTATTCTAAAACTATGTTCAACTGAGAATTCGCTTATATACCTTGATACCACCCTCACCATCGTTCATTCACTTGTATAATTTTATTGTAATTCAAGAGAATAGAGGTGTATCACTCTTGAAAGAACAAATAATACAAAATAATTAAACCTTTAAATTAATTATACAACATTTCATTCTTTACAGATAACTGTAATTTTGATTTTAAACAATTGCTTAGTGCTTACTGTCTTCATTGAGAAATCACCTGTGAATAATTAACATTGAAATGTATAAGTTGTTTCTTTTGTTTTACAGGTGAGCTTTGTAAATATTGTAAATATTAAAGCATAATAATTATGTATTAATAAAAAATTTGTTTTACAGAGAAACTATTCTTATTATTGAATAAAAAGATTTCACTGTCGATGGTAACAGAATTGTTTTATTTTAGGTTAAAAATAAAATAAAATGAGAGTTCTGTTTTTTGTACAATTTTTATTATAGTTGAATTTAATGTTTCATCATCAGTTCATCATAAATATTTTCAAATTAGTTACAGATTTATATATAAAATTTTGAAAAAGACATTATATATTTTTTTCAAAATTTTCTATGTATAAATCTTAATTTGTAACTAATTTGAAATATTTGTGATAGACTGATGATGAAGGCAATGCCTTCGAAACTATAGTCTCTAGAAATAATTAAAAATTATTTTATTTAAAAAACAGAAGACTCTTTCATTTATTTTATTTTTAACCAGAAACTATTCTGTTTGATTATTCACACCTCTTTATAAAATAATTTTATATGTATTTTAGAGAAATTAAACTACATCAATAGTTTTTTGCAAAAGTCATACATGAATACAGATTTTGTACTTTCGTTGAATTTTTCGCCCCTTGAAAACAAATTATGGATGCGAAAAAATATTACTTGTGTTTAAAAAACTGCTTAAAAATAGATAAGATTCCCCAATTTTTGGAAGTCTGTCGACGAGTTGCAACTCCTACGAACTTGCATAGAACTGACATAAAGCAACGCCTGACATTTCTTAGTATGTTGTGTGTCAGTTGCTGTCTGAAGTTCATATGTTTTAAACGAAAACGCATCAGATCATTTATCATACATGTCTTCGATGCTTAGAGCGTTATTAATCTTCACGCGTGGCAAGGATTATTATTTAATATTATTCTTATAAAAAATATATATGTTATTATTTAAGAGCGTTGTAAATAAATAATTCCCGCGTTGTAAAATTTAAGTATAGGATTTGAATGTGTATTCAGGCCCCGTAAAAAAGTTTACGCCGCGCTGCCAGTGAATTCAAAAATTAAAATTTTCTCAGATTTTCACGTCATTTATCCACTGATTTCCTAATTTTACCCTCACATCCGGTTTGAATAAGTATTTTTGCTCCATTTATCCTGTAGAAGTAAAATGGTGTTACTCTTTTAAAAAGTGAAGAAGAGCCGATCAATATCTACAAAAGTCGACCACTCTCTTTGAAAACTAAAGTTTATTATATTGGTAAACGTGACAAGAATATTTCCTTGGCTAGTTTTTTAAATAAGAATGTCCCATGAATTCTTATCTCGGCTCATATTTCGGTTCGATATTTACTAGAAATAAAAATAAATAAATAAAACAATAATAAATCATTGTTGCTTAAAAGAAAGTAGGCTAAAATGAGTAATAAGCTTAGTTTTTTCTAGAAAATTTGTGGAAACAAACTCAAACTTTTCTAACGAAAACTATTGCTTGCTTTGCCTCACACATTACCCTGAAACCAAAGATTTTAATAAAATGTTGTACTTTCGAGCCAACTGTTATTTGATTGAGGAGTTATTTCGAACCAAGTTTCATTTTTTTCTTTTTTTTCTCTATCCCACTGAGAAAACATTGACACATTACTAAAATTTGAAGAAAGTTTACTGAATCATTAGAAAGTTGTCACTTTTGAATTAAAAACAAGTGAATTTCTTGAATCTTGAATCCGATGATATTTTCTCAAAAATCCAAACATCATGAGAGCTTTCAGAAAAGTTTTTAAATATTCAAGAAACCTATCTATTTTACTTAGGGAAAGTGGTGTAGGTTTTAGGTGAAACATGATATTAATTAACAAAGTAAAGGGGTGTGTAGTTTCACAGTGAATGAAATAAAACTCAAAGAGGTTTATACAAACTCAATATATTTCGGATTATTAGTCCATCATCAGGAGGTTACGAGTTAAAAACTTGTATAAACTTCTTGGAGTTTTATTTCATTCACTGTGAAACTACACACCCTTTACTTTATTAATTAAACCTATCTATTTTGAATTATAACATATTATTTTTTACAACTAAAACAGTATTCAGATCTTTTCTCAGGAGTTTTGGTATTAAGGTGGGGAATTATTTTTTTTTTTATTTTCGACGGCAAAAGGCCTTAACAAATACATTTAAACATAATATTATATACATAATGTAGAAAGACAGAGATATAATAAGGTAAGTGAAGATAAATTGTAAATAACAAATAAACGAATTTTGAATTTTAAAGCTTAATCATAAGATAGCGTATTTTCTTTAATTACTTTAGTCACTCTATTAGGATGAGAAGCCAAATCTATTACACTAATTCTTAAGGAAAGAGCGTTATAGCAAACACAGAGTCTATAGATTGGATTGTTCTCAGCGTAACGCGTGATTGGTATTTTAGGGTAGAAAGGGTGGTTATGTCTAAGTACATATGTAGGACCATTTAAAGGAAAAAGAGACTTTAGTTCTGGACAAAGAATTCTTGTGTCTAAGTACATATGTAGGATCATTTAAAGGAAAAAGAGACTTTAGTTGTTCGAAATAATTATAGTAATTTTTTGGATTTTTCAATGATATTTCACTTTCATAATTATACCTTATTTACCCAAAAAGTTTTTATCTAGCAAAAATGACACTTGGGTATGTGTTATAAAAATTAAATAATTAAATTAAAAATTACTACAAATAGGAATAGAGTAACGGATCGCCAATTGATCTCTTGAATGTTCCGTCCAGTAGTTTTTTATATTTTTTAATTAAGAAAACTAATAGTATTAGTTTAAATTCTCACTCCTTATAGTTATGACCTTTTAAGAGCGCAATCTAACACCGTGAGTAATTCCATTGAAATCAATGCCTTCTAAGGTCAGAGCATGATTCTGTCTTAAGACCCATTTAGTTTAAGTAAATCAGCTAGTTTAGAGATTCCAACAATCGAATTGTAACTGGTTGAAATTTATTGATTAATCATCTATCATTATGATTTGTTTTCTTTCTCCTAAGCCAAAAGTAATTTTTGTTGACCCTTTGCGTGTTAAGCGCCATTAATAATCGTTGACCTCTCTTAGTGTCTATTTTTCGACCTATTCCGTGTTTAGTGTTGTGCTTGCGTCAATGACCATAATATGAACAGCTTTATCATCCAAAGTGTGGGCTCTTGAATTTTCAGGATATTCTCGAGAATCTTTTCATATTAAAGAGATCAACCTGTTTAACGGATTTGTAGCAGTAATAATGTTTTCAAAGATGCAAGAAATGTGGTAAAAAATATATTTCTTACCACCAAAACTTTCTTTATCTACAAAATTTAAGCAATGCTGGTAGTTCCACTATAACCAAAATTTACTTTTTTTGATGCAAATAAGTACATACCAGTGGCATGCGGTCCATAAATGTTGTGGATGCGGCGCATCCGTAAAATTTCAAACATTTAGAGTATTTTCATAAATATATAAAGTCGACTTCACAATTTTAGGAGGATCTTTAAATTTTTAAATTATTATCCGTTATTGCAAATATTTTCACAAAAAAACATTTTTTGTTTTGAAAAGCATATTAGAACTCGAAATTAAATAAATTGTTGCATAGTTTCAAGGGGCAATTAAAATTAATAATTTTTCGAAAAGTGTGTGGATAGAAGGCTCGCGGTCCCTTCCAATTCAAGTATGTCAAAGACAAGTCCAGACGAGTTTTAGTCGAATAAAAATTATTCTAGCTGAGTAACTATTAAAATAGTAATAATACAAAAAAAGGAATAAATAAAGATGATTCGAGAATTTTTGGACTAATCCATTTCTAAGAACTCTCAATATAAGATCGGAAATAACTAAGACTGCTCGAGACAAGTCATAGCTTGAATTTAGCAATATAATTAGGGGAAATTTAAAATTTTATAGGACAAGCTGATTAATTGTTGAAGATGGTTGATTTCCATCTCAGCTCAGTGTGAGTTGAAGTCACAAGATTTGTGACTCCTACTATCAACTACACATAGCAGTATCCATTTGGGGCAAAGGTCCCAAAATATATTTTGAAAAAATCTAATGTTAAATTTGAAAAATAAAACGAAAAAATGATTCGACGAAATGCAAAAAAAGCGAAGATTAAAATAAAATTTCAATGAAGTCGGCAAAAATAAAGGATATTTTTTTGGACACCAACTCCTGATTGAAAAGACACCAAACGCCTTTTCCACTGGTACAAACAGATATTATAAATAAATGTTACGCAATACAGGAGGTATCCAGAAATTATTATTTTTTTTGGGAAGGGGGGGGCTCCTTGAGCCACTTGAAGGACCACGTTTACAAATAAAATAATAATAAGTTGTTGTAAAGAATAATAATAATGGATTTTGATTCTCAAACTTGCAACAAAATGTGACGGTTAATGAATAATAATTGATTCACAGGTTTCAACCTTACATATAGGATCCCAAGGAGCATATTTTGAGCAGTTTTCCTGAGCATTACCTTGTTATTATAAATAACATTATTAAAATTATATTGTTTTTTTTTGTTAAATAAATTATAATGTACAATGACATTATTTTTATTTATTCTTATACAATTAACAACTTTGATATCCTCAAGAAAGTCATTTAATTTTTAGCAAAATTACTTGTAATATTGTCGACATTATTAACTCACACCTTTGAACCCAGATAGTGCAATCCCATATATTTTAGAATTGATAAAAGTAGCTATCGGGAATCTTATCACATAAGTAAGTTTTAAGTAACCAAAGGCATTTGAAGCTCTTCAGTCTCTATAGTAAGTAATTCATGTATAATAGTTCTTTGTAAATATTAAGCCCTTTCTAAAGGAGAGTAGAACACAGAAACAACGCAACTTCAAGCAATAACTGTGATCCTCTAATCATCGTTTATGGAATTAGTAAATATATTACGCTTATTGATTTTAACCGGTTAGAGGAAAAAAGACTGGTGAACTCTACTCGAAATTATATTTATTAAATAAAGAATGATTAATAGGAGTTTGAATTATGGGAGGGGGGGGGGGTATTTGCAATATATACTTTTAATGTATGTATTTTTATTGCTATTTTTTATAGATCTGATGAGTTAGTTTTAACATTCAATGCGAAACCATTAATCATCAAAATTTAAAATAAATAAATATTACCAAATAGTAATTAAGTTTATCTTCTGTAAAAGACATTTTGGATCATTTCAGTTATCGCTTCAGAGATTTTAGGTTTTGATAAATGAGTGCGAAATAATATTATTGACTTTAAATAAAAATAAACCGCTGTGGGTCATACGACTTTATTTTATAACCCCTTCTTTGAAATCCACCCCTAGGTTTTAGATACGACCAATTACTAAACAGAATAACATTTATATCCATTGAGAAAAATGTTATTTGATGACATAACAGATATAGGTAGATACTATTTAATGAGGATAATTATTTTAGAAAAAATCATTAAAGCCGTTTGTGAGACATTTATAAAAAACCAAAAGAAGTGTACATTTACTTTCGATTCTTCGATTTCAGACAAAATCTTGAATCAACAAATGCTAGGTTAAGTTTCAAGTCTAGATTTTCTTCAATTTATGATTACTCAGATATATGCGTTTCAATTATTTTTCTGAAATGCCTAAAAACTTCCTTCCCTTAATTTCAACTGGGATAAATTTTATGTCTGACAAAGACCATGTAAATCTTGATCAGCAGACTAATTTTGAAAATAAATGTTATCTTTTTCTCTACACGCCTAATCAACTTCTTTTTCTTAATTTCAATCAAAATAAAATTTATTGTCCTTAAAGAACTTATATACTTAGTTAGGACAAGATTTAAAAAAATCTTTAAAGTTGTTTTTAAGAAATTTGCAAAAATACAAACCTAGACAACACCAGCTTCTGGATATCCCATTACAAACAAAAGTTACCTATAATTCTTCTAACCATTTCTTAGCTTAAGTTTCAAATTTCAATGCCATACCATATGTTTGATAAATATGGGAGTAAAATATTTTTGCGAAACTTGAGAATAGTAAACAATAGTCTTACCTCAGTAAAAATTAATAAAACATAAAAATAAACTGCAAAGGATCGTTGTTAGACTTTATCCAAAGTCATTTGAAATATTAATATGTTTAATCCTTTATTATTAATTCGATATCACTGGCTACTTGAAGTCCATGTTGACTTAAAATAAAAAATAACAATCGATTCTTATCTAATACTAGAAAAATTACCTCATTAAAATACATGTTTGATGTATATTAAACCGATCAAATGAATAAATTTTAAAGAATTAAAAAAATGTACTATCTTACTCTAGGATAAAGTACTTTAAAATATAATTTTACTAATACTTTATATGGTATAATCTTTTTTGTGGTCCTCAAGGTACTTAATTAGAATATTAAATTTCATCAAAATTAGTTAAGTCATTTTCAAATTATTTAGAAAAAACTAAAAAAGTACTGAAATAAAGTACTAATGTTTGGGGGCCGATATTTACCAAAAACTAATCAGCGTTTCATTTTGTTAAAGTAATGGTAGGTTTAAAATTTCATTTCATTCGGTTTGGACGGTGTGGTAAAAATCGTCTACAAAAAAAGGGAGTAACATATATAATAGTACATACGTACAGCCAACCATCCGCACAGAATAAATGAAAAAACCGCACTTTTTGAGCTCTGGATGAGATCTTATATAATTTTTGGCAAAAGCTTCACGTGTTAACCTTATTGAATATTATAATTTGTGAATTTAATTTAGACCATGGGTTCATTAGCTTCTACCTGAGGACCCTTTGAAGTCGCTCTTACCGTGAGACCGATTCCAATATTTTAATCATGCTTTGCAGTGGATAAAGTAAAAAGCAAAATCACTTTAATAAAATGGAACTGAGGCAGCAAATCGAGAAAACTCAAATGTTTATATGGTAAATTCTACCTTTTCGATTCTCGTATATGGCATAAGCTCTGGAGCATTCCATCGACTAGAATCGCCTAGCTCTTACGCAGCTTTCATTCTTCTGCGCGCAATATGTTGCCTAAATACACGCGCACCAACTAATTTCTAGGTAATTAATAAATGACTGATAATAAATCTAAATTTGTTTAACTAACAAATAGAATAATCAAAAATAAATAAATGATAGTTCAGTAAAAGTAAAAAATGTAATGTTCAAAGGAAATATTTAAATAAATGTTGAATATGAATGTGTGCAAATGTAAAGAAATATCTCGTCTACTCTCTTTCATAAATAAATAAATGAATATCCATGTCGTCAATAAAAATGCTCAGCAAGTGCTGAGGTAGTTGGTCTTTTAGTAGTATTTTTGTTTTATCTCTACGTATGCTAATTCGACTGTTAGATTCGTTAGTGATTAATCCCCATCCATCTGTTGGTTTTATGTCTTACTCTTGTTATATAGTTAAATTAAATTGTCTTTTTAGGGTTCTGTAAGTCTATGATCAGAACTCCATTAATCTTACTTTGTCGTTCGTCTGACACTCTTGGAAGTCAGATAAGCTAGAAATCTATTGTTGTTTATGACAAAATGACCTCCAGGCTGGAATGTAAAAATTTCGGAAATAAACAATTTTAACAATATTGCTATAAGGTTGTAGAATAGGACTCTATTTTTACGTTCAATTATACGTATAAATACGTTCATTTGATTTTTTCAGTCCTTTCTTCCGAACTTAACTCATTGAAGTCATCTATCTCCAAAGATCTAATAGTTACTTTCTCTCCATATGAATCATCGACTCTGCTACTCTCACCCACTTACTGATCAATGAAAACTTAATTTTTAGAGATGTTTTTGATAAAAAGTAGGAAACCTAAATTACTAAAAGTAATAGATACTTGAAAAGTTTTTATAGTAATAGATACTTCTGATTAACTGATAAGAACCAAAAGCTTGTTAATATATTTCTATCCGACAATTAAATTTAGTTTCTTTGAGAATAATAATTTTAAAAATATGGCATTTAAAGATAAACTGGCAAACAAACCAATAGTTTTGGGGTCACTTTTAAGGGCCTGGACACCACAAAACGCGAATTTTTGTTTAATAATTGCATTCTAACTTAAAATTATATTGTTTACCTACTATAAATTAGATTTCGAAAATGAAATTAGAATTTTTTTCTGATACTAGGAGAATTCAAAAATACTCAGAAGCTATTTCAATACTTCAGTTATCTATTTAAGTGGAACAGTCAAAGTAAAAATAAGAAAAAACTAGATCTCTACTGTTCGGACTGCTGTCCTGAAGTATGCTAGTTCGAGACTGAGTCTCGGCAGATATTTGCAGTCGCCTCCTCTTGGAAAGCAATGGCAAACGACTAAGGGTATAATCGCCTAGACAACCTCTCCAAACTAGTCGTTCGGAACCGCCGTTAAAAATTAGGTCCCGTATATCCTGTGTAAAACAACTAAACACACTCAGGACAGGTATATGTGGAGTGGACCCGACGTCCTTTCAAGCATGGCACTATAAGAAGAAGAAGATCTCTATTGGATGATAAAATCCATTTTTATCTTTTCTGTAAAATTAGTTCTGTTATAGCCGACTTGTTTTCAAGCATCATTAATTAAATTAAATTGCCATATTTATTAGAAATATTTGAAACCACATTTAGCACTTGTTAAATTCATTATAGGTAAGAAACACGTCTCGATCTTAAACAAACATCATTAACGCTCTCAAAACATGGCATCTAATTTATTACAATTGTGAAATAGGAATCTATTTGAATATGTTCGTAATAATTGATAACATTCGTTAAATAACGAGCTGCGCAGTCAGGTCTGGTGTCAAGTGAATGTAATCCCAGAAGAAGAAAGGAAGAAAAGCCGCTTGTGGATAAGATGGTGAGCCATTTGATTTCCCTCTGGAGAAAGATGGATGAGGATCCATCTTGCTTTCATTTCAAGCAACCAACCCATTCCAGGCTCTTTTGGAGAAATGAACGAAACGGTTTCAGAGAATGTCTTCATCTGTCAGAAAGTAGAACTTATTTGTTTTTAGCAAGCCTTTCCCCACCCTTCGCTAATTTATTTTAATAATAACTTGGAAAATAATTTGTTCTGACTTTCAAATCAACCTAGTTGGAAAAAGTTTTATTATTTTATAATTTATTAATAACAAGTGTCTGTGACTGAACAGACTGAATAAAGACCAAGTCTAATGCTGTATTCTCCATAAAACAACAATCGATAAAAATTTATGTTTTTTAAATCTCATATACCTACATATTCAGAATAAATAAAAAAATAGGCCCATTGAGGAAAATCGAAGCAAGGAATAGAATATTTCGAAATAAGAATAAACCTAATTTGTTGGATAAGAATTTACGAAAATTTACAAATTTTCTAAAAATAGACATCAAGTATTGGTTTCTGAATGACACAATTTTTATTCTATTCCATTTCCTGGCTAACTTTTTCATTACTAATGGATGTAAATGTCCTGAATAAATTTAAAAAATTCCTCCCGTGATTAATATAATATAATGATATGTTTTTAACATCTTCATGGGATTAGTCCAAGTTTACAAAACCACCTGGACTTCTTATTTATCTTGGATTGTTTTCAGTTTATCACGAAAAATAGAATCTGGTAGTTATTTTAACAGCGCACTAATGCTACTAACTTTGTGATTAATATAGCTAGTACGTATGTTAAATAAAATCTTATATCGCTAATCAGTAATATCTATGAAAACAAATGAAAAATGTGCTGTTTATAGTGACACTCTAAAAAAATAAAGCGATATTTATTCTTGAAGATAATGAACCACAAAATAGGTTCAAAGTTAATTGAAGGATTCAATAAATAATGTAAATAAATAAATAACGCTTTGTAAATTTTAATTGAATTTATTCGTCCAAAACTTGAGTAACTGTGGATTTAATATTCTTGAAATTTCGAGAATTGATGACACTCTCATTAAAATAATACGAAATTTACTACTGAAGATGGTCAACTAGTGGTTTGAACAATTTCGGTGTCTGCTCTATTTATAATTTTAACATAGTCATATAACATTATTTACAAACAAATCCCAAATCTCCACAGAGACAAGAAAAGAGTTAATTAGGTGGGATAATCTACAATCTCTTAAAAAATTTTAATTCTGTTACAGAATGCTAAAACGGGATTAAATGTTGTTACTTAAATCTGGTTCGCCAGGCCAATTTGTTTGATTCGTTTAGTTAATTGCTAGAATGATTTGTTTACAAAGGAAACTTAGTGTTGCACTCTCTTGATATAAACAACGCCTTATAATAATGAATCTAATACAATGGTAATTACACTTTTTTTACAATGATTGTTTAAAAATATATCTAACAAGGAAAATGGTTAATTAATTAATAGAGTACGTTATTTACGAAATTCTCGGTATAGAGAACTGCAATGAAGTCGAATTATAATAGTAGTAAACATTACAAACTTTATAATAGACAATCAGATGTTTCATTGTAAACGTAAACTTGGTTAACTAAAGACAAAGACGAAAATAGCCAGCTCTATTCATAGTATATAAATAATGAAATAGATCAGAGAAGGTTAATTATTAATAGTAAATGGTGGAAATGTTTTGTTTTCTGGAAATTGTAGACTACTATTACGAAGCCTTTTGTTTATAAAAGCGGACTAACACAGTCCATCAGAAAGAGATGCCTGGTCAACTCTAAATTAATTCAAGCCATTAATTGAAATGAAAAGATTATTCTATCATGAACTCAATTAGAGATTTTCTCTGTTATTTTATTTATCATTGTACATATAAACTACCATAAATAAAGAAATCGTCACTCACAGCTGAATTTCAATGATAAAGAGAAAATTCTTTCTCAAACATTTGTTACTACCTGCCTGGTGGGCTAGTATTGAATTAGTTCGATTTTTTTTTTGTTTTTTGCTGATTATATAATAACAAGTCTGAAATGTGGAGAGAAATCATTTTTTAACCATTATTTTTTCTGTCTCTTGGTATATCTATCTATATATATATATATATATATATATATATATATATATATATATATATATATATATATATCGAACCCCCACTTCAGTATTGAGATCTCTCGACTTTTTGATATTTTGATTTATTCCGATCAAAGTGTACCTATATCCTATATGTATTTATTCATCGTGGATCATTAAAAACACTTTATAGAATATAAAATAAATTATTTGCTCGACGTTTTTCTCTGGAGAGAGACGGACTGGTAGAAGTTTTTAATTGAAAGTAATGGAAGGCAGCCCAGGGGTATACACTGCTGTGGAGAGAGGAAGGAAGCATTTTATTTGTTTCCTTCATTGACCTTTTGAAACCCTGAAGAAGGAGGGAAGAATCCTCTGAAACGTCGGTTTGAAGGGAAAGGAGGAAGGAATCCAACAAATTACACCTTATTTGGATGTGTTAATTTTTTCTTTCCTCACTACCCCTGGGCCGCCTTCCATTACTTCAAAAATAAAATAAATTGTTTTATTTTTCCTTACAAATCTAATACATCAAAAAAAATTGTTTTTTTTTTAAGAATTTTCTTTTCTTTTTATTATAACAAGGACAATAAATTGGCAAAAATATATCTTAATCGAAGAGAAGATAAGGACCGTAGTAAAGAAGTTATTTCCGAAGTCGAAGCCAAAAAATCAAATATATATACTAATTTAATAACGTGTTCACTAAAAGTATTAAAATAAAATAAAATTGATTAATTATTTATTTAATTAAATCAAAAAAATATTTTTTTCTGAAATTAAAAAAAAGTCGATTCTTATCTATATACAGTAGACAAGAGACAAGCGTTGATTTTACCAGGTTAAAAGGTCGAACACATGTACTGTATCAGACAGAATTTTCGAGAGAATCTAAGAATAGCGTGTGTCAAAAGTTTATATAAATACAAAAATAAAGTGAAAAAAAAGAAATAAACAACAGAGAAATAACCTATAATAGCTCCGAAATAAACTTTCATTTTGATTGAATAGAAGCTCAATTCAGCCAATATAATATTTCAATATATTTTGAGTTATTTGGTTGTAGATATTGCTTTCCCTGAAATTGAAAGTTTTATTAGGGATAAATCACATGTGATTTGCTATATACAGAAAATTAATTAAAATTTTTTAATAAAATTCCATGTTATTCTCTGAGTGATTCAAATCAAATTAAAGGAAAAAGTCTACTTTTCCAAAGAACGCGCTACCCGTGAAATATTAGGGATTTGTGGAATATTCATTATTCTTCCTAATGAAATTAGCTTAATGTCATATGAGTTTGAATTTCGGTGCTATTTTTTATCAACTTGAGTCACAGGGTTTATTTAAATCATAACTTATCTTATAAAAAAATTAAAGTAATTAAAATAGCAAGTTGTTTTGGAGAAGTTAGAAAATGTAATTTTATTAAAGAAAATCAAAGAGAGTGTTCTTGATTTTGATCATGGCGGCCGATATGACACGGGAATCGAACTCGAGTTCTAAAAATAACAATTCGGGCCAATTGGCTATCCATTCTGGACTCATTCTGATATTATATTAAATAAAATACTAGATAACTCGGATTTAGTAGATCACACTTTCTTATGTTTTCGTAAGAGATATTTCAAATATTTTTTTATCGCAAAAGAAGATTGAAAAATCTTAATACTTGATATAATTGAATAATGTTTTAAATATTTAACACTGTATATAAATTTAATCAATAATTTTGTAATATATATTTGACACTGTATCTATATTGTTTTCAGGCCTTGACAATAGTCTCTCAGTAGATCGAAACCTATTAACCATAGCGGTGGGCCAATAATAAATATTCTACACAAAGAAAGAAAATTAATCTTCTTTATCAAAACATCCGTACATCCGCTTAATCTCAACAAGTAAACTCTCAAATATCCTTATATATTTAATACTTGAATCTATAGCATACTTAATGCTAAATACATTTTTGTTTGAGTTTTTTTTTCTTTGATTTAAACATGAATTTAGTTTACATGAATTATTTAACTTAGATCGATGTACCGCTATACTATCTATTTTATAAGGTTTGCATAAGAAATCAATAAAAAGAATTTAATCTCAATGAAAATAATAATCCCAAATGGTGATTGATCTAATATTTGGTAATCAAAACATCATTAGCATTCATTTTTTTGCCTTGAACCTTTTGATTATGACCATAGCAGGGTTATTGAAACTATATATATAACAATCTCTCTAACAGAAAAAAAAATATTTACAAAATTTTCACAAAATTAATTATTCCAAATGATTGCCCATTATCTATCTCTATATATATTTATAACTAGCTGCAGGGCCCGCCTTCGGCGGCCCTCTTGCAGGACAGGTGGCACGCCCCCTGGACCCCCAGCCCTCGAACCCCACACTCACCACCCACTACCACACACCACACCCCCTGAAACCCACCCAGCACCCCCGCACCATGCCCAACCCCCGCCACCACACCACCACACCAACAATCCATTCCGCACCATAACCCACTAACACCCCCCCACACACACCCGAAACCCATCCAGCACCCCCACCTCCGTTACCAACCCCCGCCCCCACACCACCACCGGCACCCCACCCACATCGGACCCCGCACCCTATCCACCCAGGACCCCGTGCCCTTCAACCCTGCGCACCACACCCCAGCCTAGCCCCCTGGACTCCACCCCGCACCACCCCCTGCATCCCCACCCTACTCCGCCTCACCCCACCCCATTCCATCCCCGCCCCCACCCCCCGCACCCAGTTTTTGCATTTATAGCCTTCTAGTGACCCACAGATTATGTATACAAAATTTGGTTGAGTTTGACCCAAGAGAAAGAAATTTTCATTTTTTGACTCACCCCCCCCTTTTGGGTGGTTAGTTTTTGCATTTCTAGCTCTCTAGAGGCCCAGAGAGTATGTATACAAAATTTGGTTGAGTTTGCTCCAAGGGCGAGAATTTACATTTTTTCACCCCTCCCCTCTTTTTTTGGGTGGTTTTTTGGGAAATTTGTTTAAACAAAAGTTGTCAGAAATCCCCTACAACTTTGTTTATCATAAAATTTGCTTTAGGGTTAATAGTTTAGGAGTTATTTGATAATTTTCATTCGTGCGCCCCCCAAAATATCAAAACGTTATATAGCTAAAAACGTAAGTTAGATAGACATCTGAGGTAAATATATATAATTTCATAATAATTCCTTCAGCTGGTTTTACGTGAATCGTGAGCAACTTTTCGGAAACCACTGAAACAGACAGACATTCATACATACAGACATACAGACAGACAGGAATTTTGTTGAGAGTGTTTTCGTTCAAAAATTTGCTTGAAACGTGTGCAATCAAAATTTGGCGTGATTTGGAGCAATGTACAGACAAAACCTTAATTTTATATAAATATATATATATGACCAAAATCTGGGGTGCCCCCCTTAGCTTCATGCCTCACCCCCACCCATTTACATCTGAATTATCTGTAATTAATTATCAAAAGAGGAAATATTAAATTTTCATAAATTGACATTATGAGATAATTTCACCAAGATTTTATTAAAATCTAATCCTAATTAAATTAACATACCCTAGTAGCACAATGTTTCAAACTATATAGTAACTATTTAGTGCCTATATAGTTTTCGAGAATCTATATAGCTCCTATAGAGTTACTATATAGTTTGAAACATTATGCCACTGTATTATGTACTACTAACTAATTATGTGCTATATGTATTATGTACTGTATAAATAAAACTCGAAAATTCCAACTAATATATGTTTATTGATTTTAATAATTTAATTCGTAAGTTAATCAGAATTAACTTTATTAAGCCATCAAATTTGGCCATTTACAAATTAATCTCCCTCTAATTACAAACAGATCAAAGATTTGGTATTGAATAATTTATTACAACTTTTATAGAAATAAACCGCATTATGTAGGTACCTACTGTATAATTAATATTTATTACAACTATAATAAATTTCCACAAAAACAAATAAACACTGTTTTTACGAAGTTAACTGCAGGCTGCAGTATCTCATACCTACTTGATCACAGATGAGGCCATCTAAACATTTTGTATTTGTGTACAAATTTGAGAGTTTTAATAAATACATACTATATATTAAGCAGTGCATAATATCATTTATTTCAAAAAGTTCTAATAATCCCATTAATGTCAAATTAAATCCGATTACGCATTTAGAGCGTTTTGAGGAACCATAATAAATAAAGTAAAAATCTCTGATTAAATTATAATTAATTAAATATATATAATTAATTTTTTGTTGTGATTTATTTAGGTTAATTTTTTGTAGATAGAGCTTGTGCATTTCATTTGGTCCAAGCTCACCTTGACAAGGAGATAATTTTCGTTATTTCGAAACGATTTTAAGAGATCATGAAAATGTCTGCTGTATTTTTAGTCGAAACTTGCCGTTTATGATTGAAATATTGCATCAGAAATACTTTATTTAAAAGTTCTTAGCCAAATCTCTAAATTTATTAACAAAGCCTCATCTCAACAAATATCCTTTTATAAATATTATCTTTGTGTAAATATGTTTTTTTTGGAGTACCTTTCTAGAAAAACATTTAAAAAACATAAAAAACTTCATCACAGATGACACTAGAGATGGCTTGGACTCCTCTCTAAATGAAGAAAAAGGCGACCGCCCTAATATCAAGAGGATTAAAAACATGAAAATATACGTGAATTCGTGGCCTGGCTACTGCTCAACTGGTAAATCACTAATATTTATTTTAAAAATTAACAAATTGTATATTTTGGAATTTATAGTAGATTTTCCACTTTATGGTCTAAATGTGATGGTTGTACCTATACCTGTTCTTTGTGAATCCAGATAGAAGCTAGTAGTTAGAGACTTTCAGGTATTCCTATGGGCTTTCTCAAATGTGTAATTAAGGGATTGAAATCTGAAAGTGAAATTGGCTGGATGGTCAACCGCTCGTTTCAATAAATAAGCGCCACTTTGACGTTGGCAGGTGAATGGAGATACTAAAATGGAATTGCTAATTCTCAAAGCACCAAAGAACTTGCCATAGATTGCTTACTTAGGAAGACCTACACTACTTAGAAGAAGGGTTTCAATTAGCCTATAAGTTACAACCTTTTTTAAACTACCAAGATAAAATTAATTAATCATTCAGCAATAATGTTATTTACACTTTAGACCTCCGCAATCCATATAAAAATGCAGAAAAAAATGGTAAATTCTTTATACTCACTGAGCTATCCGAAAATATTGGGAATTTAGTAATTTTTATCACCAAACGGTTTAGAAAGTTGAAACTGAGTGCAAAGAACCTTCGTTCGGTTTATTAATACAAACTTGTGCACCAAATTTGAGCTCATTAGGTAATAGCAACCATTTGAGAACTGAATATATCCGATTTCCGTTCAAAATCAAATATAAATTGTGAGACTCATCATATTAATTTTTCTTTTAAATTGGTACCAGAAAATAATCAGCGATAGGAAGGGAGATCTAACGGCATTTTAGTCAAAAAAATATAGATATTTTTTATAAGTTGACGAGTTGACATACTAGTGGTACGATGTGTATGAAAAATGAAGAGCGCAATCTCCTTAATCGGAGATGCCCAGCCAGCATCCTGATAAGTTTAATTTATTAAAAGTTGGAAATGTTTTTTTCCTCATTTGTCATACAATTTTATGTTGTAGATTTTTAAAATAACTTAAAAAAAAATCTAAAGCCTTCATGACAATTTGATTCTCTTATGATTTTCTTTCTAATACTTGATTAAACTGGAAATTCTGAAGCTAAAAGTTCCAAAATCTAATCACCTCTTTGTTTTAGAAAAATAAACATTTTGGCGTCAGAAAGTACTTTGTATAAATTTTCGCTGTTCTTGAGGTAACGTGTTCACCGGAACACAGGCAAACGGACACAAAAAAATCATGGTTAATAATGATTTTCTCTAACTTCCATACATTTATAAGCGCCATAAGCAAGAAATAATAATTTCGTGTAAATTCAATACTTTGGCCGGCCTGCTAAGCCTCGCTGATTTGGAACGAATCATAGATAAGAATTACACGGTACCAACAGTATATGGGCACTCATCCAGAACCAGGTGCGTCGCAAGGTGCTTAACTTGGGCGATCCTTCAGCAACTAGTGTTTTGAACATAAATGCATAAACGAAAGGCCTTAATAATTTTAGTAAGTATATCTTTTTTATGATATTAATAAAAAAAAATAAAAAATATATATATATTTATTTTTTTAGCTCTTGATTATTCAAACTTTGAAATCATTTAAAAATTTTCTTGATGAACAACTCCAACGCAAACAGTCTGACATTTTTTGTATAAAAATCCTAATAAAAATGATTTCTTATTTCTTTTCATTTTGCTGATGTCTGATCTTTTAATTTAACTCTATAGAAAAAGAAGCTGAATTTGTGTCGTTTTATGGGTCATTTCACTCGAAATGCCTGGCTATCATCTTAATGTGCCAATTTCAAAATGAAAAAATCTACTATTTATATAAATCAGGGCTTTGAGCATATCCAGGCATATGTATAAATACATTTCAGATTAATTCTCATAGCTATTTTACCTATTATTTATCTAACAAAAGATAATGTCCGTAAACAATCATTTAGAATGTTTGCAATTGTAAGTAATGAATTAACTTTAGTAATTTTATTATTCATAGAAATGTCCAATAAAGAATGAATTATTCATTTGAGAACAAATGAAATTATCGATGCAACTAAAATGAACTAAGAGGGCATATTGAAGGTGATGAAGGAATTTTGTCGCAAAATGTCTTGTGCATATCAGGTAAAGCATGTAAAATTGAGATTAGGTGGAGAGAACTAAATTGCACGGGGTATTAAAACATTTGAATTGCAAACGACTCCGTTGGGGCCTCAGGCTCGTCATCCCATCATATTTAGCCTTTCACAGGAAAAGTTCTATTTGTGGCGACTTTTTATTTCCCTCATACTTGTTGAAACTAGAGGGTACGAACCATTTCAAATAACTATTGTGAGCGAGCGTAAATAACCCCACAACCCCTAAAGAGTACGAAGGTGCAGTGATAACAAGTCAAAAAACATTTTAGGATACATATATTGGTTTGAGAAGAGGACGCTTCCAAGTTGTTGACGATCCATTTGTAAAAATTATTTAACATTCTCTTCGAAGACAGACAGACATTGTAGTTCCATTAATTTGGTTTTAATTTTTAAACAGAAATGTAAAAATCAAGGTATATTTTTATCCTCGATTCATTTAGCCAGGTCTTATGTGTATAAGTAAGAAGCGTTAGTAGAGAATCAAGTCAAATGTTTGCTGTGAGGGAGGCTTGAACTCAAGTCTCCCGCTTCATCAACGTTATCATGCTAGCCAAGCTATTTTGTTGTTGTTTAATATTAATCAAATCTGAAATTTTGATTAAATCTATAAAATACTGCATCTCACGAATTCGTCAGCATAAACCCTGAACAACATGTTGAGCCCTTTGCATTGGCGTAATTAGAGAGTTTTCCCTAGGGGGGGGGGGCAGCCGGCCACCTGATTAGCCATCACAAGGTCTCAATTTCCGAAATCCGATTAGAGATCAACTAACTTTTTAGTAGAAATGACAAATTTTGCAAGTAACGACATAATTTAATGTGAAATACATAAATGATGCCTCATAATAATGGAGTTTCAATTTTTCTAGAGGGGGGGGGGTGCAATGAGTTTTGTAGGGGCTACTTCCCCCTTTGCCCTTCCCTCCCCCCTAACTACGTATATGACCTTTTGGATAAAATAAAGTTAATCTTCATTTGTAAAATGTCGCTGTCAAAGGGATTCCAAATTTAAACACATAGCCCGGGCCAATTGGCTACCATGTCAGGTGAACCTCTCTCTGACATCTATATCTCGCTAAATATGTATTTAAATCAAAGATTTAAATCTTCTTTTGTAAAATTCTTAGCGATTTTAAATTTAAAAATACATATACATATGCTATATATTTAAAAAAAATCTAATTGAGTGTTTCGAATTTTGAATTTCTTTTTCCTTTTTACTTTATCCAATGTTTTAAACTATGTATGTGTGTTTAAATTTACGTAGAATCACTAGACCGGGAAATTTTACAAATGGAGATTTATATTAATCTTTTTGTGAAATATTTATTTAGAGTTTCACTTCACAGGGTAGCCAATTGGCCAGGACTGCTAATTTTGGAACTCGGGTTCGATTCCCGAGTGGGTGAAAACAACCCTTACATTGTATAATTTAAAATAATCTATTCTATCTCGTATTTAGTATATAACCTTTTGTAATTTCCTTAGAATTCATATCTGCTGAAATAATAAAAATCTAGTAAGATACGTCCACCAGACGGATTTGAGCCTAAACCTTGTTTTTATATCCCCGGCCGATACCTAGTTAAATATATTAATGTTCTCTCACGCTTTTTACCAATTTCACAAATTGCTAATTACTATGAATATTAATATGGCATGACAACAGGTTTATATTCCATTTAAATGATTGAAAAGTAGTTCACAGATAGAATGAATACCAAAAGGGAATACCGTGATATATTGTTATCCAAATTACAGTACTTTATTGAATCTATAAAATGGAAATGAAAGGGAATAATTAGGTATTTTGTAAACACAAAAAACTACTAGAAATTATATTGGTTAACCATAATATTTTTATTTTCCCTATTTCGCTATGCTAATGTAATATTGGGTACAAGGGAGTTGGGATCAATAAATACATTTTAATACAATTCAATGTGGTTGGAACTTGGTCCATGGAATATTGTTTTTAGCCGGTCGCATAAATAATAAAACATGAGCTGATGCGCAACACTAATTAAAATATTAAATGAAGAACTAGAAAAACTCATATTTTCCCCATAGACTGAAAATGAAAATGTACACAAGTGGCAGAGCTAATTATAATCATAAAAGACAATTAATAAATTATTTTATTAAAATACAATTTTGCAATATTATTAAAATTAGTGGCCCAGATGCAGTCAGTTTTTGGGGACTCTATCCCCTTATTTCCCAGAAACAAATATTACTCATCACAATGTGAAAAAATATAATTTTCAATAAAAAAATGCATTTCAACTCAGTAAAAAAAAAATTATTTATTAATGAATAAGATAAAAATCTATATATAATTAGCGACAACATATTCGGCATTCAGAGCTTACCCGAAGGAATTTAACTTGCCGGAACAGAGAAGGCTTGAACACTAGGGAGAATGCCCCAAGACATTTTGACATTTACAAGCTCCCCGCAAGGGTTAGTTGTCTCTGGTTCGAAGGCCTTGGAAGCAGCTGGTTAATTAATAAAATATCAACACATTACATATATTAAGCTTAAATATGAATCTAGGTAATATTCAAACCATTATATGAGATAATCTTGTAGATTTGGCTCAAAGTAGATTTCTCTATACCTAGGATTTCGCAGACCCCCAGCTACACTTTCAAGTAGAAAAGGGTATACACAAAGAGAAACAAAGAGGTTGTCCTCTGCTTGATGCAAATAAACATACACACATATATAAGGTTGGCAACTAAGTAATTGCGGATTTCACTCATAGATGGCTTCAGTTGAATTTTTAGGTTTGCTGGCGTAGTCCAAATGTAAAACACATTTTGTTATTTGATAGTTGGCAATTCAGCTGTCAATCAGTAAAAAAAGTTTTTGATCGGTTGCGTAGTTTTGTTTGGCGTTCGTTGAAAAATGGAAAATCAAAAGGAACATTTTCGTCATATTTTGCTTTTTTATTTCCGCAAAGGAGAAAAACGCATCGCAAGCTCACAAAAAGTTATGTGCTGTTTATGGGGACGAAGCCTTTAAAGAACGGCAGTGTCAAAATTGGTTACTTAATTGCCAATCCGATATATATATATATATATATATATATATATATATATATATATATATATATATATATATATATGTGTGTATGTTTATTTGCATCAAGCAGAGGACAACCTCTTTGTTTCTCTTTGTGAATCAACAACTCTGCTACTCTCGGCAAAACAAAAACTTTTCAATTAAAAGAAAAGGGCATGTTTCTCTAAGCCTTTTTTTTAGGCTTGTTTATCGAATAAATTAAAAGAAATGCGTATAAACCACTTGGTTTTAAATTAGTTGCAAGAAATATATGATTTCGAATGTTCAGCAACTTTTCGCTGTCAAATTGGATAAGAGGCGAACCAGCGTGTTTGCTAATTTGTTTATTCTTATGAACTCTAGAAACTGGAACTCGCTTCTTTTCGCCGCGTTCAAGCGACTTACAACATTTAGTTGTTCATTTTCATGATTAATCCAGGCCTATTATCTTCTTGATATTAACTCCTTCTCGCATAAATATCATTAAAAAACAAAAACAGCAACAATAATAAAACCGAAATAATTTAGTTTGCCGAAAGTAACAGAGTTAATGATTTATTAGGAGAAATCAATGATGTTGTCCTTTGCTTAATGTAATTTGTTTTGTTGTAATAGTAAGCTATTCACTCCTCAAACGAAGATTCTAAGAAACTATAGTTCTATAACAAATCAAGGATCAGTGGCGTAGCCAGAAAATTTGCATGGGGAGGGGGGGATCCTCAAAGCAAAATATTTAGCGGGATTTTTTTTTTATTAAAACAAATAGTCCAGTTATGTAATTTCTTCGACCCTTAATGTTTTTGGGTGTGCTGCATCCGAATCTGATGTTTGGTAAGAAAATTACGAGACGGAACATTGTCAAAAATACCAAAAAAGGGATAAAAATCTCATTTATTGGCGGTTTTTTTGCTTATAACTCGAAAACTATCAACTTTTCATAAAAAACCTCACTTTTCAAAATGAAAGTTCATTAAATTTTCTATAAATTTCATCACTTAGGTTTTTTTATCCGAAGAACCGTTCGCTAGTAGAAAATTGGCGTATTTTTTTTGTTTTCGAAAATCCCAAAAACTCGCACTTTTTTCGATTTTTGTAGTAAATATTATGAACTTTCATTTTGAAAAGAAAGATTATTTACGAAAAGTTGATAGTTTTCGAGTTATAAGCAAAAGACCACCAGAAAATGAGATTTTTTATTTTTTTGGCATTTTTGACAATGTTCCGTCACGAAATTTTGTTAGTAAACCTCAGATCCTGATTCAGCACACCAAAAAACACTAAGGATCGAAATCAAAACTACCTCAAAGCTTTCCGGCGAGGAGCCCTTTGAAGAACAATTTAACTGGACTAAAAAGAAATTAAAAAAGAACATAATTCTTGATTAAACATATGAAATATATTTAATTACGGTTAGTTTGCCATAAGAAACGGTTTGTCGTTGCCGTTACTCATCCCATGAGCCCTGCCCTTAAGCCCCCCCCTGTGGCTACGCCTCTGTCAAAGATAAATAATATATATATATATATATATACAGTATATATTCATTATGTGTATATGTTTATTTGAATCAAGCAGACGACAAGCTCATTGATTAATCCTTTTGAGTATTATTTTTTTTTTGGAAACAAATCTATTATTTTTAGGCGGATTGAAAAATCTCAATTTGACCAAAGACACAACAGATAAATTAATAGTCATTCAAAACCATTAGTCTAAAAGTTGATGTCGTATGTTACATAAAATAGAACTCAAAATTTTGTAAAACTCAATAGCATTTTAAAGTTTGAATATTTAAAATAGTAGCAATAAATGCATAATAATTGTATTTTATTGGAATTTTTTCTATCTCTTTTGCGTAGTGACCTGTGGGTCGTAAGTTCCGGCCATGGAGCCATTGGGTTTTCCGGGTTCAACTCCGGGCCGGATCCCGCAGTCAGTTCGCTCTTTTTGTATCATTTCAAAAGAATGATTGGTCGATATAATTACGAATATTCATGGAAAAGTTCAAAAAGACATATTTATTAAAAATAAATATTTAATGAAAAAATAATAATTAATTAATTATCAAATTAAAAGGTGAGCATTATCAAATTACCACAATAAACTCTGAAGATTCATATGCGTATGTGAGACCTTTTGAAGTCAATATGATGCTATGGATAGTTTTTTAAGACTTGATCACCCATGGTGAAAATTCATCATGGGGTAGTCTAAGACTGGTTTGAAGTAGCTACTCTCTTTCATATGACTTTGTACCATGTTTACTTTCACTTTCATAGCGAAGTATGAAAATTAAAATATTACATTAGCTTTCAGGGAATTCAAATTTCGAAAACTTCTCTCTCCAATACTATAAAAGATCATTTCACTTGGGGAATTCCAAGTGATGTATTAAATATAGAAAGCGAGTTTCTTCTTCTTTAAGTGCCATATCATGTCTCCCTGACGTTTCGGCACCTCTTCTCATATACCTGTGCTGAGTGTGTTTTGTTTTAACGCCGGTTCCGAACGGCTAGTTTGGAGAGGTTGACTAAGCAATTATACTCGTGGTAGTTTGCCATTACTTTCCAAGAGGAAGCGACTCCAAATATCTTACGCGGCTCAGTTTCGAACCATCATACCTTCAGGACAGCGGCCCGACACTCTGACCACTGACCCACAGTCGCCTCTCAAACCAAGTTTAGAAAAATATGGGTTTTGTGGAGATCAGAACCAAATCACCCAAAAATATTCATCATTAGTGTGGGCGTGCATTTCTAAATTTCAACATTTTGTCAGAGAGGAACGAAATTTGTTACTTATGCTAGAAATCATATGTTAAACTTTTAGTCTTAATCGACATATATATTTATTTATTTATTTATTATAACATTGTATCTGTAGGGCCATTTAGCCCCTTTATTGTACAATTTTAGACCAAAATATTTACAAAAAAATTAATTAAAATAATACAAGAAAAAAACAAAAAATCAAAGGAAAGATACATACTAAATATATGAAACAAAAATAAAAAAATACAAAATATATAGAAGGAGAGGGAGAAAAAAATTACAATATATAGGATAAAAAACAAAACAAAAATTACAATATATAGGATATGAAAACAAAAATTACAATATATAGGATATGAAAACAAAAACAAAAAAATTACAATATATAGGATATAAAGCAAAAAAAAAAATTACAATAAATAGGATATAAAACAAAAAAATAAAAACAAAAAAAATATATTAGGCTAGGTGCCTGTGTAGTTCTGCTTCGAATACTTCTGGGCGCCCAATCTTCCTCAAGTTGAGTGGCAGTGCGTTCCAAACCTTGGTCGCCGTGACCTCAAATGAGTCCGCCATCATTTTGCTTCTGTGTGGCGGACAGACCAGAGCGCGCGCACGTGTTGACGGGCCACAGGCCAGGGTTCGACATAGGTAGTCCGGCGCACGTCCCAAGAGGACCCCGTACACAAACTTAGCATACCTATACTTCCGGAAGGCACCGAGGTTCATCCCCAGAATTCTAGTCGCATACTCAGCTACGCTCTGGGCTCCAGTTGGTAAATGTACCTAGCACAAGCATTTAAAGCACCCGAAATACGTCGGCTGCTTCTGCTGTCTAGGTTAAAGTAAACTGAGTCGCAATAAAGGAAGTGGGGAAGAACAATGGCCACAATAATCTTGCGACGAACCTCCTCGGGCGTGAAGGGCGCCAGCCGGCGCAGGGGAACCAAGGCCCCATATACTCTACGGCAGATCTGAGTCACGTGGTCGCCCCAAGTGAATCGCCCGTTCAGATGGACTCCCAAATCTCTCACAGAATCTGAATAGGGGATCATAGATCCACAGACCCTAATCGGGGGAGGTGCCACCACTCTTCTATTTGAAATCCACAATTTTTGGGTCTTCAGAGGATTGAGCTGGAGTCCATTCACACTCGACCAATTAGCGACCGCCTCAATGTCGCGATTGACCCGGTCGACCGACTGACCCAAATTTCTCCCAGCACCCATATAAATTTGAAGATCGTCCGCAAACAGATGGTATTTGCAGTTTAGCAAGACCTCGGGGAGGTCATTGATAAAGAGAGCAAACAAGAGCGGAGACAGAACTCCACCCTGCGGAACGCCCCTTCCCAATGCACTAAGTGAGGATGCCACCCCGTCTACTTCCACCCACTGATGCCTACCGACCAAGTATGAATAAATCAATCTACATGCAGACCCCGAAAAACCCGCCAGCCTGTGCAGTTTGGAAACCAGTAAGGTATGGTCAACTGAACCAAAAGCATTCTTAAAATCCAGGAGGACCAGAAACGCCGATCCACCATTCTCCACCAGAGCCCGACAATCATCAGTCACCCTCAGCAGCGCAGTAGCACAGCTGTGCTTCTATCCCTTTACTTGAAGGTTGGTCGTTGGTGTTATATTTATTTTATTATCAAAAATGATTTCTACGATTTTTAAAAAAATCGTTGGTCTTAAAAAGTAACACAAGTTCTGAAATGTGTATTTTTTTATCTCGATTGAAACAGTGTGAAGGGACTAATTTGAAAGAATGGTAGATTGGTTTTTTTTAAAGAAGGGAGGTTGTAAGTGAAAGTCGCATGTGACACACATCAGTTGAAATTTCTTTATCTAAAAGTTCAACAATGCATATTCATTACCAGGCGAGAAATGATAACCTAGGTTCTCTTCCTAGTTTCTTTCTTAATTTACCTTGCAAAATATTATGCATCAATCAACATACAACGACGTATGCCATATCATCTGAGCTCTTTTCTTACTCAAAATGCTTTCAAATTTTTTCGCAATCCTATAGAGAACAACCTACTTCTTATGTAATATACAGATCGTCAGTAATGTTGTTATGAGTAAATCGACTTCATTTATATTTATAATGTTAGAATAATTGAATTACAAACGAAATGGAAAATGATAATGTATTAAACCTTTTCTCTTTGTCTCTTGTTAGCTTTCACATTTAATGATTTTTTTTATATTCTAGACAAATTTTACAATGACAAGAATTCTCAAAAAAAAAAAATGTTAAAATATAGCTCTCTTTAAATGTAGTATGAATAGAATTCATAGGCAATAAAAATCAAAGAAGAGAATAAAATATTTCATATTGGATTATTTCCTCTCTTATATTATTAATTTAATGACTGAAATGAAAAGAGAAAAAAGTTGACCAAGTGCTTCAATGCTTTAGTATTATCAATAAATATTGTAATATAGAAATTTAATTAAGATGGATATCAAAGAATATATTACCAAATTATTGTATAGTTATTATTTCTAGCAGAGGAATGAAGTATCAATGAAGTTTTTGTAAAGAATTCCAAGAGCCTGAAGAAGTTAAATTCATTAAGCAAAATGTTACAAATGCTAATTTACAATAAGCAATATACAATACTTTAGTCTTAGTGCTATATTTCTTAATTTAATTGATTAATTGAACGTTTCGGACAACTTCAAGTCTATCCTTAGCAGAATTTGAATTTTTAGAATTCTTTGTTGTACCTAGTCTGTCTAAAAATTGATATCGTAGTAAGGATTGACACTTGAAGGTGTTTGAAAAGTCCAATTAATCACATAAATTCCAAGTATAATAATAGGATGTTACATTAAAAAATACATGAAAATAACTTAAAAAAAGGATGTTCAATTGTTTTTATAATTTCATCACTTCATTTAGCAGATATCCTACTTTCGTAGTTTGCCTGTTTAACCAACATTGTGGCTCCATTAAAATAATAAAGTTGGCAATAATACGGTCTAGAAATTGAACCGTCTGTATACATTTTAATAAATTAAAAGAAATATTTATTTCAAATTAAAAACACCAATGGAATTGACAAGAATTCACATTTATTTCATCATTATCGTTGTTATTTTAAATCCAAGCCCGATCAATAAGAAGGGGTACTTTTTGTTTACGATACAGACTACAAAGATTAATAATGTTAATGCCCTACTATTGTTTACGAAGTCAATTTTTATTTTTTATTTTTGTTCATTAAGTCTTTATATCAACTAATTTTATTTTAAGCTTTTAAAGTCGGAAGTTGGTAACGATGTTGCTTTTTATCATCCTTCAAGTTAAGGTATACCTATTCTCACTGGCGTTACTCATTAATTTTAATCAAAAATGTCTGATAAGAAACAGACATAAAGTGGAAGTGAGTGCATTGACCCTGACCGTCTCGGTTGGATTTAGCCAGCTATGCAATGGAATGAGATGGATTCTCCTTGACCTGCCCCTGCTACCACAAAAGATTCCCGGCTTTGAGGGGTGCATTGCATGCTTACCCTCCCATCGATCCAAAAAGCCTAAGGAACCCACAGATCGCTACCCAGGCCAAAACAGAATCGAACCTTTAAATGCAAGGATTGATTTGCTTGGATTCAGAGTAGATAGCAACTTATCTTAAGAAAAATCTGGACATTGGACCTGGAAAAAAATTTCTAGTAGACTTTAGATAACAATCCCTCGGTTAGCCAAGGCGGGGGTTTGGAAAATTTATCACCAGAAATTCACCTCTAGTAATTTACCGTCTATAGTCTAAACTATATAAACAATGATCTGCTGGGTAATGGTCAAATCATAAAAAGTTATTTTTACTTTATCCAATGCAAAGCATGGGTAAAGTATTGTAATCGCTCTCGGGGCAAGCGTGGTTTCAAAGGGTCCTCAGGTAAAGACTACGGAACCCATGGACTCAATTAAAGTCACAAATTGTAGTATTCAATTAGGTTGAATATTAGCACGTGGCGGTTTTGCCAAAAATTACATGGGGTCTCGTCGAGAGGCCAAAAAGTGCGATTTTTTCATTTAGTGCGTGCGTATGGATGGATGTATGGATGTATGGATGGATGTTATCGTTTTTTGGCCCACGATTTTTTCCACACCGTTGCACCGATTGAAATGAAATTGAAAACCTACCATTAGTTTAACAAAATGAAGCGCTGATTAGTTTTTGGTACATATCGGCCCACAAACATTAGTACTTTATTTCAGTACTTTTTTAGTTTTTTCTAAATATCTTGAAAATGACTTAACCAATTTTGATGAAATTTAATATCCTAATTAAGTACCTTGGGGACCACAAAAAAGGTTAAATAAAGTTTTTAGTAAAATTATATTTTAAAGTACTTTACTCTAGAGTAAGATGGTACTTTTTTAAATTTTTTAAATTCTTTAAAATTTATTCATTTGAAAGTTTTAATATAGCTCATTTAGCCTTGCTTAAGTAAGAATGGATAGGCTTCTCTCTGTGAAATGCTAAAAATTTGGGAGGAATTTTTATGAGTAACCATAGCAACTGCGTTGTTTTCTTATCCGTTACCTTTGCTGAAGACAGAGAAATCGATTTTAAACCAAAAATAGCGATTGATTCTCATCTAGTACTCGAGGAATAATCATTCTATATTGGATTTTTGACGTTTCGGTTTTTATTAGTAACCATTGCTGAAGACATAGAGAAATCGATTTTAAACCAAAAATAGCGATTGATTCTCATCTAGTACTCGAGGAATAATCATTCTATATTGGATTTTTGACGTTTCGGTTTTTATTAGTAACCATTGCTGAAGACATAGAGAAATCGATTTTAAACCAAAAATAGCGATTGATTCTCATCTAGTACTTGAGGAATAATCATTCTATATTGGATTTTTGACGTTTCGGTTTTTATTAGTAACCATTGCTGAAGACATAGAGAAATCGACTTTAAACCAAAAATAGCGATTGATTCTCATCTAGTACTTGAGGAATAATCATTCTATATTGGATTTTTGACGTTTCGGTTTTTATTAGTAACAATTGCTGAAGACATAGAGAAATCGATTTTAAACCAAAAATAGCGATTGATTCTCATCTAGTACTTGAGGAATAATCATTCTATATTGGATTTTTGACGTTTCGGTTTTTATTAGTAACCATTGCTGAAGACATTGAGAAATCGACTTTAAACCAAAAATAGCGATTGATTCTCATCTAGTACTTGAGGAATAATCATTCTATATTGGATTTTTGACGTTTCGGTTTTTATTAGTAACCATTGCTGAAGACATGGAGGAATCGACTTAAAATAAAAAATAGCGATTGATTCTCATCTAATACTTGAGAAATATCCATTCTATATTGGATTTTTGGCGTTTCGGTTTTTATTGGTAACCATTGCTGAAGACATAGAGAAATCGACTTTAAACCAAAAATAGCGATTGATTCTCATCTAATACTTGAGGAATAACCATTCTATATTGGATTTTTGACATTTCGGTTATTATTGTAACCATTGCTGAAGACATAGAGGAATCGACTTAAAATCAAAAATAGCCATCGATTCTCATCTAATACTTGAGGAATAACAATTCTACATTAGGTTTTTGACGTTTCGATTATTATTGGTAACCATTGCTGAAGGCATGGAGGAATCGACATAAAATCAAAAATAACGATCGATTCTTATCTAATACTAGAGGAATAACCTTATTGAATTCCATTTTTGATGTTTTGACTATTAATGGAAACCTCTACTGAAAATGTGGAAGAATCGACTTAAAATCAAAAAGACTAAATTCTTTTATGGTAAACAACTCAAGCTTGAGTTGTTTGCCATAAAAGAATTTAGTCTTTTCGATTTTAAGTCGATTCTTCCACATTTTCAGTAGAGGTTTCCATTAATAGTCAAAACATCAAAAATGGAATGCAACAAGGCCACTCCTCCAGTATTAGATAAGAATCGATCGTTATTTTTGATTTTAAGTCGATTCCTCCATGTCTTCAGCAATGGTTACCAATAATAATCGAAACGTCAAAAACCCAATGTATGGATCTTTTTATTGATAAACTGACGTTTTGGAGGCTTATCCCCTCCTTCTTCAGGGTTCCTTCACTGACCTCTCAAAACAAAAGCCTAAAGAAGGATGGAATAAGCCTCCGAAACGTCGGTTTATTAATAAAAAGATAGTTTAAACTACCTCTCTTTTTTTTTGGAATTTTGGACTGCCTCATCAATTGATCCACTCAATACCTATGTATAATTTTTCATTCTTTTATTCAATCTTCAAATAATAATAATAAAAAAAATCGTCTCACTTAGTAATTTTTTTTTATTCAAATATGTACATGTATCGGGGTTAATTTAGCCCATGACTACTTTTTAGCTGTTAGAAATACTCATCATAAATATATATAATAATATAAGATTGAAGTAATTTTTGGAGACGGACTTGAAATTGAGTGGATATTGATAGTCCAAAAAATGAAGAAAATAATTTATACTATCTTTTTATTCATAAACCGACATTTCGGAGGCTATTCCCTCCTTCTTCAGGGTTTTGAAAAGTCAGGAGACAGAGGGGAATGTCGCATTGGATTTCCTTCAGTGACTTTTGATAACCCTGAAGAAGGAGGGAATAGGCTCCGAAACGTCGATTTATGAATAAAAAGATAGTATAAATTATCTTCTTCTTTTTTTGGACTGCTTCATCAATATGATAATATGTATAAAACATCTTCAAGGAAAAAAATCATCCTGGTCGAATCCTTTGTTTAATATTTTGAATCGAAAAATCAGAGAAAAATCGATCTCTTCGATTTCTCTGAAAATTTTCTTTTTATTAAAGGGGATTCTTATTTACCTAAAACTGTTATTAAAATGAAAAAATACCTTTTATTTATTTCAAGAAAAAAATTGTTAAAATTTTAACGAAAAACATCCTCTAGGTATTTCCAAGTTTTGATGTGAGTACTTTTTATTTGATATAATACAGTGGTGTCTTGCAAATTTAGCACTGCCAGAACGCTGAAATTCCGGGGGATTCGGTGGATATTTTGGAAATATATGTACCCAAAACCATTGGTGGAACACGACTGATTGTATTTCAGAAAATGTCAATTTATTACTTAGTTAGTTGCTTATGTATGTTTATTTTCTGAAATACAATCGACATTTTCTGAATGATGGTTGCCCATCCCTGAAATATGAAACTTTTAAAAGTAAACACCAAAAAAAACAATTTTATTTTTTATTTTTATTAAACAACAAATAATGTATTTTGTTTAGTAAAATACTCCAGACTCAAATGTTCTTTTTATGGCCGTAGATCTGTCTTGCATGATGTGTTTTCTCCAAGGTCTTTAGCCAAGATCCAATCTTCGTTGATTTCCTCTTCCAATTGAAGGGTTTCAGCAACCTAAATAATTCAAATTCATATATTCCCGTTAAAGAAGCACTTTTAATAATTGTGATATATGACTGATTTTTTTACCTTTTCTGCATCAGCAAATACACGAATCAAATTGAGTCCAGCAAGTTTTTTCAAATCTTCGTCAGACCAACTAGGCTCTCCTTCTTTATTATTCGCCAAGCGATCAAAAAGGTCTGGATATTTAGAAACATCTTCCAGGCCAATTGGTAATCTGTAATTAAAGATATACTTATAAAGTCAGAGTCAAGATATCTATAGATTACTTACTATAAAACAGAAGTTCTCAGATATACAGTCGACTCTCGATAATTTGAAATCCAAGGGACTACAAGAAAAATTCCAATTACCGTGTAGCGGCTCGCTGTTGCTTTGGCTACGAGCCTTTAGACACGGCCGCTAGATGACTCAGTCAGATCGTTGCGACACTTTTGCATGACTGATAATATTTCAGTCATGCTATAAGTGAAGCAATTCGATCTCGACTGAGCATCGAATGGAAGGAGGGGCCAACCACCAACTAGTAGCCCCTCCCCCGCTAATTAAGCGGGTGGCGCCCAACCCGGCTTTCCACCAGGGCACAAACAACGCCCTGCACAAATAATTGTTAGGACCCCATCAACTTGGTGGGGGGCGCGGACACGCACCATAACGCACTCAACCGAGGCCCTAACAACCGAGTCTTCGAATTATCAAGAAGTTTGAATTATCAAGAGGAAAGAAAAAAATTCGAATTATTAAGAGTTTTTATTATATTTTTGAAAATATGTATGAGCTTACATAAATTTTATATATAGCCTCAAGTAAAAAAGTAAAAATAATGAAAACGATAAAAAAGAGCAAAAAATTACTTATTTACGAAGAAAAATGAGGAGTAAACATTGCTAGGAAAAATTCGAATTATAGAACGTTATCTCCACCTCTTGTTACGAAAGGGATTTCGAGTTATCAAGAGTATCAAAATACACAGCATTTTTTCGATTTACCGAAGTTAACAGCTGAAGAGTTCGAATTATCGAAAAATTCGAATTGTCGAGAATCGACTGTAATTGAATCAATGGGTTCATTTTGGAAATTTTTGAAAAGGAGTTTTTCCTTCTTTTTAAACGCCTTTTTCATGTACATATATATGCCAATGTTTTTTGAGCGAGAAGGGTTCATATCTTCTTTTCATAGTGGGAAAAACACGTTTCGGTTTTTGAGATTTCCTTTAAAAATTTTAGATTCGAAATATTCTCAAAATTATATTTAGTTATTCTTTTTACACCATATATGAAAAACAACTTATCATTCCATTCTTTTGTAAATACAACTCCTGATGATGGGCTATAAACCCGAAATTTATACCTATAGAGTATTCAATAAAACTCCAAAAATATAATTAAATTTTTTTTTAATTTTTATTTTATGTGTGAAACACCACTATAACCCTTTAAAAACTCCTGTGTTCAATATGTTTCACTATAAACCAACACCGCTTTCCATAAATGTTAACTTATCATTTCGCTATCCAAAGATCCAAAAATCTTAACTTAAGATGAAATTCTTAAATTTTTTTTAAATTGAAAGGTTTTTTTAGTCACAAACTAATAAAAAAAAAACAATTAACTGAAATTAATAAAAGACAATAATTTCGGTTTTAATTATTGTCTTTTATTAGTTTGTGACTAAAAAACCTTTCAATTTAAAAATAATTTAAAAAATTAAGTCACTAAATATTTGGAAGAATCTTATAATAAGAAATTCTTAAATTGTTATAAAATTTAGATGAAGAATATTCCAAAAACTCAGAGATCAAAGTGCTCACAGCCTCAAGTCACTGATGATGACAGTAATGAATTTATGGGGTGTTGCATAGGCCAGATTCATTGACAATTCAATTTTTGTGTTGCAAGCTTGCAAGATCAATAATTCTACTCATTTCCACCTCTGTTAAATTTTTTTTTGTTTACTTTTCAATGGGTGTTGTAATTTTCCTAACGTTATAGTTTATACAGAATGTATCTGTAATGCGCAGAGATAATTCAGGGGTGGTTATATGGGTCAAAATAAAGAAAAAATATCATAAAACATATATCGCTTCTTTTACCAGCTATCCACCAATTTGTTTTTGTTTTTTACTAAATAATTTCTCTTTGGAGATTTAGGAATCGATACCAAAACAAGTGTGATTGATTTTACTAAAACTCTACTAATAAATCTACCAATGTTTCATTGTTTCTGCAAATTTTATATTTTTACTTTCACATTTATATTCATAGAATATAATGGGGAAGTATTGCGATGGCCTGTCTGGGTCCTGACTCTGAGAGCTTCTATCTCAGAAATGAAAAAAGTTAATTTAATTTTGTAACTTCTAGGTGGAAGGAATCAATGCCCTTAATAGTTGACAATCTGATTTAGGACATAAAACCGGAAATTGTGGTCCGCAGAGGCCAAAAATCCAATGGTCAGTGCGTACGTATGTTAATTACCCACCTGCAATTAGTGTATTTATCAAGTGTCATCAAGATGATTTCAAATAAATGAAAATATGAAAGTCGTGTGGTGAACACACCAATTCATTTTATATTTAAAGCAAAATTTTGCTGGGTCCTGCTTTTTTTAGCCCCGTCAATAATCAATTTCCCGCAAGTCTGTGTTCCAAAGGTGCAAATCCTAGCTATGATCATCGTGATTTTAACTTATTTGTTTACATTTGGACTTACGCTGAAACTCCATTGAAATCGGCTCCGATGCCGACATAATCCACTCCAGCAACATTTCTTATATGATTGATATGATCTAAAAAAACAAATATATAATTTCGTTGCAACCTTCAATAGTGTTTATTTTTTATTGCTAAAAGAGGCATTTCACGTGAAGTGGACAACGAAAAAAATGTGAGGTTTTGAAATTCCTATTTATATATCCTAATTATACAAAATTGCTTTGGAAATTTAAAGTATTTATGCCTACATAGGTGATATTGTAGGAATTTTGTTAAATATGTTATTTTTTCGAACTAACTACTTCTTCCTATTAATAATTTTGTTCAAAATTATACATTTTATTTCAAAATTTGAATTATACCTATCTTAAATCATTGTTAGAGGCTAAATATGCTTAAATAGATTAGTACATATTAATATCTCAGCGTTTTAATGCGTTTTCGCGGAAACCAGCCGACCTAAGCAAGCTCACTGCGTCACGTATGTAGTTTAATTAATATATCTCCTAAACTAATGTAATTTCCATTTTGAAACTTTTAATGTATTATTTCTATACTTTAAACTATATTTTGAAATTAAAATAATTAAAAAAAAGAAATGGTTGAAGTTATTAAAATGCTGATTTGAAATGTTTACTTTCGGTTTTATACATGAAAAAAAATTCAATTTCAAATCTGATTTCATAATTAAAAAAATCATCGAAATCGGTCCACTTGGTAAAGAGAAATCGACGAACAAACATCATTAGATTAATATGTGACTACCCCTAAGGAATCCCCTTTTCAATAAAAAAAAATCATCAAAATCGGTCCATAAACGAAGAAGTTATGCGTGAACATACATAACAAAATGGACCAATACCAATGAAAAAAAATGCGACTAATCGGGTACGAGACTAAACCCAATGCAAAAAAAAATCATCCAAATCGGTCCTCATGGTAAAGAGAAATAAATGAACAAACACAACATTCCGTTGAATTGATAACCTCCTCCTTTTTTTCAAAGTCGGTTAATAAGAACAGTAAATATTCTATATAAACCACCACGTTTAATATTTTCTTGTAAATTTGTTTAATTCGAAAAATTGCTTCCAAAAATCGGAAATTCAATAAGTCAATTCTTTACAAGTCCATAACTTGACAACTAAACCTATACCCCCCAAAAAAGTGTGTTCACGTTCATACCTTCTAGAAGTAGAATTAGGCCAAATATGAATAAATTTCAAAACCTCACATTTTTACTTTACCATTCAGAGTATGGTCAATTATTGTTATCGTGCATGAAAAAAGTGTTTTTTTTGATTATTTTTTTCGAAATATCTCAAACACGTCTGAAACTATTATGATTAAAATTGAGTGAAACCATGACATTTCGGTCTACAAAAAAGTCCTAATAAGTGAACACCGAAAAAATTATATTTTTTCTAGATAATAACTGGTTGTTAGTCTGTGCGTTACCAAATTTTTGTGGACGAGCTAGCTCAAAAACTAGTATGAATATCAAAACCAAATTTCACATGTAGTTTCGGATTAAGAGCTGATTAGATTTTGGTACATATCCATACCTAAAATTAAGGGTGGTGGAGTGGCGGTTAAAAATTAAATATCTAGGCCATTTGAGGAAACTCAACCAAATTTTGTATACATAATCAGTGAACCCCCAGAAGTCTAAAAGTGTATAAACTAACAGTCCAAAATAGTATTGGGGGGGGGGGGGTCAAAAAATGAAAATATAGGTCTATGTAGCAAATTCAACCAAATTTTGTATACATAATCAGTGGGCCTCCAGAAGTCTAAAAATGCAAAAACTAATCCCCCCTAAATGCTTATAAATAATTTTATTAAATATTAAATACAATTGGGGGCCAGGTTGTATGGTAAAGTCAAGTGGATGGCCACATCAGAACGTGTCAGTTTATTTTCTTTGTCCGCTTCACGTGAAATGACCCAAAAGTTAAACGATATTTACGTACTGGCAAGGGTGTCGATCGTGACATTAGCCTTGGGATCACATTCAATAAATCCATTATAGAAATTGACCATAGCTATGCCCCCGTTCTTGGCCAGACGTAACAGAATTTCATCAGGGATATTTCGGGGATTATCACAAAGAGCTCTTGCTGAGGAGTGGCTGAAGATGACAGGCGCCCGGGATACGTCCAAAGCCGAAGACATGGTCTGCAAAGAGACGTGGGCCAGGTCTACCAACATGCCCAGCCGATTCATCTCTTTTACCACCAGCTGCAAATAAGTCGTCAACGAAAATTACATTAAGCTCTTTTAGGATAAGATTGAAGTAATTTTTGGAGACGGACTGGTAAGTGAAATTGAATGGATATTGATGAGGCAGTCCAAAAAAGAAGATAATTTAAACTATCCTTTTATTCATAAACCGACGTTTCAGAGGCTATTCCCTCCTTCATGGTTTTGAAAAGTCAGTGAAGGAAATCCAATCCGACATTCCCCTCTGTCTCATCTTTCAGTGGCAGTAACAATAATATATTGTATTTCATTCTCAGCATTACTACACTATAATTCTGCCGAAAATGAAATACAATATATTATTGTTACTGCCACTGAAAGATGAGACAAGAGGGGAATGTCGCATTGGATTTCCTTCACTGACTTTTCAAAACCCTGAAGAAGGAGGGAATAGCCTCTGAAACGTCGGTTTATGAATAAAAAGATAATTTTAAATTATCTTCTTCTTTTTTGGACTGCCTCATCAATATCCACTCAGTTTCTTTTAGGATTTTTACATTCTAACGAGCTCTTTTCGCCGCCAATGTTAAATAAAATATATTAGATTATAACTATAACCTAATTTTTTATAATATGTAGTTTAAGTCTCTATCTATGCTTTGGTGAAGTTTCACTCACAACACATTAGCGTGCAAATTTTTGAAAATAAAGTTTTTCAAAATGTAAATATTTTCTCAGAGTTTTATGGAAAATTAAAATCTTGACGCTTTCTCTTGAATTATATTACTATTAGTTAAATAGATCAAGTTAAAAAAAACTAAAAATTAGCTTAATGAAACATGTAAGTTTCTTTTTTGTGCAATAAAATATATCATTTACCGTCGAATTTACTGAGATATTTACTTTAGAAAAATCACATAAATGCTATGTTGGATGTAAACATAAACAGTAGAAATACAACGCATTGCCAAATCATACAAGATTTATTATCAGCTGATTTGAATAAATCAAACTAGCTTTTGTATTTAATTATTTTTTTATAATTGTTTTTATTTCAAACATTTACGGCTTTCATTACTATATATTTTTTAATTCTATTATTTTTCATTTGTATTTTAAGTTATTTTATTAAATATTAGATACTACACTTCTTTTGACTCAACTGGAGCGAAAGGACCTCCTTAATTATGGGAAAAAAATCAAATAAATTGTTTATTTTGATGAAATGAGTACCTATGTTTAACTCTAAAGGTGCCTGTAGACTTGTAGAGAAAATCTAACTTGAGAGGACTGTCTGCTAATCAGAATGAAGAAGTGTCGCTTATTTCAAAACAATTGGACTAAGCCACACTTGTGGCTACGCACTTTAATCTGATGAGCGGACAGCCTCTTCTACCTAGAGTTCTTTAGTAGTGTATTTGCACCTAAGGGCCGGCTAGCATGTCGCAAAGTAAATGCTTTTTACCACTAACCAAGGTAGATGGTAAATGGAGGGGCTGAGATGGCCAATCAGATGACAGGAACTTTCAGTGCCTGTCATCTGATTGGTCATCCCAGTCCCTCCTTTTACCATCTACCTTGGTTAGTGGTAAAAAGCATTGACTTTGCGACATGCAACGGGCCCTAAGTGTGGGTACCGCTATCTAGGAGTAGTTCTTAACCTTTTAGCGACCCAAATTTTTAGAAATATATTCTATCGCAACCTGAAAAAAATCTAAATTTTTTCATAACCTTTTTTTAGATCATATTTAGTCAATTTTTTACAATATGAAATTTTTTTAATCAATATATATGGTAAAAAATTCAATATTCAAGATAAGGTACTTTTCGATCCAAGTAAAATTTTATGAAAAAGCACGTGTTTTTAATAGTTTTGAATACATTAAAATATATATTTAAGTTTATTGAAAATAAATGTAGTAATATATATGTTGCAGAAAAAAAATCCGTTTTTAGTAAGAACGGGTTCTTACTAGCTAAAACGCGTTTCACTTAATACCTTTGTGCCTAGAATTAATAGTAATTTTTAACATTTTCGTTTAAAAATTCTTGAAAATAAACACCCGAAATGAGGCGGAAGTTCAATGAAGATTCAAGACCTTTGGACCAAACTCAACTAACATCAGTAAATTCAAGTTGCCTTAAAGGTATTCAGTGAAACACGTTTTAACTAGTAAGAACCCGTTCTTACTAAATTTTTTGAAAATAACCACCCAAAATGAGACGGAAGGTCAAAAATGAAGATTCTAGATCTTTGGAACAAACTCAACTAACATCAGTAAATTCAAGTTGCCATAAAGGTATTCAGTGAAACACGTTTTAACTAGTAAGAACCCGATCTTACTAAATTTTTTGAAAATAAACACCCAAAATGAGGCGGAAGGTCAAAAATGAAGATTCTAGACCTTTGGACCAAACTCAACTAACATCAGTAAATTCTAAATGTCACAAAGGTATACAGTCAAACACGTTTTAACTAGTAAGAACCCGTTCTCACTAAAAACGGGTTTTTACTGAAACATATATAGTATATAGAAAAATATTAATGATTGTTTTTATCAATTAAATAAATACAAATCTTTTGTAATAAAAAAAAAAAAAACAATCTTCAAACGTTTATTAAAATTTCAAACGTTTAGGAGAATTTCTCCCTTTGTCAATGGAATTTAAAATATTTTTTTCAAAAAAAAAATATTTAAAACACCAAGTTGCTTTAAAATGTATGTATATCAATTAACATTTTATCTTTTTTGAAATATATTTACACATAACACATAATCGAATTATGTTTCTAGAGTATTTATGATAACTAACACATTTTTAATTCGAATTGATGTTGATGATAATAAACTTTTGCTTAGTCTCGAGGTCGAGTGCCAAACAAATAGATTCGTAGCCATAATTAATTACCTTGCCAAATTCTGTTAATCCATTGTGCACAGGATTTTGTTCACTTGTCGAACTATCAGCCCTGGAATGAATAACCATGAAAAAAATGTTATTTATTAGGCATAATAAATTATTATAATTAATAATGAATGATAATAAAACCTAAAATCCATTAATTCACTATATTTTAAATAGTAAGTAAAATATGCAATGAAGAGAATATGCATCATTTTTTTTAGTCCATAAACATGATCATAATTTTATATTTTTATTTAAAAACATTCAATTGGCTTATTCTGTGCACAAGTAGAGGACTCAATCCGATTTTAGGTTAACTTTTTTGATTAAATTTAGTTTATTCTTTAATTTTTATGAATTATTTTTTTGCCGTGATTAGTAAAGTTGATAAATTTAATAAGAATAAATCACAAAATGTGTTCTTAATGTAAATAAAAAGTATATACCTAAATATCTTCATTCAGGCATTAGCCGTTGAAATAAATAAATAAATAAATAATTAAATAAATAAATATATATTGTTAGCAATGTTTAACGGTAGGGTTTCTTTTTTTCAAGGGGATTGCAAAAATTGCTAGATATGTTTTGTCGTTAGGGTTTCTTTTTTCAGCAGACTCATAAAGATTCCTGGCTAATTTTGTCAATAGGGCATTTTTCAATAAGGATCGCTAGCTTTGTCGATAGGGTTTTCTTTTTCAACAGGAACACTATGATTCTTAACTTTTTCGGTTTATTTCAACAGATTAGATACATTATAAACGTTACTAATCGATTTTCAATTATAACTTGAAAGAAATCAATTAATTGATTATTTTGGGTAGGGTCAAATTGTATGTGTGGTCAAAAATTAAAAAAAAAAAAAACAAATTTTTTTCATTATAGTGTAAGGCATCCCTGTAAATAACTCTTTAAGTAAAATTTGTTTTATCTTTATTTAAATTTCTTTTGGATTAAAGTGAAGGTGTAAAAGACCTCTAAAGTGACTTTTTCTAAGTGATTTTTATATTTGGCGGCGTTTAGAAATGACTTAACCTAAAATTTTGAAAAAATTACATGAATTCACTTATTCCATCCTTATCGACGATAAATAAAAAGTATCTCAAATATTTTGGAAGATATAATTATATTTCTTCTGCTTTTCAGTATATATATATATGTAATTAGTTACAGAACCCTCAATATCCAATCCAATTCTCATTTGGCGGCTCATTTTAACTCAAATCACCTTTTCATTTCTATATACACTAGGGTGGTCCTTATTTCGAGCTGAAAGAGGCCCATATAGTTCGAAATGAATAAAAAAAAATATTTTCCAAGTTTCAAGTCTCTATCTTAATTTTAACATGTGCCGCACAGCGATATAAGTTTTCCATCTAAATAACATGGGATTTTTGCATTGAAGAATCAATTTTTTATTCCGGCCAAAGTACTGGTTCAAAAAATTTGAAACTCTGGAGACTTTATCCTTATAATAGTAGATATCCTTCAAAATTTTTACAGATCTTTAGCTATTATAATTTAGGAGTTACAGCAGGTAAAATACTGCTTTATCTTAGTAAGTTATAGAATCCAAAATTATAATACCTCAAAATTTGTAAGAATTCTGAAAGATAGCTACTATTATAATGATAAAGTGTACAGAGTTTCAAATTTTTTGATCCATAGTTTTGCCCGGAATAAAAAATTGATCGTTCAATGCTAAAAACCCCATGTCTTTAGATGGGAAACTTACATCCCATAAACTACACAGGTTAAAATTGAGATAGAGACTTGAAACATGGGGGATATTTTTTTATATATTTTAAACCATATGAGCCTCTGTCACCATAAAAATTCGAAAATACCCAAAATAAGGACCATCCTAATATACACCAACCATGGTATTATATGAAGTACCTATGGTTTGATTTAATTATTTCTCTTAACTGATAGTTCTTCGGCTTCTTATCAAATTCATCAAATTCCTTTGTACGAAAAATTCTAGAAATCATAAAACGTTCGAAAATTAAATTTTAATTTTAAAAATGATGTATCCCAATGAATCGTTAAATTTTAATTAAGAGAAAAAGTTTAAGGATATATTTTGTTAGCTATACTTTTTTTTTAATCCTAATAACATGTTTAAAGTCTCAGCTCGTGTTAAATGCTTATATAGATTCTCATGTATTTTAGAAATTGGAAAAAAGTTTGAGGTTTAAATGCAGAAACAGCCGTGTGGAAAATGAGAGGTGAAATGGCTAGGGTTTCGAATAAACATTGGTTGATTAAACAAAACAATCTTGATGTCTTTTTTAATCCTTGAAATAAAAGTTGGATTTTTTTTTACCAATTTAATTCATTAAAAGTTTCACCGATAATTGCTATTTAATAAAATAATTTGCTAAATACCTAAATAGTACAACTTTTTATGTTAATTTTTTAGGCTTAGGAATTATCATTAAAAATAAATAATTATTAATTAATAAATTTTATAATTTTTCTCATTAATATATCAAAGAATAAATGATACGTCAACGAGAATTATTTTGACCGCGCTTATTTGAAAAAGATATTTATCGCGAGACTACTGCGGATTACATTATAACATACATGCTAATAGATCAAGCGCTCTGGACTGGGAGATCGAATATATAACATCTGAGATTTCAAATTCACTTGGTGATCCATCCGAATGTCTAGCGGGCTATACGCGAAATGACGTTGGATTGTAGCTAAGTGGATCACATCTTTTCCTCTCTTGGTCCAAACTTAAGACTCCGCAGACTCCAATAGCGTAATCCGCAGTAGTCTCGCGATAAATATCTTTTTCAAATAAGCGCGGTCAAAATAATTCTCGTTGACGTATCAATTATTCTTTGATATATTAATGAGAAAAATTATAAAATTTATTTAAAATCATTATTTCAAGCTAGAAATATATAAGTTCAGATATTATTTTCACTCCATATTTGACAAAAATTTCCTAGATTAGATTCGCGATTGAATCAAATGTAGAAAACGTTCGATTTATTAATTAATATTTATATTGCATTTTAAATTTATTATGATTCTAGCATTCTATGTAGGTATGGGCTTAACAGGGCTGGATTTAGGCTAAAGTCCATTTGCCGCCCCTCTATAGTTCATATTTGATTAACATGCTGTGAATTTGTATTATATTTGTATTATGTTATAGTTTTAGAAAGTAGGCTATGTAGAAGAACTAAAACATATTTTTAAGTAACGTGTATTCTTAAATTCGTACAGTAAATATTATTAACGTCTGAAATACTACATTTTAACTTTTGAAATTTGCTGCTCTAGGCTGCAGCCTACTTAACCTATTTAGAAATACGGCCCTGCTTAAGGCCAGAGAATATAAAATACAAGTAATTAGAGGAAAAACTATAAAGACTTTCTAAAATTTCTAAAAATTTAAATGAATTAAAAGTTTTTATTTTTTTTATTTGATATTCCAAAATTTAAGTGATTAATTATGAATCTTATATTCTTGAAGGCTCAGGGTTGGTGTCTTTGAGTAAAATATTTAACGCGTTTACATATGTCAGATGGTTTTGCAACATACAGGGTAGCCGAATGCCCCGGATTGCTATTACTGGCACTCGGGTTCGATTCCCGAGGGATGAAAAACATCCCTTTTGACATATAATTAAAAATAATCCATTCCATCGGATCTTATAGATGACATTCTCTCATGATTTTCTAATAATAAACTGTCCATGTATGCATTATATTATAATTACATTGCCTTAAAATCTCAATAAAATCATTCAAAAAATTATGTTTTCTGCATTTTTGAACCATAAGTTTTAAAGGTAGAAAACCCAAGTTCTCTGCAGTGGAAAAAACAAACATTTTAGCAGAAGAACGAACTTTCTACGACTTTTTGTTCTTAAAGTTATCGTGGGTATCTGAATTCAGTCACACAGATACGAAAAAATCATGGTTGAAAATTATTTTTCTCCACGTTCCAGACATTTTTCAACACATTGATCAAAAAAAATTTGAAAATTTTTGAGTGAATTCAATACTAGGCTCATCTTAGTCAGGCGACCGAGTAAAATAAAAAGTTATTAAATTAGAGAAAAAAAGAAAATATTTTTTTATTATAGATTTTGGAGTAAAAACTGTATTAGGAACGGGCTCTTACTAGTTAAAACGCGTTTCACTAAATACCTTTGTGGCATCTAGAGTTTACTAATGTTGGTTGAGTTTGGTTCAAAGGTCTAGAATCTTCACTTTTGACATTCCGTCTCATTTTTGGTGTTTATTTTCAACATTTTTTAAACCAAAATGTCAAAAATTACATTCTCTACAACTTTACTTAAATTTTTGATATTTTCGTTTAAAATTTTTTGAAAATAAACACCCGAAATGAGGCAGAAGGTCAAAAATGGAAGTTTCTAGACCTTGAAATAACCAATATCAGTAAATTCTAATTGAGACAAAGATATTCAGTGAAATGTGTTTTAACTAGTAAAAATCCGTTCGGATTTTTACTGCAAAATAGACAAAAGGATTAGCCGGGGTTCGAACCCGGGATTTTCGGATTTCCGATGCAGTGCTTTTTATAAGTGCATAGATTCTATATTAGCCACTGATCCCCGAACTCAAGCTAATACTTAATGTCTATATGAATTTGGGATTTAATTTTTATTTAATCTTTAATCCCTTATTTATTCATTTCATGGCTCTATAGAGGCCTGAATATACAGTCGAACCCGCTTATAACGTGCGCGAAGGCTCCGCAATTTTTGCTCGTTATAACCAAAAAAAACGTGTTCATTTTAACTTAACATTGTACCAACCAAGTATTTCCGATTTCCTCGTTAAATCCGGGTCCGTTATAAGCTGGTTCCTCTGTAGTTTAATACTAATAAGTAATGTTGAGGACGTTGAGGTATAGCTGATTACTTGCAAGGAGTATTACAGCTATGCGTCAGGGTGAGGTACCGAGTTCCTAGCTCATAGAGCATTCTTAGGACCCCAAGACTGCTATCAATGCTATGACCTCCCTCGACGCCAATCAAACTCGCAATCTTTTTGTTATTGAAAGCATTCAATATTTCTAAAATACATAAAACAAAACTCATATATTTTTTTATATGATAGTATAATATAAAATCTCAATTTGAATGATATTACCTTGACTGGAGGTTGCCAGTTCTAAATCGTTCGGGTATTTTTGAATAATACGTTTTATCAGATCGATCTGTTCCAATGTTTGTGTAACCGCATCCTTATATTGACTGTTGCAACTGACATAAGCTGACCAGAACTAATAAAACATGAACAAACAAATGTTATTTTTCGAAGGATAAAAGTTCCATCTAAATAAAAAGGCTTTTAAATTAGAAATGCATGGAAATCTTTCCTCTAGTATACTGTTAAAAATTTATTATATGTATAGTTTTACTATAAAAATGGAAAGTCCGGTCTCAAAACTTTAGTAATATTACATACCAGTATTGTAATCTTACAACATATTTTTTACTAATTCGAATCCAGTTAAAGAAAGAAATAAAGTTTCAATTTTTTTTGTAATATATTAAATTTACAATTTTTTTTAATAGTGTATAAGTAGTATTTGAAAAGTTAAAAAGTCTTGTCTTATATCAATAAGTATAGAGAAATCAGTTGAGGTTGTCCTCTACTTGATATAAATAAACATATGCATATACTATATATAATATAACCAATATAAATTGTATACCTATATATATATATAGTTAGTAATTAGAGATTGTGGTGTTGGTGCAAGGTGAAACATCTTTAATAAAGATAAGAGTAAATATTTAAAATTTTAATGTGAAACAAGTGACCAAGAATCCTTAACTCATAGTAAATGAATATTACATATAATATTTATTTATTTACTCTTATCTTTATATATACATGTAGTTAGTTTGTTAGAGATTATAATTTCGAACGTTTGATCATTAGTCTTTTTTTATTATAAATATTATAGTATCTGTTATTTCTCATTGGTTCAAATACCCGATAGGATATAGGTAAATTTGTATTGTAGTCATAGTAAGCTGCTCATTCTAGAAACGAATACTTATTATTATATTATATTCTATTATATCAACGTTTAAGAGCTGGTCAATTATTAAAATAAATTAATTTTCTACTCGATTAGGTTATATTCATTTTGACTCAGATATATTTCAGTGGGGTTCATTTCCTAAATTTGGTACCTCCTAAATACCGTAATTATGATGGGCCGAAAAAGCTTCTGATCTCCACTCTAAATAAAACGCTTTCCTACATTTTCATTTTAATGGAAAATAATGGAATATAAAATAAAGCTGTAAATGAGAGCCTGAATTCCGCACTTAGAGTTTCTTAAAAAGGTAAAGAAAAGCTCTCTAATAAAAAATTACTTGATAAGATATTTAAAAGATTTATTTTACTACACTCAATTAGGTGTTTGAAAAATTTAGAGTAGTTTTTTTACCTGTCATCAAAAACATTATTTTATAGAAATAGAAATAATTTTACTCACCCTAAACCCTTAACTATTTATTTGAATTTCTTACAGATTTTTAAATTAATGGGTTATAAAATTAGAGGAAAGGAAACACTCTAAGAGGTCTCAATGTGGGCTCAAAGGAGGTGTCTGATTTTAAAATAATAAGCCGGCCAAATGTGAGTCGGGCTAAGCATATCGAGGGTACGTACCCTGTTTTTCAAAATATATTTAAGATGTCAAATTTGTTCTTATTTGTCATTAATAGTGGAATTTTTTTATATTTCTATGGTATTTTAAATCACTTTTGAACGCCAATAGGTATAAAAATTACTACTTTTGGAGCCTCCCAACACTGTTATTTAAAAGAGATCAATTCTACAAAAACAAGAGTTGTATTTTTGAGTGACCAGCTAACTATGACAACAAAACGAATTTACCTAAAACCAATCGGGTACATCAAGCAGAAGACAACCTCATTGATTTCTCTTTATCAAAATCAAGACTTTTTAGTTATGACTCTTTAAATTATGATTGGAAAATTTAGATTAACAAAAAATTCCAAAGTTTCAAATTTTTAAAACTCGAAATTTTCAAAATTCGCGAGATGTCTCAATCCAAAATTTCTTCCTAAAATCTAAATACTTCTATCAGTACGGATTATTCTCGCCTCTTCAGTCGATTCTTATCTTAAGTTTTAATTTTAATTTTTCTAATGATGATTTAACATTTTTAAGATCTCTTTTTCATAGTCAGATAGGACAACCAATTTAGCGTTTATCATTTTTGCAATCCCATTATTGGGAATTACCCAAACACTTGAATTATGTTTATGTCTACCAATCGTCTGCAACAAGATTATTGAATATTACTTATCCCTTTATCTTAATTAATAACTATTTCAGATATTTCACTTCTTAATCTTGTAAAGGAAAAAGTATGTCTAACAAATTTTCTATTTCCATAGATTTGAAATTCTAATTTCTGTTGTCAGGTTAGTTTTGGCTATCGGTCTTTATTTCTTGCCTCAAACTACCGATGAGAAAAGATCAAAAACAAGATAGATCACAAAATGGCTCATCACCTTCCTCTAGATAATAAATTGAAAAAAAAAATGAAAACTTTTTTTAAGGAGGTTCAGGACAGCTTATCTATCTGCTTGATCTTCGAAAAAATCATTTGTATTTCTGCAGAGTGACAATGCCTGCCTACTATTTTTTTTTTTGCCTTTCTAACCATAAGCCAATTTACGATACTATATTTTTTTTTAAATTTTGTCTCTACCCCGGGGTCAGAACTAAATTTTTTAATAAAAAAAAAATTGTTAATAATTAGGTTAATTTCGAATAAAAATCTTTGTTTTGATAATATTAATAAAAAGAATATTGAGAAAAAAATTTCTATTTATAAAAACATTTAAATTGAAAGTTCTTTTGCCGAGAGTAGCAGAATTTTTATATATTGAAGGAGACATTAAAAACATTTATTTAACACAAAAATGATTTCAAGAAATAGAGTTGGAATTCTACACTAGTGCTTTTGTTATATTCTGTTGGCTGCAAAAAACTTTTTATTTTTACATTTATGAATAACTAATTAACTACATTGTCAAATCTATTGAAAATGTATCAGTTGACTTATTGATCTGTATAAATTTGTTGAAAATGGTTTAATTTGTATAGAAGTTATAGCTCTTTTAAAAGCTCGGTGCATTTACTTCCATGTTAAAAGGACACTTTTCAACAATTTATTCTCGATAATGGGATAGACGATCAACTTCAAATTTTGGGCATAAATATTTAATACATCAATGATTCGATGGTAAAAATTTGAGAATTTTTTTATAAAAATGATAAACAGTCACGAACCTCCTTAAGACTCGGGACATACACTCTGTAAATTTTGATAATTTGGTTTTTTCATCTGCCCGGTGAAATTCCCCCAAAATAGCCTGTTTGACTTCGGGAAATATCAATCATGAGATCCACCCTGACACAAAAGGTAATAATTTTTTTTCCAATAATTTCAAAACCTTCCCTTATATATAGTACTTCGCTTTCACTGTATTTACAACCACGTTCGTACTACTAATGCCATTATAAGGCCTTTACCTTAAATTTCATTTAGTCATTAATTTTTAATTGTTTGATTTTACGAAATCCGTACAGTAACAGTGTAATTGGTTTTACCTACAAATCTGAAACTTAGCATAAATATGCAGTTTATTAATTTGTCTAAAATCGACTCAGAAATAACTACCTATCACGGAATTTGAGTAATTCCTTATAACAATAAGTAACTCCTCGAAATACCCACCTGTCCTCCAACTTTTCCTTCTCTTAATTTCGGTAAATCGGTCTGTAGATTTTTCCACTGAGGTAATTGACTAAGATCTCGATCAAAATCGAAATCATTAATATGATTCAGTAGAATTCTTCGGATACTTTCCGCAATGTCATTGTGTCTGCGAGATAAACATAACTATTTATTTATTTATGTTCTTATCATTAAATTTACTTATCAAATTATACAATTTTTTAGTTAGATTTTTATCATATTTATTTTTTGTAATTTAAGGAAAAAAATAAGAGTTCCGAGGTTTGAAACGGTGTATATTCAGTTGACTAACTCTAAGGGGCTTAGGTATTGCAGGATAGATTTTTACACACCTATATAATATATTGTGGATTAATCTTCCAGGGATTGTACATAAGGTCTAAATACCACCGGCTCTCAACTTTTTATTAATCTGTACTACAAAAACCAAATTCACAAATTTAAATTCCACAAAAGATAATTCTTTGTGATAGAAATATCCATGGGGAAATTAATAATTAAAGAGAAAAATTATTAAAAATGTTCAAATCTTATCACCATGGATGTTTCAGATCGGAATTATTCTCCTTTTCATCTCCTTGACCAAGAAAGTTTCAACATATATATATATATATATATATATATATAAGTATCAGTGGCGTGCGGTCTATGGTTGCTGTGGATGAGAAGCATCCCTAAAATTTCAAAGATTTAGAGTTTTTTCATAAATATATAAAGTCGACTTCAAAATTTCAGGAGGATCTTTATTAGTTATTTCACAAATTTCTTTAAAAAAGATTTTTTGTTTTGAAAAGTAGGTATATTGGTTCTCGAAATGAAATAAAATTATTGCATAGTTTCAAGGGGCAATTAAAATGAATGATTTTTCTGAAAAAGGTGCCTATAGAAGGTTTGAAGTCCCTGCCTGGTATAATTTCCAGTTCAAGCAGGACAAAGACAAGTCCAGACAAGTTTTAGTCTTATAAAAATTGTTCTCGCTGAGGAACTATACCATTTCGAAGATCTCTGAATATATAAGTTCGGAAATAACTAACAGTACTATAAACAAGCCCTATCTTGCTTAGAGCAATAGAAATAGGAGAAATTTAAGATTTTCTTTTAGGACAGGCTGATTCATTGTGGAAGATGGTCGATTTCCATCTCAGAGACTGTGGAGTTTAAGTCACAAGAATTAATTTCTGACTCTTACCCTCACTCACACAAAGAAGTATCCGTTTTGGGCGAAGGTCCCAAAATATATTTTTTAAATTTAATGTTAAATTTGAAAAATAACGACAATGTTACCGTATTCAATGAAATTTCCAAAAAAAGAGAAGATTAAAATAAAATTTCAAAAAATGAACTTACTTGGACAACATCCCCTGGTTGAAAAGTCACAAGGTAGGTATATCATATGCTCTCTATAAGTTTATTCTAATCCTCTTATATTTTGAAGAAGTAATTTAATTAATATACCCAGCATAAATATAAAATAAAAAGTCAAAAAACAAAAAGGTAACTGAATGTAATGGAAGGCAGCAAAAGGGTAGTGAGAAAAGAAAAAATTAACCCATACTAAATAAGGTGTAATTTATTGGAATCCCTCCTTCTTTCCTTTCAAACCGACGTTTCGGAGGATTCTTCCATCCTTATTGAGGGTGTCAAGGGGTCAATGAAGGAAACAAATAAAATGCTTCCTTCCTCTCTCCAAGCAGTGTTTAAAACTTTTTTCTTCCTTAGCAGAAGCATAGAAAAACAATTTTTTTTCTTAATTATTCATTGACCTCTTGAAACCCTCAAGAAGGAGGGAAGAATCTTCCGAAATGTCGGTTTGAAAGGAAAGGATTCCAATAAATTGACACCCCTTTTGGATATGTGTTAATTTTTTCTTTCCTCACTACCCCTGGGCTGCCTTCCATTACATTCAATTAAAAGTTCTACCAGTCCGTCTCTCTCCAGAGAAAATTTCATTGCAAATAAACAAAAAGATAACAATTTCCAAAAACGAAGATTTTTTTTATATTTAATCGAATTTGTACTTTCATTTACCTAAGTCAATTTATTTGAAATTTTAAAATAATACGTAATTACGATAGCAATACAACATAAGCAAATCTCAACTATCTTGAATTGAAACATAAGGGGGGGGGGGGGTGTAAAAATAAACACTCTAAAATTTTTGTCCAATTCCTTTATAAGTATAAATAAATATTTTTCTTTTAAATAATAATTCATGATCATTTTATTTACTCGTCTCATATTATATTTTAATTATAAAATTATATTATTACTCTCGAAAAAACAACAAATAAAGTTAGCTTACTTACTTACAAGTTATTAGAATAAATAAATATTTGCAAGAATTTTAATTAAACCAAGTTAAAATATAATAAAATAAAACATGTGAAAGATGTTATTATAAATATATTTATATAGAGTTATAATTAAAAAAAAACAGTGAATTAGCCAACAAAATGACTTTACCATACATCTGTCCATCCCCCGATCTCTTATACTGGTATATTAAAATTTAATAAAAAAATTGGCACGTTCTGATGTGGACATCCACAGGACTTTGTATCATACACACTGACCCATCTCTTATATTTAATATTTAACAAAATTATTTATAATCATAGGGGGGGGGGGTTAGTTTTTGTATTTTAGACTACTGGGGACCCACTGATTATGTATATAAAATTCGGTTGAGTTTGATAGAAGAAGAATTAGAATTTAACCCGTCCCCATTTCGGGGGTTATTTTTGCATTTTTAGTCTTCTGAAGGCCCACTGATTATGTATACAAAATTTGGTTGAGTTTGCTCAAATGGCCTAGATTTTTATTTTTGATCTCTCCCCCCCCCAATTTCGGCTGAAAAATAAAAATTCATTTTCATCCTAAATTTTACTTTTGTTCAATTAAAAATTAATCATAAACATAAAATGATATAATTTTACTAAAAAACTCGAAAAATATGACTTTTGAAAATCATAATAAACCAGTTAAAACACCATGAAAGAGAAGAAAAATTGGTTATTTAATAAACATATTTAACGACAGCTTCATGTTCTATAAGAAATGTCCCCCCAAAAAATATTTTCGTTATTATAGATTAATTTTTCTTGCTTTTTAATTTTGAAATATTATAATTTTAATTTTTAACCCTCCACCCCTTTCCCTCCCTAATTTTGGATCGATATGCACCAAAATCTAATCAGCTCTTAATCTCAATGCACCAAAACTACGTGTGAAATTTGGTTTTAATTTTCACACTAGTTTTTGAGCTAGCTCGTCGATAAAAATTTGGTAAAGCACAGACTAACAGACATTTTGACAGAACAGTTATTATTTCGAAAAATATAATTTATTCGATGTTCACTTATTAGAGCTGTTTCGTAGACCGAAATGCCATGGTTTTGAACAATTTTTTGTTCATAATCATTTCAGCTGTTTTTGAGATATTTGAAAAAAGAAGCAAAAAAAAACAACACTTTTTACTTTACCATACAGGGTATGGTCAAGTTATTATAATCGTGCATGAAAAAAGTTTTTTTCGAAATATCTCAAAAACGGCTGAAACTATTAAAAATCTAGGCCATTTGAGCAAACTTAACCAAATTTTGTATACACAATCAGTGGGACCCCAGAAATCTAAAAATGAAAAAACTAACCGCCCAAAATGGGGGGGGGGGGAGTCAAAAAAGAGAAAATCTTGGCCATTTACCAAACTCAACGAAATTTTGTATACATAATCATTGGGACACCAAAAGTCTAAAAATCCAAAAATTAACCGCCCAAAGGGGGGGGGAGTCACAAAATGAAAATCTAGGCCCTTATACCAAACTCAACCAAATTTTGTATACATAGGGCCCACAGTAATCTAAAAATGCAAAAACTAACCCCCCACCCCTACATGATTATAAATAATTTTATTAAATATTAAATATAAGTTAGGGGCAAGGTTGTATGGTAAAGTCAACTGGATGGCCACATCAGAACATATCAGCCTATTTCATGCACGATTACAATACTTGGCCATACCCTGTATGGTAAAGTAAAATTAAAAAAATAAACTATTAACATTATTCGAGATATATTATTCGAGGTATTATAATTAAAGAGCTCACCCGTCAATGAGCGGCACTTGATCGAGCACACTTGAGCCCGAGGCCCTCTCCACGGGAGTTGCCACTCCAAATACTACACAAAGTAAAAGAGCGAGGAGTGAAATGCACCCGGCTGAGTATTTATTGGCAGCCATGCTGTTACTGGTACGGAATTACAATTGCCAATGCTTCAGCTTCTCCCGACGCTTTTTTATTTCTATCCTTTTCTTTCTATCTAATCTCAGCTTTTATCATTGGATCAGATTCCACTTATCTGAACAAATACACTACAATTTACATATGTCTTTAAAAAACGATCTTAAGATCTATTTTATGTTATCACCCAATTTTAAAAATAATATTATTATTATTAATATTATTTGCGGTTTAAAGGTACATCGACTGCTAAGATCATTAGCGCCTGGAATTTTTAAAATATTCAACTTTTAATATTACAGGGTATCCCGTATCACAACGATAAACCATGAACAGTGGATAGGGAAATTTACGACGGTCCAGAACGTAATTTTTTTTAAAATAAAAGTCTTATAGTTTTCGAGTTATAGGTATATTTTTGAAAATGGTGAAAATCGCTTCCGTGCCCTAAATATCAAGATGTAGTGGCTACAAATTTACATATTTTATTATTCTAATTTTCGTTACTTAATCCTGAATAATCAGAATTCAAAATAAATTCATAGGTACCTAAGTACTATACTTTTGGAGAAAATAAATATTTTTGACGGACTTATGTTTTAAGAAATTTTGATCATCTAAAAATAAGCTGACGTGTTCTGATATGGCCATCCACTTGACTTTACCATACAACCTGGCCCTTCACTTATTATTAATATTTAATAAAATTATTTATAATCATGTAGAGGGGGGATTAGTTTTTGCATTTTTAGACTCCTGGGGGCCCACTGATTATGTATACTAAATTTGGTTGAGTTTGGTACAAGAGCCTAGATTTTCATTTTTTGACCATACACCCACCCTCCCTTATTTTGGGCGGTTAGTTTTTGCATTTTTAGACTTCTGGGGGTCCACTTATTATGTATACAAAATTTGGTTGAGTTTGCTCAAATGGCCTATATTTTTAATTTTTAACCCCCCCCCCCCCTCCACCCCCCTTAATTTGGGGTCGATATGCACCAAAATCTAATCAGCTCTTAATCTCAATGGACCAAAACTATGTGTGCAATTTGGTTTCGATATTCATATTAGTTTTTGAGTTAGCTCGTCCACAAAAATTTGGTAACGCACAGACTAACTGACAACCAGACAACCAGACAACCAGACAGACTAACAGACATTTTGAGAAAACCCTTATTATCTCGAAAAATATAATTATTTCGATGTTCACTTATTAGAGTTTTTTTGTAGAGCGAAATGCCATGGCTTCGCTCAATTTTTTTCATCGAAATAGTTTCAGCCGTTTTTGAGATATTTCGAAAAAAAGAAAGAAAAAACCACTTTTTTCATGTACGATTACAATACTTGACCATACCCTGTATGGTAAAGTAATAAAAAAGTCTAATAAACAAGCATGGCAATTTATTTAAAAAATCGGCTCATTTAGTCGAAATTTCAAAATGGTACAGTAATTTGTATTTTCTTCCTTTTTTTGGCAAAATTAGCTAATTTAAAAACATATTTTGAAGTTGTTTTTTTATTTAATATGTTAATCTTTTATGTCACATCTTAATTGAACTAATCTTTGACGATTAATGACATTATTAACCTATTATAGTATTAATGTCTATAATACCTAAAGATTAGATCAATCAAATTGCGACATAATTGATTAACATATTACAAAGTGTTGTACCATTTTTAAATCTCGACTAAAGGGTCGATTTTTTAAATAGGTTGCCATGGTAGTTTATTAGACTTTTTTTACATTAAAGATGATTCAAAGTTAGATGATCAAAATTTTTTAAAATTTATGTAATTTTTTTTCCAAAAAATAGTACTTATGATTTAATTTTGAATTCTAGTCCATACCATTATCATTCAGGATTGTGTAACAAAAAATTAGAATAATAAAATATGTAAATTTGAAGCCACAGCATATCGATATTTAGGCCAGGGTAGCGATTTTCACCATTTTCAAAAAATGTCTATAACTCGAAAACTATAGGACATTTATTAAAAAATAAATTACTTTCTGGACCGTCGTAAATTGCCCTATCAAGTGTTCGCGGTTTATCATTGTGATACGGGACACCCTGTATGTATAATACCGAACTAATATTATTTATTAATTATTATTTAATATTTAAAAAAAAAACCTAAGAAATTTATGAAATATTCCTAATGAATTATTTCTTGTAAATATTGTATTCCAAAAAAAAAGAAAAAAATGTTTTGACTATAATCGAACGGTAGACACCAGTAGTACGAAAAGGGGTACACAAAATTTCATTTACAATTTTTTTGACATCAAACAAAACACATTAAGTGGAGATTTGTATATATACTTTATACACCCTATACATGTGGAAATGTGCATGTTTATATATAAGCGGCCGTCCATAAATTACGTCACACGAATTTCAAGATTTTAGATTCCCTCCCCCTTCCCCTTGTCATATTCTGTCACATTTTCATTGAGCTCCCCTGTATTGTGACGTCACACTATCTCTTTTATACCCTATAATTTAATAGTTGTAAAATTTTTTTATAAATTAAACTCGACTAAAGGGATTTTGTCTTAAATCTGAGATGCCCCCTCTTTCCTTACTGTGTGACGTAATTTATCGACGACCCCCTAATTATATAATCTCTTTAATTAAATTATAGTAATTAAATAATGATAATTAAATTGTATAAAAAATGAATTTGTGAATATACCATAAAGGATTTGATATCGAAATATTTCTGGAAATATTGGCAGGTTCAATTATCTTATCGAGAGTAACGGGATTCTTTCCATTCTTATTTCTCGCTTCATTTACTGTTGAGAAATGCTCGAGGCGACATCGTCCACTCTGTACAGCCATTCAAAGGTAAACAACCCTTAATATCTACCCCTATATTTTATTTATAGCATTCCTATATCATCACATTTTGTTTTCTCACTAATTCATGGAGTAAATAATATTTTGTAAATAAAATAGTGCAAATGAGGTGGTTAATCAAAAATAAATGTCTATCCCCAATCCGAAATACAAAAGATTTCCGGCGGGCATATCGAGTAATTAAAATATACCTATGCAAAAAACTAAAACTTTTCCAATATTCAATTGGAGCTTTCTGAAATACACATGCAAAAGGTGTAGAACAGAGCTGTCCAACCCGCGGCCCAGCACTTCATTGAATGCGGCCCGACATAAAATTATAAACTTTCTCGAAACATTAAGATTTTTTGTACTTAGTGGAAAATATATCTGATACAATTGGGTATATATATATATTTTAAATTAAGGAGAAATTTGAAAATCATCCCAAAAGTATTCTAAAAATAAAAGGGCAGATTTTCAATTTTTTAATATGAAAAAATATATCAAGATTTCAAAAAAAATAATAATAATGTTGGCATGTTTTGACTCCATGGAGCTGCAAGAAAAATTTAATAATGTCTCTTTATTAAAATTTTATAAAAATTATCTAACCAGAAACAAATACTCCTGGCTTCGCAATAATTATTCACTTTTTGGAAATATTAATTTATATATAGATACCTACGTAAAGCTATTTTCAAAAATAAAATTCACTAAAAACAAAGTATATAGGTTCAGCTTTCAGGTAAAACACTTTACCCATGCTTAGGATTGGATAAAGTAAAAATAATGAAGTTTCGAATATTTAAAAACTATTCATCTGATATATATATATTCTAAAATATTTATTATTTGAGTAATTAAAATTTTAGAAGTGCTAAATGATTTAAAAACAATATTCTGATGCAAAAGATTATTGTGCTATCCCATTTTGCTTCTTTGTCATGATTAGAGACCGGATTTTTATGCAGTAAAAACTGCCGAAATATGCCATATAATATGCAAATAATATGCAGTATACATACGTTGAAATATGCAAAAAATATGCAGTTCAAGATAGCCAAATAAATTTTTTATGCACTAAAAAATTAAAATTGAAGACAAAAAGACTATATATTTGAAAAATAATCAACCAATACGTCCTTCATCACTTAGAAAACAATAAATTAATTCACGATAGACAATATGGATTCAGACAAAATCGTTCCACAGGCGACATCTTAACCTATGACCACTTCATTCGCGAATTCATATATCCCCATGACTTCAAGGAACTGGAACTCTCTCCCAGTCTCTATCTTTCCCAGCACCTATGATCTTCAAACCTTCAAAACCAGGGTGCATAGACACCTGCGTCTACATCCTCTCTCTTAATCAACTTTCCCTTCTCTTCGGTAATGCAAGGGTCTTTCGAGATCCATAGGGGCTACATCTTTACTGGTGCACCCCTTCTTGCATTCGATTGCATTAAAAAAAAAAAAAAAAAAAAGGAATGCTATGAAAGGAATAAAATGATAAAGTAAGCTACAAACACCAAGTGTCAAATATATGTACATTTATTCCGTAAAAAATTGCACAAAATTCTTATTACAATTAATATGTATTAAAAAATCTTTAAACTCAAAGAAATATTAGGTGCACTTGAATAAAATCAACATAATAAATTTAATAATGTTTCAAAAATGTGAACGAAAAAAATAAGGGAGGGGGGTAGTTTTATTTAACATAAATCGATTATATTTTATTTTTTTATATTAACCATCTCTTCCTATTGACGTACTATTAACAAACTAATAAAGAAATAACGCAAAATTTGACCGGATATAATCTGATCCCTACACTAATTTACACACACTTCCACACATATACACACACACTCAATCGCAAAAATGGGCTATAGTTCCCGAAGGCCATTAAAAATAAAGTAAAAAAAAAAGATTTAAGAAAGGATCTCAAAAATAATTAAAATTTGCTTGTAATGTGATTGTTATGTTTATTTCTAAATTATCTTCTGGATATTATGTCTACGGTCACTTAAGATTGATTTATATGTTGAAAAGGAGCGGTCCACATCCACAGACGTAATGGGGGCGAACTTAAATGAAGACCGTTTAAGACAAAAGGTTGGACACCCCTGTTGTAGAATATAAACGAGTTAAAAAAATAGCTAATAGTTAAAAAATAGCTAATTTGTATAGTCTTCAAAATTATTTCAAGTACTTACTTCTAAAATTCATTCAGACTTAAAAAAATATTAACCCATTATCTTAAACAGTAAGTCACTTTACAAATTGAAAGCAATTGAATTTATAGTTTCGTAATTTTCTCAAGTCTACTTTTAAAGAAACAATTACTTTTTATTTCCTGTGATAAAACTCGTATCATTTAAAGTACCAGTACCAGTATCAGTACTCCCCCGCCATTGCCGGGTTTATTATTTGAATAACAAGTTATTACTATAACTTCACATAAAATGTTTCCACTTCAAAAGCTGTTTTCCTTTCAAATTGATGCGTACAAAGCTTACTTGATGTATTGTTAATCGTTCTATTGTTTATATTTATATTTATATGTTTGTTGATGTTATTGAAAATAAATGTTTTTTAATGAGATTACGAGTTCTTAATTAAAATGATCGTAATATTGGCGCCCGAACAATGTGAAAATGATAAGAAAACCTAGTAGACCACTAGCGAAGAGGAATAAGAAAAATGATTTTGCGAATATGGAAATAACGAGGGGGAGATATCGAAGATCAAGGATGATATAAAAAAAGGTGAGCATAGAGTAATGGATTTGGGAGAGGAGGTGAATAAATTAAAAAATAATTTTGAAGAAATAATAAAGAAATTAAAGGATGATTTGGAAGAGGAAAGAAACAAGCGAATAGAATTGGAAGAAATGATAAAAAGGGAGAAAAATTCGGAAAAGGCTAGTGATTTCGAGATTAATAGGAATATTCAATTAGCAGACGTGGGAAAATTCCTTCCTGTGTTTAGAGCTCTCCCAGAGGAAGATCCGAAGTTATTTTTAAAAAAGGTCGAGAATACTCTATTAAAATATAAAGTACCGGAAGATGTTTGGCTCATGGTGGTTTCGGATCAGTTGTTAGATAAGGCGAAGACATGGTGGCGGGTGGTGAATCAATTTCCCGCGTTGGATTGGAAAGATTTTAAAATGAAATTTCTCCGAGAATACGATAGTTTAATCGTAGTCTCAAAGTTAAAGGTTATGTTTTATGAGGAGAAACAGAGAAGGGACGAACCTATAAGGTTATTTATTGAGAATAAGATGGCTTTATATAAGAGAGTTTTTCCGGACGAAGATGCTGGTTCAATCCTGCAAGTTTTAGTGGAGATGATTACTCCACGTGTTAGATCGTCCATTAGGGGAATGAAATTCACTGATATTGAAGGGTTTATGCAGACGGTAGAAGAAATAGAAAGGGATTTAAAGGATATGGATAAAGAAGAGAAGACAAGTCCCACTCAGGATAGAAGTTGCATTCAGGATAGACGTTTTTGTGGATTCTGTAGGCGGGAAGGACATGGGGAAGACACTTGCTTCAAGAAGGGAAACGAGTGGAGGGGCAAGGAAAAAGGGAGTTCCTTGTCCAAAAAGCAGTAGGATTCCCTAAGAAAGTAGGAATAGAAAGTGAGATCGGTAGTCATATTATTTGTGGTGTGAATAAATTTTCGGAAATCATTAGTCCATCAATGGAATTACAAATAGAGGAAAGTAGAAGGGCATTAACTAATGAAGATGATTTAATTCCGTACTGGTTGAAGGAAGTCAAGGAGGATGAGTTGAATATAATGGAAGAGGAGAAACTAGATGCTGGTCAGATGAAATTAAATCAAAATAAGGAAGAGTTACTTCATCAAATAAAATTATATTTAGAAGAATCGATGGATGGAGCAAAAATTATTGAAAATAGTCAAGAAAGGGGAAGGTTAGTTAAATATCATTCGAGTTATTTTAAACCTAGGAAGAAAGAAGAATGATCCTGTGAGAAGCTGCGTCCGCGTTCTAAGGAGGGGAGAATTGATGCGTACAAAGCTTACTTGATGTATTGTTAATCGTTCTATTGTTTATATTTATATTTATATGTTTGTTGATGTTATTGAAAATAAATGTTTTTTAATGAGATTACGAGTTCTTAATTAAAAAACATTTATTTTCAATAACATCAACAAACATATAAATATAAATATAAACAATAGAACGATTAACAATACATCAAGTAAGCTTTGTACGCATCAATTCTCCCTCCTTAGAACGCGGACGCAGCTTCTCACAGGATCATTCTTCTTTCTTCCTAGGTTTAAAATAACTCGAATGATATTTAACTAACCTTCCCCTTCTTGATTTATTTTCAATAATTTTTGCTCCATCAATCGATTCTTCTAATATAATTTGATGATAATCTTCCTTATTTTGATATGTGTTAATTTTTTCTTTCCCTACTACCCCTGGGCTGCCTTCCATTACATTCAATTAAAAGCTCTACCAGTCCGTCTCAGAGAAAATTTCGTCGCAAATAAATATAAGTATTTCTGACTAGAAGATGAGTATATTCATTTGATATAGAATTTATATTCAATCAAATGAATTAATTAGATAAAAATTTTAATTAATTAATATATTTGATTTTATATAAATTCTATATCAAATGAATATACTCATCTTCTAGTCAGAAATACTTATATTTATTTGCGACGAAATGTCTGGAGACGAACTGGTAAACTTTTAATTGAATGTAATGGAAAGCAGCCTAGAGATTAGCAAGAAAAATTAACATGGGATGGATGGAGAGGTGATTAACCAATCGACTTGATTGGGGAATAATGGAATTGAAATAATTATCGGAAAAGAGGTTTTTTTATCTAATTAGATTTTTCCTCTTATTAAAAACAAGGAACGTAATAAAATAGGAGTAAAAATACAAACAAACAAACAAGGGTGGTTGCTCAAAAAATTTAACCTTGTTATATTAAATAAAGGAAACGAAGAAGAGTGGGGTTTTTCTTTTTTTATAGGAAAGAATGGATGTGGGGTTGAATCAAGAACGAAAAAATAAACAGGAAAACATCTAAAGAATAATGATCGAGGAATAAAAAATACAAATCTTTCGCATGTTCTTACTTTATTGATACTTTGACTTACTATATATCTATTGCCATAACTAGACTTTGGAGAACCCTCTGCTTACTATTAAATTCGGACCCTTCTAATATTTTTTTTTAATAAATTGACCGTTTATTTTGAAAGTGTATGTCCATTTTTTTGGTATTTCGAGATATTTGTATTTAAATTTTTATAAATACATATATATTTACACTCATGGACAAAATTAGCGGAACGTCAAAAAAAGCCTTAAAAATATGATTATTTTATATAAATATATATTTTTTTTTAATCATTTGTTACTTTACCATATTACTTTACCATAGGATATGGTCAAGTATTGTGATCGTGCATGAAAAAAGTGTTTTTTCCTTCTTTTTTGAAATATCTCAATAAAAATAATTTTTAAGAAAAAAATAAAAACCGACTTCAAAAAATTAAATGCAACAAATAAAATACAGTAAAAGGTATAAAATAATTATTATCTTATTTAGTTACAACTAAATGACGAAATATTAACATGAAATTACTTTTTGAAGTCGGTGCCAAACTAACTATACCTATAAGCGAGCATACCCTCCAAACGTACTAAGTAAGATCCGTCGAGTGCGATTCATAAAAGGTATATGTTTGGCACCAACTTCAAAAAGTAATTTCATGTTAATATTTCGTCGTTTAGTTGTAACTAAATAAGATAATAATTATTTTATACCTTTTAGTGTATTTTATTTGTTGCATTTAATTTTTTGAAGTCGGTTTTTATTTTTTTCTTAAAAATTATTTTTATTTTTCTTCTTTTTAGTGATGTTATTAATAGTGATCATATCATCAGAACTTGACCAAATTAATATGACACCATCCCTATCGGATAAAAAAAGAACCATCGAAATCGGTTCATAAACAAAGAGGTTAGGTCTAAACAAACCTAATAAAAAAGGTCTAATACCTATGAAAAAAATACGAAAAAAAATGGGACCAATCGGAAGCTAGACTGGACCCAATGCAAAAAAAAAATTTAAAATCGGTTGAGAATTGACGGAGTTATGAGGTAACATAGGCACAAAAAAAAAAAAATAAAAAAAAATAAAAAAAAATCACTCCGAATAGAGAACCTCCTCCTTTTTTGAAGTCGGTTAAAAACGGCTGAAACTATTTTGATTAAAAAAATTAAGCAAAACCGTGGCATTTTGCTCTACAAAAAAGCTCTAATAAGTGAACATCGAAAAAATTATATTTTTCGAGATAATAATTGTTTTGTCAAAATGTCTGTTAGTCTGTCTGTCTGGTTGTCTGGTTGTCCGTTAGTCTGTGCGTTACCAAATTTTTGTGGACGAGCTAGCTCAAAAACTAGTGTGAATATCGAAACCAAATTTCACACGTAGTTTTGGTCCATTGAGATTAAGAGCTGATTAGATTTTGGTGCATATCGACCCAAAATTAAGGGGGATGGAAGGGGGTTAAAAATTAAAAATCTAGGCCATTTGAGCAAACTCAACCAAATTTTGTATACATAATCAGTGGACCCCCAGAAGTCTAAAAATGCAAAGACTAAGCGCCCAAAATGGGGGGGGGGGAGGGTCAAAAAATGAAATTCTTTGCCATTTACCAAACTCAACCAAATTTTGTATACATAATCAGTGGGACCCCAGAAGTATAAAAATGCAAAAACTAACCCCCCCTACATGATAATAAATACTTTTAGGGGCCAGGTTGTATCGTAAAATCAAGTCAACATCAAATCACAAAAATCAACGTCAGCTTATTTTTTAAGTGATTTTGATAATTTTGAAATAATTTTGACATAACAATATATAAGGATTTTTGAGAGTTTACTTGTCGAGGTTAAGCGGATGTATGGCTGTTTTAATAAAGAAGATTAATTTTCTATCTTTGAGTAGAATATTTTTTATTAGCCGACTACCATGATTAATAGGTTTCGGTCTGCTAAGAGACCATTGTCAAGGCCTGAAAACAATATAGATACAGTGTCAAATATAGTATATTAAAAAATTATATTGACTAAATTTATATACATTATACAGTGTTAAATATTTAAAACATTAATATGTACCTCAATTCCAAATTTGTTTCCTAGCTAATTTTTTGGGAAAGAGAGTATATTTGACAGTGTATCTATATTGTTCAGGAAACAAATTTGGAATTGAGGTATTAATGTTTTAAATATTTAACACTGTATATAAATTTAATCAATGTAATTTTGTAATATATTTTTGACACTGTATCTATATTGTTTAATATTTTGTACAAAGATAGAAAATTAATCTTCTTTATTAAAAAAGTCATACACCCGCTTAACCTCGACAAGTAAACTCTCACATTTCCTTATATCTATATAATAAAAATGAATTTCTGTTTCTTCGTAAGCGCAGATCTCTCAAATGCCTGGACCAATTTTGCTAATTTTTTTTTTAAATGTTCGCAATAGTCAATTCAGGTTAATACGTAAAAAAAATTGGAAAAGTTGCCCGGAAAATTGGAAAATTCAGGAAAAACTAAAAAAAATTCAGGTTAGCCAACATAGCTTGCCAAACAATAAAAGAACTAAACTTACAAAAAAAAACAAGTGTTGACGGCCCTGTTTGCAAGATTTTTGAGTGTCATTCCTTCTCATTAATTCTAACCACAAACAAACAAGATGCCCGATAATAGCTTTTTAGAAATCTTTCAACTGTAAATATTATTTTTGGTTAAGGGAACAATAATTATAAACCTGGCCAAAAATTTAGATTACCAATCGGAGCACCAAACGGACATTTGTTGCTAATATAGTTTCGATACGTCCAGTGGTTTAGGCTTGAAGCATAAGAGTTAGTCACAGAAACGCGTGGTCGGGTCAACTATTATCTATATAAATTTTAACAATAAAACGAGAGCCAGGGGCTAGGTGACGCCGGGCCGAAGGCCCGGGTGTCAGCTAATATTTAATATATCTTGCCTGATTTCCTTTATAACAATTAGTTAACAAATTGCAAAATTTTAAAATAATCTAAAATTAAAAAAAAATATGTCTGATCTGAAATTAAATGTTTAAATGTTTGACTGTATTTTTTTTTATAAAAAATTTAAATTGTTTTAATAATTTGTATTCCCTCCCCTGGCTCTGAAAACACATTTAACTCTCAACCTAGGTATGCTTTTAATTGTGTTATCAATGAATTTTGAGGTATTCGATCCCATTCTTCAAGAAGTCTATTTTTCAGTTCCTCTAGGTTAGCAAAATCTAGAGATCTCTTTTGAAATGATCTTCCCAACATGTCTCAGACCTGCTCAATAGGATCATGGCCCCAGCATCAAATTTCCGACTCGTGGCCCAAAATCTGAACCCGGCCCCTTATTATGGAATAAGTGTGTGTTTTTTTATGAAATGGAAAAAGTTGGTCACTGTGGGGCCCGTGCTCGGGGCTCGCAGGTGCACTTAGACCCCCTCCCCCTTGCGGGGGCTATGAATAGGATTTAAATCTGGAGAGCGTGCAGGGCAATTAAATGTCGACAAATACACTGCTGACAAATAGTATAATATATATTTCGATATTTTTATTTTGTCTTGAAATCATGAAGATATTGCTTTACTTCAAATGAAGATGTAAAAAATGGATTTTGGATCAGTTTTTTGCCAGCAAAGATCAACATTTTTTTGAACGTGGAATAATAGTCCAAGAGCTGGTGACACATTTTGACTACGGTTTTGACCCAACTAGAAATAATGCGTAATAGTACCGTCTATGATAGTTGTACAGGGAATGGCCAGTCTGATTGGCTGTAGCAGGTGGACCAGGTACTGCGCATGGTGGGAGTGCGGTAAAAATACATATGTGTTAAAAAATATTTTTGACCCACAATGACATTATAAAAATTATAATTTATAGTCAATTATAAACATAATATATTCACCCCAGACCATTTGAGTGGTGGGACGTGGAACCAGACCACCCCAAAGTGTATTTTTTCATGTTGTAAGTATCATAGACGGTACTATTACGCATTATTTCTAGTTGGGTCAAATCCGTAGTCAAAATGTGTCACCAGCTCTTGGACTATAATGCTAGTGCCAGAAAGATGGCAAAATGTATTGGCCAAAATGAGGAATATATAATTTAATAAAATATTTATACACTTTAAGAAAATCGTCTTTCATTTTGACTAAAAAAAAACGAAATGACTTTCCGAATGATCTAATAAATAATTAAATATTAACAAAACAATGCATTTTAGTTTTCCAATTTTTTTGCATCGTTTTTTAGAAATATCTCAAAAACGGCTGAAACTATTTCATCCCGATGTCAAATAAATAAATAAATAAATAAAAAATGATATATTTTTTATTACTAAAGCCGTTTAACCTGAGAGCGTACCGAATTTGAAAAAAAAGTTTTCTCATTTTCCTTTCATTTTTATTATTTACCCAGTCATTGCCTGTTTTATTTATCTGCTTCAATTCCAGTCGTCAGAAATGATCATTTTCACTTCTCCAAATATTTTTTTTTTTTTACAATTCCATTGTCAATTTTTTTTTTAATATTTTCTCATTTTTTTGTTCCTTTCATATTTTCATTTTCTGGATATTTCTCTCTCGCAGTATTTTCAGTGGCTCTAGAAAATCCCTTTTATAAAAAGCAATTTTAAATTGTATATGAACGGTATTTATTTACCATTCTTACTCTAAGTTCATTTCATTTTTTTTTTTCATTATCACAAAGTTTTATTTCTTTTTCCCGCAAGCGCCTGTTAATCGGCAACCCGGAGCACGGATTAGGTTTCGCCGAGTTCTGTAGGAATTCTGCTCTCGTAAACTAAAGTAGCGTTTAACTTTTTCAATTCAAATGCCATTTGAAAAGTACCAGTTAACAAATTACAGCATTTTAATTATAAAATTGAAAGAAAAAAAGAAAAAAATCGGTAAAGATGATTCTAAGAAAATTACTTTTAAAAAACTTTCAAGTAAAGAGTGAGATAGGTACTTATTTTTGTCTAATTTCAACCAAAAACTTGCTGTACTCTTTCTAGATCATATCTAGATTAAATTTTAAATTATGTGTCTATGTGACTTACCATCACGAAGCGTTCTAGTGAACACAAAATCTACTTTTATGTTCTTAATCGGAATTCGGTCTTTTAAGGGCTTTCATCTAGAAATGACAAAGTAAAACGGACAAGCTGATGTTAAAAGGATTCAAGAAATATTGAAAATTTGTTGTTTTCTCGATATTATTATTAGTTAGTCGTTGCTAATTCATACAGAGAAATCTATGATGTTGTCTGCTTGATAGAAATAAAGATATTATCTATATATAAAATGGAAAAGTATGTATATATGTTTGTATGTTCCAAACGATCTGATTAGCCAGTTTATAGCCAATGGCAAAGCGTTAAATTATTATAACTTCTGATTGGTCAGATAGCGATCGTGCTTAGCCAAAGCGTTAAATAAATATTAAAAAAACTTTTGGTTGTCGCGAGAAGCTGCCCGCCAGGGCAAATCGCCCGGAGGGCCTTGGTGAAGAAGGCGTGCCAAAGGCACGCCTGGAACAGCTAAATATTATAATATTATATAACGAATATAAATAGGTATATCTAATATAATTTATTTGTTAAAGACTATAGTTTCAAAGGTTTGACTCTCATCATCAGTCTTTTTGATTAAAAATATTATATCTGTCATTTGTCATGATTTCAATTACAGTAGAACCTTGTTGAATAAACAATTCGGACTAACTTCGACTAAAGGCAAACCGGATAATCAAAAATCCGGATAATCCGGATAATCCGGATGTATGGGTATTAAAAATAAAACAAATCCTCAAATAAGCGAATTTAAATTTATTACGATAAAAAAAAACATGTTTATACTAAAATCACATAGAATTGCTTAAAAAAAACATGTATACGCTTAAAATAAAAATAAATAAAAATAACTGTACTCATTTTGTCTATATCCATATGGGTAATTGGAGTAATTGAACTCATGACTACTAACAGATATAATATTTCTAATTAAAAAGACTGTTGATGAAGGTCAAACCTTTGAATCTATAGTCTTTAACAAATAAATTATATTAGAAATGTAGCTGTTAAAGCTTGTATCTTGGTGATTAAATTTATTAAGAGTTGAAATTTTGTTTAAATTACCCAAAATTAAAAATAATTATTTATTGAATACGAAAAAATTATGCAAAATAACTACAACGTTTGGATCACAGAATAAGCCGATCGAAACGTTGTAGTTATAGTGTATTATTTGATCGTGTTCAATAAATAATTATATTTAATTATGTGTGATTTAAGCAAAATTTAAACTCTTAATAAATTATTATACTAATATACCTTTATACATATTTATATATGTTATACATATACAGGTTTTACATTTCAAATTGAACATTTTACAAATCAAATTGAACATTTTATTCTATTTTGAAAAAAAAATTAACGTACCTACATAAGATAACGTCAGTAACTACCACAAAAAGAAGGTTTATAAATTAAATTTACGTACATACATATGTATTTATGTAACTTTTTTATTTAACTGTACATAGGTGCATATCTATATGTAAATGTTAATCTGCATCAAGCAGAGAACAACCTCATTGATTTCTCTTTATCCTCCAAGAAGTGTCAATATTTTGGAATAAGAATGCTATATCTCCACGTATGTACATATATATCTCATATAATATATTGATATAAAAATAAAAGAAAGTAAAAAATGGTTGATATAGAGGATGGTTGGATATTATTTAACGTCATAGGTAACACTTCCAATTAATTGAAATATATTTTAATTCTTTTTTTAATAAACATAATCATTATATATTTTTTACAATAAGATTTCAATTTGTGTAATATAAATACATATCTATTTCATAGATAGTACATTATAGGCTTATTTCTACAGCTGTTGCCAACGTTTGCAAACTATGAGGCGTATGGGCATTTTTTTTGACGAACGCATTGCAACTGTTGTAGAAACAAAAATAATTAAGGACGTCGGGTGCCTGGTATAAGACTCGTTGAATGACTATAATTAATTAAATAATTTGTCAAATTTACTAATTCTAAAATTATATCGATTTTTATTTAATAATAGTACACTTTTTATATTTATTTGGTCATTATATGATTACACAAATTTTATATGGCGAATTTGATAATCGTATTAGATTGACAAGCCTGCCGAATGGCCATAGTAATAAATTCATTCAATTTTTTTTGCTCTTTATGTATAAAAATGACTGAAACGTGGAGGAAAATCATTTTCGAAGATTATTTTTTGTCAATGAGTCTGCTTACATGTCTCTGAGTTTTTCGAACCCACCATAACTAAAAAAAAATCTTAAAAATCTTTGTTCTCGTGCCAAATTAAGTGTATTTCTAATGTAAAGAACTGATAAGATTTCGGGTTCTCTAACTTCAAAACTTTCGATTCAAAAATAACGAAAATATTGGGAACCTAGGTAGGGGCGTGGGTTAATTTTTTAGCCCACGGTGGCTAGTTTAAATTTAGACCACTAGATAGCGTGTCGGAATTCTCAGTGTCCCAATATATTTTTGAATGATTTTATTGAGATTTTCAAACATTGTTATGATAAAAGCAAAAACAAACAGGTTCTTTTCAATGTCAATATTATATTTTAAATTAATCAATTTATTTATTTTAAGATCAATTAAAATTTATTAGAAATATCAATAAATATTTTATGAAAATTAATAACTGCAATTATTAGAAATATGTATTTTAAAACGCACAAAATTACTTTTATTTATTTTTTTATTTAAAACAAATGATTATATTTAAAATCTAATTACAAAATTTGAGGTTTTTCTTTAAATAATTATATCAATAAAATTAAAAAAATACAAATCTTTTTAAAAAAGTTTATTTTAAATCCAAACGTTAGGGGAGAATTTATCCCTTTATCAAGGGTAATTTTAAGTTAAAAAAAGTTGCCTTTACTAAGAATTTAAATGTAACACTGAGGGTCAAAAGGGACAACATAAAGGGAGAAATTCTCCCGAAACGTTTGGATTTAAAATAACCTTTCTTAAAAGATTTGTATTTTTTAATATTATAAAGCAATCAATAATTAATTTTTTCTCAATATATCAATAAATAATTTTTTTTTGTTAAGGGAAAATGGTGGAACATTTTAAATAAAGAAAAGAAAATTTTGAAAAATTTAAGAAACTTTTTAAAATTTAAAATATATAATACTAGGTAGGTTTGACAAAAATAAAAGATAAGATGCTTGTTGAGCACGACTAAATATATGTTTCGGGGTATAAGGGAAATTCTGAAGATGGGTATATAAATATATATAGAGTCGTGCTTAACAAGCATCTTATCTTTTATTTTTGTGAAACCTACCTAGTATTAAATTTTAAAACGTTTCTTAAATTTTTCAAAATTTTCTTTAATTTAAATACATTTTTAATACTTCATTATAAATGGTGATCCAAAGTAGGGATTGACAAAAAATATTGATGTTTGCGCTTGGCTGTATTGATATTTACATATTTACATATACATTTAATTAAATTAAAAAATATCAATGATTTTTTTAATTGATGATGGTTTTTGATGATAACATTCAATTCGATGCCCAACTGAAAGAAATACAAATTCAACTTTTATTTTGAATTTTTAAAAATAAATATTTCACAAAAATAAATTTCTATCATACTACAAGCAATCAAATTTTAATCATCGAATAAACTACTTATTTAATAAGTTTTTATAATTTAATCTTGGATAGCTTATAAATCATCCGACGTCCTTAAATTTAAATACATTTTTTTTGTGTGTGTGAATCAATATTATTGAAAGAAAAATAGAAACGACTGTTTTTCTTCTTCGTCATAAAATTATCCGTAACCATATTAGTGTATATATATTTATTTCTTTTTGTTTTGTACAAATAACATTATTGAATTTGTTCTTATGTTTATTTTTTATTGTTCAGTATAAGATTAAAACTTGGCACTAGAAATAAAAAAGTTTCACAACCCCCAAAACTTCTCTCGTCTTCCATTATTTTTTTTCTTTGCTTTCTTTTTTGTTTTTTATTAAATTTTCACCCAGAGTGGGCGGCTCGTTTAATATTGAATAGGTCAAAGTACCCATGGGGGCTGGTATTTCCCCAGAGGGTTAATAAATTGAGGAAGCACCGCGTATAATGGGTCAAAAAAGTATGAAAATGGCAGAGTGAAGCTTCATTTGTGGCTTAGGCAACCGTTCTTGTCCAGGTGTTTAATATCACGCGAAGGAATGCTCTCCTCGAAGGGCTCCATGGACATGAGCCGCGAATCCTCCTTCACCTGAAACAATCCAAAAAAGAAACAAAAAATTAGAATTCTCTTGCAGAGTCTATTGATGATCTGCATTCCCATGTCTATTTCAGAAAACCCCAATTCTACATATTTCAGAATTATCAACTATATTTTAGAAAATCACAATTGTATTTCAGAAATCTTAATTTTTCAAAAACCCCCAATCGTACATATTTCAGAATTCTCAATTAAATTTTAGAAAATCACAATTCTATTTCAGAAATCTTAATTAAATTTCAGAAAACCCCAATTGTACATATTTCAAAATTTTCAATTAAATTTTAGAAAATTGCAATTGTATTTCAGAAATCTTAATTTTTCAGAAACCCCCAATTGTATCTACATATTTCAGAATTCTAATTTAAATTTAAAAAAATCACAATTATATTTCAGAAATCTTAATTAAATTTCACAACACCCCAATTGTATATATTTCAGAATTCTCAATTAAATTTTAGACAATTACAATTGTATTTCATAAATCTAAATTTTTCAGAAACCCCCAAATTGTACATATTTCAGAATTCTCAATTAAATTTAAGAAAATTACAATTGTATTTCAGAAATCTTAATTAAATTGCAGAAAACCCCAATTGTATATATTTCAGAATTCTCAATTAAATTTGAGAAAATTACAGTTATATTTCAGAAATCTTAATTTACATATTTCAGAACGAGCTTTTCGGGCGTGCCTTCGGCACGCCCTCGAAGCTCGGCCCTCCGGGCTGGTGGCCTGGCGGGCAGCGTCTCGGTCCAAAAATTTTATTCCTCTTAAAAAACCACACTCCAAATGTATACCTGTAAACTCCCGAAAATACTAATACATACTCTCTTAAAAGTTTCGCCTCATTTTCGTCCTGACACAGCTACAGAAATGAGAATCTAGATATAAATCTGGGAGTATTTCTTATTTCTATAAGCTACACATTGTGATATTTTTTGTGTGGAAATATGATATGTAGATTTATTTAAATAAGTGGGGTCGTGTGAGGAGGAGAATTATATTATATCATTTTTTTTAAATTTGGGATCGATAATCGATATAAGGCTCCAAATATTTAAAAGAGATCAGGTGTTGTTTGTATGTCAGGCTGCTCCAGTATTGCCATGAGAAACTCGGGCGTGCGCTCTTTCTGTGTGCAAAGAAAAGCAAATTGAATATTTAATTTTTGAGTGGTGAGGGGGACGGGGAGGAGGAATAATTATCAATATATTTAATGTTTCTTAATTTAAAATCAATTGGAGTGTTTCATTTCAAAATTCGAGTCCAAATTACGATTATATTTCAAATTTGCCCCAAATATACCGACGGCGCTCCCTGTCGACAGCATTACGTCAGCGTTGTTACAAATTAATCTGGACTAATCTATATAGTATTCTTAATTAAATTTTAGAAAATCACAATTGTATTTAAAAAATCTTAATTTTTCAGAAAACCCCCAATTGTACATATTTCAGAATTCACAATTGAATTTTAGAAAATCACAATTGTATTTCAGAAATCTTAATTAAATTTCAGAAAACCCCAATAGTACATATTTTAGAATTCTCAATTCAATTTTAGAAAATCTCAATTGTTTTTCAGAAATCTTAATTAAATTTCAGAAAATCCCAATTGTACATATTTCAGAATTCTAAATTAAATTTTAGAAAATCACAATTTTATTTCAGAAATCTTAATTAAATTTCGGAAAACCACAATTGTACATTTTTAAGAATTCTGTATTAAATTTTAGAAAATCACAATTGTATTTCAGAAATCTTAATTAAATTTCAGAATTCTCAATTGTACATATTTCAGAATTATCAATTGAATATTAGAAAATACCAATTGTATTTCAGAATTCTCAATGGAATATTAGAAAATATCAATTGTATCTCAGAAATTTCAAATAAGAAACCCCCAATTATATTTCAGAATTCTAAATTGAATATTAGAAAATCACAATCATCAAACTTTTAATTAAAACCAAGTGGTTTCGGCGGAATTTCTTCCTTTGTCATTGAAATTTCCTAATTTGTAAAAAACAAAATAAAGTTGACTTTCGTTTATTTTTAACCCAAACGTTTCGGAAGAAATTCTCCCTTTATCAATGGAATTTAAAAAAAAAGATTGTTTTATTAAAGAGATTTCTATTTTTTTAATATTTAAAAACAATCAATAAAATTTTTTCTTATTTATAGTATAACTATAATTTTTCAAATCGGATTAGTATTTTCTGACATTAGCTCTTTCAAACATTCCAACATACAAACAAACTCTCCAGCCTTAACTTAGTAATATGATGTATATGTTTATTTTCATCAAGCAGAGGACAACCTCATTGATTTCTCTTTATGAATTTCATATTTGATAAATTTTAAGTAGATTTCTACTTGCCCTCTTAAAAGTGCTTCGATATTAGAAGGATAAACTATTTTTCCAAGTTTATCTTGTCCCTGATTCATTGTTATTTTGTACTTTATTTCCATTGGTAACTCCCTCCAAGAATTCTTCTTCTTTAATACTTTCTATAATAATATTAAGTGGAATGTTTCGTGTAAAATTCATCTTGTTCTGCTATATAAAAGTAAACAACAGTTGGAAATTGAATTATATAATATATATGTATACATCAATATTGTGTTTGTTTCTTCTTATTATAAAAACTCTGAATGGAAAAATAACTTTTTTTTTTCTTTGCAAGAAATTATTTTGAGACTGGAATCCCTCCGAAATGGAAAGGATTTCAAACAAAACCTCTTCTCTGGATTTATTTTTCAATACAGAGATGTATATATTTTTATCTTCTACAAAATTATTGTATTCAATTCTTTATTTTTATTGGGAAGGTGTATTTGAATTTTTGTTTAATTATAAGAGATAAGGCAGAAACTAACACGCTGAATCTTTTGTACGCTATATAAGGCCTAGCCTTTCTATAAGGGTGCAAAAGTGACAAGGGCGCCGTTGCTGAAAATTTGATTAAAAACAAGTGAGCTTTTTGAATAAAAAAAAATATATTCATTTAGGTATATGATTCGTATTCATAATTTTATACATCATCAATCTTCAATTAGGGTTCTTATGGACTTGGACTTAGTTAATAATTAACAAAACAACAGTTAATTTGAAAGCAATGCTTTGTCTCTTTATTAGGACCGAGGGGTGAACCGCGACCTAAAATCGTGTACACCTACTTCCACTTTCATTTCCAAGTAGAAGACAATAGATGACAATAGATTATCTAATGAATTCCAAAGTAATCTATATATATTTATATAAAATTAAGGTTTTGTCTGTAATAAGAAAGTAAGGACAAGTTTTTATGTGTGAGTTTTTTTATTATTAGCCAACGTTTCATCGATTTTGCCGACTTCTTCAGGGCCTCAAATAGTCATGCCACATTTTCGTCTAAATTTTCTTTTTATCTTTGTTACCATTGAAGACCATCAGAAACACAAATTTCAAAACATATTTGACCATTTGAAGCCCTGAAGAAGTCGGTAAGGTCGACGAAACGTTGGGCTGATAAATAAAGAGCCTCTCTATATATTAAAAATTCAAATTCAGTATATATATATAAATATATCAAATGTCATGGATCATCAGATAGGTAAACTTCTACATAAATTAAAAAATTAAAATGTTCAAAACACAAAAACATTTATTGAATATAAATTTACATCACCGAACATGAATACATGAATTTACATATTTCTAAGTTTTTGTTCTGTAAATTCTTCTAAAATTGTTTGAAAATCTAATTTCCTTGCGTCTTCACTTTCAATCGACATAATTTCTAAACTATTTAATCTATCCTGATTCATTGTCGATCTCAGATAGTTTTTTATTATTTTTAGCCTGGAAAATGATCTCTCCAGAAGCAACGCTTACTGAAATTGTTAAGAATATTCGGAGAGCAATAAACAAGTTTTCTGTACCTGCATAGTAGTTTAAGTACGTAGTGCAAAATCTCTCTAAATTAGGACTATCCCGATTAAATTCAATACATTTGACATGAACTTTTACGGGTATCACTTTTCTATATTATAAAGTATATACCTACCTATACTATATAATATTTGTCTAGATTAATTTGTAACAACGCTTAGAGAAATTTCTCTAAAAAAATTACCCTCTTGCCTAGAATCGAACCGACGAACTCTTGAACTATGGGCATCTGCTCTAACCACTAGACCAATGTCACATTAATATTTATATCTGGATTTCTTTTACTAAAACTATATATTTTTGATTTAGACTTTGTGTCTAGATAATATTGTATTCATTTGAACTCGAATGAAAATGAAAAAACACCAATAGATTTTAAATTAAGAAACATTAAATATATATTAATTAACGAGGCAAATTTGAAATATTATTGTCAGCTCGGATTTTAAACTGATGGCTGCAATCGATTTTCATTAACCAGGCAAATTTGAAATATATATATTCGAATTTTGAAATGAAAGACTCCAATTCATTTTAAATTAAGAAACATTAAATATATTGATAATTGTTCCTCCCCCCCCCCTCGCCACTCAAAAATTAAAGATGCGAAACTTTTAAGAGACGATGTATTTTCGGTAGTTTACGGGTATACATTTGGAGTGTGGTTTTTTAAGAGGAATAAAATTTTTGGACCGAGACGCTGCCCGCCAGGGCACCAGCCCGGAGGGCCGAGCTTCGAGGGCGTGTCGAAGGCACGCACGAAAAGCTCGTTATATAATAATAAACACATTAATAAATTTCATCCAGCAATGCGAACTTAAAATAAGTATATATTTTTAATTATTTGAATAATTCATAATTTATCCATTATCGTCATAAGCAATTTGCTTTAAATTTCGAAATTTTTTTGTTCATTTTGATGGTAACGCGGGGCCCTTTTCAAATGCGGGGCCCGATTGGGGCCAATCGCTCCAATCGCCCTTTATCAGGCCCTGGTCCTAAATTCTAATTTTAGCGATTATGGTGAGTCGCTAAAATCAAATTTGATACAAAATGTGTTGCTAAGCCATCAAGATTAGCAAACATGCTAATATGTATAAGTTGCTAGCTTAATAAAAAAAGCAATGAACTTTTTTATTTGTTTTTGGCTCGATGAGGTTGATCTCAAGTCAATGTCAAGGTAAAAGATTCTGAGGAGAAATGGAAAGTGGCTAGCTGGTTTGCTCCCTACCACTTCTACCTGCTCAGCTTTAAAGAACTCTCTCTCTTTCTATGCTTATGCAAGCATTTGATAATATCTAGACATATGTGGAGATATCTCTCTCAGTTGACTTGATCCAGCCGCTAAACCCGAAACGTTTACTCTTCGAGTGAATGAAGGCCAACATGTAAGTATTCTAGAGGGATTCCATTGTCTTATGTAATACAAAATAAAAAGAATAGCATGTAAACAAATAACTACTCTATGACTATTTAATGCAATGGAGTAATAGATTCGTGTTATATAATTTTGTTTCGTTATTATTATCGCGGATTAAATTAAAAACAGATAAATGACTAATCAATCGGATAACATAATGTAATTTACTTTTTAATATTACTTTTTTTTTAATTTAGATTGGAAATATATGTTTGAGGATTATCAATTAATTATTGCATTAAACCATTAGGAGTGATGATTCTGTTGAAAATATGTTTAATGAATTGGAAAAAAAATGCTCTTATATACCTTTAAATTTTTTTCACATAATCCCGAATTTCAAGTGGAAAATGATAAGCTAATTTTTAGCATATCCGATAACTATTGCAAAAAAAAAAATTTGTAGAATTCTAATTCAGGTATTTTGTTATACATATAGCAAAAGTATTTATCCATCTAATTCCAAATTAAATATTGAAAAAGATAAAACAAATTCCATATACTAGTATACATACTATGTATATATATTTTGATTTTCATAATTAAAGGATGTTAACAATTTTTTTATATTATCTTTCATTATTAGCTATTAAATGAGCAATTCTTGTATATATGTTGCAGCAAAAACACGTTTTTTAGTAAGAACGCGTTTCGCTGAATACCTTTATGGCAACTAGAGTTTACTAATGTTGGTTGAGTTTGGTTCAAAGGTCTAGATTCTTCATTTTTGACCTTCCATGCGGACCATTTCATGTGTTTATTTTCAAAATTTTTTAAATGAAAATGTCAAAAATTACATCGTCTACAACTTTTATTCTAATTTTTAGCATTTTCGTTTAAAATTTTTTGAAAATAAATACACGAAATGAGGCAGAAGGTCAAAAATGAAGATTCTGGACCTTTGAACCAAACTCATCCAACATCAGTAAATTCTAGTTGCCATAAAGGAATTCAGCGAAACGCATTTTAACTAGTAAGAACGCGTTCTTACTAAAAACGGGTATATAATATATAATCGGTATCTGGGAAACAGCTTTAACGATTTCTATGGAAAATTAGGGGATAAATGGGTCAACAAACCGATCTGACAGGATCTCATCTTCAGTAACTTTAATTTAATTGTTTTTTTCTTAATTAAACTAATTATTAACAGGTGTATGTGTGTCAATACATATTTAGTATTAAATTTTTTCAATTCCCTAGTAGCAGAAAGTTCGAAATTATAGTGACTATATAGATTTATATAGGAGTCAGGTTGGTCGAGTGGTTAAAGTGCATGCCTTCCAATCAAGCTAACGAAGATTCAAGCCCGATTCGCTGCAAATATTTGACTGGGTATAATCGGATTCCCTCAGGGGAAGGCAATGGGAAACCACCACTGTGAAAATTTTCCCCCAGGAAAATTATAATGGATAGGATACTCTCTATAGTCTATAGTATTCGTCGAAGTTCAGAATCGAGTATGGCACTTGAAGAAGAAGATATAGACTTATGGTAAATAGACTGTCGAGATATTTAATTCTGACTTTGAACTTTGTGCTACTACGTTTTCTTTTTATTAAGTATTTTTAATTTTAGAACGACCTAATATTTTATTAAAAATATTATTATATATTAAAATTAGTAAATTTAATTAATATAGGTAATTTCTATCAGGGTTTAAAAGGGACAACGAAGGCACCTTCGTTTCAGTATAAGTTTTAATTGCAATTATCTTCAAAACTGTTGATGATGGCAAGAGCGGATCAAAACGTTGGCATAAAATAAATTAAATTTTAATTCAATTTTATTTAATTTTGACTTCAAATAAAAATGGATTTTTTACTTTAATTTAAAATTAAAAATAATATTAATATATTTCTTTTAAGTTTATAAAGCAAAAAAATTCAGTCCGGTGCGCCAGGTACTTGTGAAATTTTAACTATTTATGTCGATTTCCTGAGGTTTATTCATTTATTTATTGCCGGCATTTGTGACAGAGTAACAGAGAGGATTAGTTTCATTTGAAATTGTCAATGGCAAATTTGTCTTATCTATCCGAGAGAATTCATTAATGATTTATGGAATAAATAAATAAATTATAGCAATGTTGATTTCCAGACAAATGAGGATTTGTCGCATCGTAATCCTAATTATTAATTCCTTGATGCAATTGGAATATTTTCAATATTATTAAAGATACATTTATTTTTATATATTTGGAAGCGAAAGGAAATCTGCAATGGGTATCGGAGGGAGGAGAAGCTGGAAACCATGACCTACTTTCAAAGGTTTTTGTATTTCTATCTATATATGCAGTTTTAATTTTTTTTTAATTTTTTAAATATTTGAAAAATAGTTTATAATGAAAAAACAATAGTCAAATCACTGCATTTAGGCTTTCAAAAATACTTATATAGTCAATATCGAAAAAATAATATTCCAACAAGTATTATTTAAGAGCCCCTGCATTAGACCAAGCAGCTCGACTCCCTGGGGAGCTTGTTCATCATCTTGAGTCCTGATAAGTTTTTCTCCAAAAAACACAAAAGCTGAAAAAGAAAAAATTCAAAGATATAAAGAAGAAGACAAAGTTTCACTTTTTCGATTTTTCCCTTTAATTGTACCCCAAATTCTACCACTATGCCAAATTTCATCATTCTAGTATCAGCGGAAGCACTCTAGAATTTTGATAAGTCAGTCAGTAAGTGAGTGAGGGACGAAAAAGTCTATCTTTGGATTCTTGTAACTTGGACGATATAAGCAATAGATATATGAAATTTCGTAATTTAATTATGCTTATGGACCAGTATTGAGAGGGAAATTCAGACAGGTAGAGGTTTCCAGTGGGAAGTTATAGAGGCGTCAAAATGGCGCGAGTTGCTTCGTATAAACTATAAAGCAGTGTTTCTCAACCTTTTTATTAACCCGGACCCCCTGAAAAGTATGTCGAACTTGGCGGACACCCAAGTAAAATTTTAATTCGAGAAAGTAAAATAGTAGGCATAATTATACTATACTCTTTGTGAATAATTATACTACGCTTATTTTTAAATACTGTAAAAAAATGAAAATATTAGCATCATTTTTTTCTTAGCAAATATTATTTCCTTATCATTAATTAATTGACAATAAAGCGGGAACATAATATCATAAATCCCTCTATGAATTCTTTCCTGCCATGTTTGTAATTTTTTCCTAAAGGCTTTAATTTTGTTATTCTTAACAAATATATTACTTTGCAGTCCTTGTATTGAAAGGTTCAATTCATTAAGAATGCAAAATATGTCACTGAGGTATGTAAGTTTTGACACCCAATTTGGATCGTCAAAATATTTACCTAAACTTGACTTTTTTTCTATTAAAAACTGTTGTATTTGTGATCACATATTAATGAGTCGTGTCAGAACATTATTCCCCGGGATAACCAACGTATGTCAGTATGCAAAGAACCTATTTCTTCACACAAAACCGTGAAAAGACGAGAATTTACTGCACTTGCTTTTATAAAACCACCAGATATCTTACTATTAACTAAAAATGCGAATAGTAATTTTTTTAATATTTTCACAAACTATATTTGTTTAATCGTATGTTTCCTATATTTGATTCAATCGCGAATCGAATGCAGGTGATTTTGTCAAATATTAAGTGAAAATAATATCTGAACTTATATATTTCTAACTTGAAATAATGAAGTTAAATAAATTTATAATTTTCTCATTAATATATTAAAGAATAATTACATATATTAATGAGAATTGTTTCGATCACGCTTTTTGAACAAGATATATTATCACGAGACTACTGCTGGTTGAAGCTATTGGAGTTTGCTGAGTCTTAAGCCAAGAGACAATGAAAAAAGATATGATTCATTTAGCTTGGTGATCCATCCAAGTGTCATGTGGGCTAAACGCAATAATGACGTTGGATTATAGCTAAATGGATCATATACTTTTTCATTCTCTCTTGGTCCAGACTTAAGACTCAGCAGACTCCAATAGCTCTCAACCAGCAGTAGTCTCGCGATATATATCTTGTTCAAAAAGCGCGATCAAAATAATTCTCATTAATGTGTTAATTATTCTTTTATGTATTAATAATAAAATACTATAAATTTATTTAACTTTTCATTATTTCAAGTTAGAAATATATAAGTTCAGATATTATTTTCACTTAATATTTGACAAAAATCACCTGCATTCGATTAACGTCGATTGAATCAAATATAAAAATATAAAACATAGGATTAATTAATGGCAAGCACCTAACATACGTGCTAATATAACATCTCAGATTTCAAATTCATTTGGTGATCCATCCAATTGTCATACGTGCTAAACGCAACAATGACGTTGGATCATATCTTTTTTCATTCTTTCTTGGTCCAGACTTAAGACGCAGCAGACTCTAATAGCTTCAACCAGCAGTAGTCTCGCGATACGCCCTTTGCTTGTTCAAAAAGCGCGATCAAAACAATTCTCAATAATGTGTTAATTATTTTTTAATATATTAATGAGAACATTATAAATTTATATTTGTTTAGTTTGTGATTTTATTTTAAATTATTGAAAACAGATATTAAGTAAAGTAGGGACCATCTGAGGCCTAGCTCCGTGGTCCGCGGATCCCCGGCTGAAACTCACTGCTGTAGAGAGTAATCTGGCAATGCACGGCCCCTCGAATCGAACTGCCCCCGTGCCAGCAGATCTTTTTTCTTCTTTTTTTAAATTACTTTATATGGCTGTTCACATTGTTTAAAATTTTAGAATAATACTATTGTTTTCTGGACTTCACATTAAAATTAAAGAGTTTGTTTAAATTGTTGCTTATAGACACAGATTCCAAAAATGTTCTTTTGGGGGGGTCGATAGGCTAGTCGGTAGCGTGACAGCGAGCTGGAATCCAGGAGACCCGGGTTCGAATCCGACTCGAGGCAGCCAGCCAAAATCTGACCCCGGGGGTAGAGACAAATTTTAAAATATATCTAGTATCGTAATTAGGCTTATGGCTAGAAGGGCCGAAAAGCCAAAAAAAAAAAAAAAAAAAAAAAAAAAAAAATGTTCTTTTGAAAGTATTATTTAATTATTATTATTATTATTTACTGTAAGCTTTGCTATGTTGAAACCAAAAGAAAAAAATATTAACCATTTCAAATGGATAAAACAACCGCAAAAATTCAATCATTTATTCTGATTAAAAAAGTGAAAAAACATTTTTAGCATTAATATTTGTCCCTTTAAAAGTTCAATAGAAGCAGTAGCTATTTAAATATTTAATAAGAGCTGATATAATATCCTAAAACAGATTTCCCATATATAAAGTCTCAGAATCCATTTACTCAATTCGTAAAATGAACGATTTACTGAATTTTAAATGCATACTCGATTGAAGTTTTTTTTTTGTCTCTGCTAATGAAAAATGTTGTTGACAAAAAATGCCCTTAATAGGTAATTGGAAATTTGAACAAGAGACAAAGTAAAAACGATTGGCTCTAATATCCGAGATGGACCAGCAGTTAGATTCTATTAAAGCTCTATTTCTATATGCCGCCAATTTTCTAACATAAATGAACCCACTAAATGGTCCTTTTTCAATAATGAAAAAAAATAATCTATGATTATAAAAACAAATGTATTAGTTGATCAGCTCTATATCTCTAATCAATAAAGAAATAAATATTTTCTTTCAGTCTCTGTAAAACTCCTGATGAAGGGGCAAATCATCCGAAATACTAGGTATATATCGGGATATAAAAACTAAATCTTTGAACAGCAAAATTGAATTATCAAATAGCAATTTACTTAGAATGTTTTCTGTCAAAACAAACAATTTTAGATAAAAGAAAGGGAAAAAACCACCATTGTCCGTCTGTTCTTTGTTACAAAAAAATTAATTTTTAAGAAAAAATAGAAACCGACTTCAAAAAAATTAAATGCAACAAATAAAATACACTAAAAGGTATAAAATAATTATTATCTTATTTAGTTACAAGTAAACTACTAAATATTAACATGAAATTACTTTTTGAAGTCGGTGCCAAACAAACCATACCTATAAGCGAGCGTACCCACCAAACGTACTAAGTAAGATCCGTCGAGTGCGATTCATAAAAGGTATATGTTTGGCACCGACTTCAAAAGTAATTTCATGTTAATATTTCGTAGTTTACTTGTAACTAAATAAGATAATAATTATTTTATACCTTTTAGTGTATTTTATTTGTTGCATTTAATTTTTTAGAAGTCGGTTTTTATTTTTTTCTTAAAATTATTTTTATTTTTCTCTTTTTAGTGATGTTATTAATAGTGATCATATCATCAGAACTTGACCAAATTAATATGGCACCATCCCTAAGATAACCCCTTTCCAATAAAAAAAGAATCATCGAAATCGGTTAATAAACAAAGAAGTTAGGCCTGAACAAACCTAACAAAAAAGGTCTAATACCTATGGAAAAAAATGGGACCAATCGGAAAGTAGACTGAACCCAATGCAAATTTTCTTTTCAAAATCGGTTCACAATTGGCGGAGATATGAGGTAACATAGGCACAAAAAAAAAAAAAATCAGTCGAATAGAGAACCTCCTCCTTTTTTGAAGTCGGTTAAAAGGGAAAAAAGGAAAAACCAAGCCCTTTCATTGTCCGTATGTTCTTTGTTACAAAAGAGGATACATATGGTTAAATATGAATGTCAAGCCGAAGTTGATTTTAATTTTAACTGGCTTCCAGCTAAGTAAAGTTCGAAAAATTTTCAATATCCATACGGTATTGACCCCATGAAAAATAATATTTATAATTAAAAAAGAATGATGATAAAGACCAAGTCTTCGAAACTATTGTCTCAAACAAATAAATAATATATACATATATATATATATATATATATATATATATATATATATATATATATATATATACAGATATATAATTTCGATATATATGTGAGTATGTTTATTTGCATCAAGCAGAGGACTACCTCTTTGTTTCTCTTTGTGAATCAACAACTCTGCTACTCTCGGCAAAACAAAAACTTTTCAACTAAACTTTTAACTCAAAATCATTTCTTTTTTGTGAAACACCACCGAATCCAAATAATTAAAATTTAAATAAATGTTTTGATAATTGACAAAGATATAGATTGTTTTGGAGATGCAATTACCTTGAATAAAATTGAAAATTTATTTTTGCCAAGAGTAGCAGAAATTTTATAAATTGGAGGAGATAATAGAGTGTGTCTTATGCTGAAAAAATTAAATTTTAATTTATTTACTGATGAAGAGATCTCTTGAAACTATAGTCTCGTTTTAAATAAATTAAAAATTTATTTTTCCATCAGAAGACACTCTTTTTATGTCTCCTTGAATAAACATAAAAAATACGAAAAATTATTTTTCTTTAAAAATTTTTGATAAATGTTAAAAAAAAAACAGTTTATATCTGACCTATTTATTGTTAAGTAAAATTTCATTGTTTAAAAATTTCGATAATTTCTAAAAAATTTCTAAATTCCGCTCTATATTTAAAATTTTGAGAATAGAAAGAGTCAAAATTGTATTCCAGATTAGTTGAATGGGTAGCTAGAATATTCTGTTCTAATTGAAAATGAATGTTTCTAAATTCTAGATTTTAAATATAGTTTTATCTCTCCTATATGTGACCCGTCACAATTTAAGCAATCAATTTTGTAAGCTAAATTATTTTGATTTATGTAAGGATCTCTATTTTTTAATTTTGAAAAAAAATAATAATGAGTGAATTAATTAATTGCTTTAAAAGTGGCATGAATATTGTGAAATAATAATAATTTCATGATATATTTAAAGTATGAATAATACTACTATCGCCATTTGTCCTTTAAATTATTTTTATTAAACTTAAAATATTAATGATTAAATTGAAAGTTTCTTTTTGCAGAGAGTAGCAGAATTTTTATATATTGAATGAGACAATAAAAGAGTGTAATCGACTGCTGAAGAGGGCAAAGCTCTCGAAACTATAGTCTCGTTATAAATAAATTAAAAATATATAATTCCAGCAGAAGACACACTCTTTTATTGTCTCCTTCAATATTCATGATTGTTCAAATTATTTACACACACACCCACATATACAATTTCCTTATTCTTCTTTTCAATCTTACATTATTCAAAAAGAAAGAAAAATCTTCTTAATTTTTAAAAATATTTATTATTATTATTACATGTTTCGGGCCTAGACGAACCCATCTTCAGTTAACACAATACTTTCTCCTTTATATCTATAAGTAAAAAGGTACTTAAACTTTTTAGTAATAATATATATAAGTAAAACATATTAAATTTAAGTTTTATTGGTTTTTTTCATTCTTTTGTTCTGATATGTTTGTAAAAACTGAGATATAAAAAATATGTAAAGGAAAAAGTATTGTGTTAACTGAAAATGGGTTCGACTAGTTCCGAAACATGTAATATATTAATAATAATAATACAATTTTTTTTTAAAATTGACAAGATTTTTCTTTCTTTTTTGAATAATTTAAGATTGAAATTCTAAATTTTTTATCATTATAAAAAACTATTTCAGTAGAACCTCGTTTATCCGGACTAACTGGGACCAAAGGCAAATCGGATAATCGAAAATCTGGAATAATCCGGATATATGTGTAATAAAAACAAAACAAAACAAATTCTCAAATAATCGAATTTGAATTTATTACGATATAAAAAACATATTTGAAATTATAATTACATTCTTGCTATCAGAATTAAAAATTATTATCTTATTGGAACATTTATTAAAATAAAAATGTTTGCAAATCCGATCCAGATAATCCGGAGGCCCGGATAAACGAGGTTTTACTGTATTATCATTTCAATCCATAATTTGTATTAATTTGAAAGTTTATAACAGAAAAATAAGGACGGGCGATAAATAAAAAAGTCACAGATAAAAACTTGTCATTATTTTCGTATTATAAACTTCCAAATTATAAAAAACTGTTAAAAATTAACATTTTTTTAATTTTTCAGATTAAAATGGAGGGCATCATTCAAAAGCCAGAATCTAGAAAAGAATATATTCCAAAAAAGTCAATGACTGAAGAAGAAAAAGAAAAATATTTATCCTCCCTGCCTGCCTATTTACTTCTTCTCCATGAAGGCGAAAATATTCCAGTAAACTCCAACGTTAATATAAATATTAAACCCGAATGGGTGGACATGAATTTGATATATCGAGGCCAAAAATTCGGCGCCCGCAACGAGCATGGATTAAATTTTGTGAATATGATCTCGTTGATTCTGTTCTTTGCCAATCCGCAAGGAATCAAGACGATGATCTATACAGGCAAAGCGATTACGCTTTTCAAGGCGTATAAAAGATACGTAAGCACTGGCGCGAGGGTGGCAAGCTGGTATGAAACCGATTTATGGGATCCCAATTCCTCAGCTTATAAAAATATAAAATACACCCGAGATATTCACGAATCTATTCGGCAGCGAATGCGAGAAGATTCCCTTGAAAAAACCACCCTCAGAGGTCAGGGTATCGAAAATCTCTGGACGGAGTTTTTTGATGAAACAATGGAGGATATTGAAACTTCATCGAGATCTTGTCCTATTGTTGGTCGCCAAATTGGTCCAATTGAGGATAGGATGGAATATTTCAGTCAGATGAATATGGTCATGACCCAATTCGGGTTTGTCGCCTTTCCTCTTCTCTACCCCGAAATGTACGGAATCCACGGCGAGAGCGAAGAGGATTTTAAAGCATTTATTCATCTTTGGAAAACAATCGGTTATATGATAGGTAAGATACAATTTTATTAATAGCATATTAAAATACAAGTTATATAAGCCCTCATAAATTGAAATCAATGAGGTTATCATCTGGTTGATGGAAATAAACATATACCTACACCTACATACTGGAACATAGATATTCAAATACCATATTGTTAACATAACAGACGAATTTAGCACATGAGAAATAACAGACAAAATATTTCTAAAAAGACTGATGAAGGTCAAACCTTCAAAAAATTTATTCTCTGACAAATAAATTATATATATGGTTATATATGTTGCAGTAAAAACCCGTTTTTAGTAACGGGTTCTTACTAGTTAAAACGCGTTTCACTGTATACCTTTGTGGCAACTAGAATTTACTGATATTGGTTGAGTTTGGTTCAAATGTCTAGATCTAGAATCTTCATTTCTGATCTTCTGCCTCATTTTGGTCAAACATTTTTTAAACGAAAATATCAAAAATTAGAAGCAACGTTCTAGAGGACGTAATTTTTGACATTTTCGTATAAAATTTTTTGAAAATAAACACCCAAAATGAGGCGGAAGGTCAAAAATGAAAATTCTAAACCTTTGAACCAAAAGCAACCAACATCAGTAAATTCTAGTTGCCAAAAGCTCTAGACCTTTGAACCAAAAGCAACCAACATCAGTGAATTTTAGTTGCCACCAAGGTATTCAGTGAAACGCGTTTTAAATAGTAAGAAGCCGTTCTTTTTAATATGTTTATTTGCATCAAGCAGAGAACAACCTCAGTGATTTTTCTTTATGTATCGATACCTCTACTAGTCTCAGCAAAACAAAATATTTTCAATTAAAAAGACTGAAGATCTATTCTTATTAATTATAATCGGATTGAGAGACGACACCGACGTGATTTTTTTAATTTTAAAACCCAAATAAAATTAATTAAAATTAGGAAATTTAAATTATTAATTTAAAACCCACTACGGAGTCCCCTGTTAGCCCCCTGGCCAGCATGATGCCCGCTTAAGATGGGCTTCGCAGCTGGTATATTATAAACAATTCTCATTTCCTAAGTTAGTTTCTAATTGCTTACGAATTTGGCCACTTTGGAATTCGAAGATGGCAGCACTTAGCAGCAACGCCTGTATTTAGACAACCAAACTAGACGAAGAATCTGGTTCTTCAGTATGTGTATTAATACGGTTCCAAAAGCCAAACAGATATGATTCACTTAAAGAATTTTTTTTAAATGATCTAAAAAATGAATTTTTTTATTTAGAAACCTATTTCTACTGTGTCTGCGTGTAAAATTCTTTGTATACTACAAGAGAAACTCTAGGTAGTGGAGACTATCTGCTAATACACTAATATGCATAAATTAGCCATGGGGTAAGTGCCGCTTATTTAAAAACAATTGGACTAATCTGAACTTGTGGCCACGTCCACTTTAATCTGATTAGCGGAGACTTCTACCTAGAGTTTCTAGTAGTATTTGAACCGGATTTACCCCAAAATCCCTACAGCCAAAATTCCGACAAGCCAGAAACCCGACATGTGAAAATTCAGCTATTATTTTAATATTTTATTAACCTTTTTAATATTTACAAAAATATATATAACTTTTTTTAGAACAGAAACTGTTAGTAAGTACTTACTTTTCAAATAATTTTTCCTAATCTCAAATAAATTTGTATTTTTACAAATTTAATAAAATGTATTTTATTTATTTATTATTTTGCTATTTCAATGCATTTTTTGTATTAATTAGCTTAGTCATTTTAAATATATTTAGGTATTTTTGTAAATGTTAAAAAGATTAATAAAATATTAAAATAACTTCTGAACTTTCACATGTCGGGATTTTGGTTTGTCGGAAATTTGGATTCCACCCATTTTCACCATAAGAATGAAAATATTATTCAATTAAACTAACAACTTTTCAAAAGTTAAGTTTCGCAGACCTGTGTTATTCGTGAAATTCGAATAATATTAAATAAATGCTCAAGAATCCGTACCGTATTTTCTGGAATTCTCCTTACGTTTGGATGTTTGATAAATGTAATTATTTAATACAGAAATGAATCAATAAATTATTTCAAAACTTATAGTATAAGTAAGCTAGATGATTTCGGCCAAGATGGGGGGCAGTTCGACAGAGATATTCAATATTTATTATAAATTGCTAGAAACTTCTTAATTATTATAATTTAGTATAACCTTAAACTCAATATATTTATTTTGCTAATCTTGATTTCAGCCAGTACATGTTTGTTTTGGATTGGATCACTCCACTAGTATTTATTAGAAAAAGATTATTTTGATCTGTCTTTCAATTGTAAGATTATCTTTAATGTCAAATCGACTGTCTTGACAATCTATCGGAAAATTTAATTCTGAGGCCCATCACGCAGCATCAAATCCACTGATATCTTTGTTGTTCCAAGACACATTAATAATTTTAGAAATTGATAGAACTAAGACGTATAAATATTTTATTATAAAAGCAACGATTAAATATTGTGAATTCCAAAATAGTTAATCTTTTTTGCAACGAAATTTTCTCTGGAGAGAGACGGACTGGTAGAAATTTTAATTGAAAGTAATGGAAGGCAGCCCAGAGGTAGTGAGGGAAAGAAAAAATTAACACATATAAAATAAAGGTGTAATTTATTGGAATCCTTCCTCCTTTCCTTTCAAACCGACGTTCGGAGGATTTTTCCCTCCTTCTTCTGGGTTTCAAAGGGTCAATGAATGAAACAAATAAAATGTTTCCTTCTTCTCTCCACAGTAGTGTTCAAAAACTTTCTTCATTTTTAACAAAAGGCATAGAAAGACAAAAAAAATGTTTTCCCTTCTTTTCTTAATTAGATGGCTAAAAGCCATTTAGCCACCCCCACTCCACAGCCCTCACACGCCCCAGCAACCCACCCAGGACCCCCACCCCTATGCCCAACCCCCAACGCCCACACCACCACCCGCACACCACCCACCTCGGCCCCCGCACCCTATCCACCCGCGCCCTCCAACCCTGCGCACTACACCCCCGCCTAGCTCCCTGGACCTCACCCCCGCTATGCACCCTGGACTCCACCCTCCGCACCCAGTTTTTCTAGCCTTCTAGTGACCCACAGATTATGTATAAAAAATTAGGTTGAGTTTGGCCCAAGAGAAAGAATTTTCATTTTTTTTCGTTCATAACTTTGCTTGAAACGTGTGCAACCAAAATTTGGCGTGATTTGGAGCAATGTACAGACAAAACCTTAATTTTATATACTTACTAGCTTCAAGGCCCGCCTTTCTCTCTGCTTCCTTAGCCTCGGGAACTAAATGCCCATTTAGCCAGTCATCACATATTCCTTAACCATAAGTAAGCTATGAATAATAATTAAAAATAAGACCGACAAGAAAACTCTATACAAAATAAACTATATTAAATAGAGAGAAACGAAGATTTATACCAAATTACATTGGTAAACTATATGTTTAAAGGATAACAATTTGTAGCCTTAACCATGCAAAAATCACTCTATAACAATTGAGATATTTGATATAAAACGAAGAATAGTTGTATAACAAAATAAATAAATAAACTATATGATATAACAGAAACAAAAATCTATAATTGAATATATTAATATATAATTTCTAATTCATGAAACACTCACTAGTGGTCATTGGATTATAATTGAAAGCCAAAGGATATTATATGCTTAATAATAGTATCTGTATTTATTTATCGAGGTAAAATTTGGAGATGGTTCTTAAAACACGGAATATTAACAAATTCTTATGTGTGACTCAAAAAAGAAAAATAGTTGCTCAAAATGGGTTACTTCAATATATATTTAAAGGAATCGTAGGGAGTTGGACATTACTTTAAAATAAATACAAAGTTTTTTATTTAAATACGCCAAACGTTTCGTTGGTGGTTTGCAACTTCTTCAGTGGGTCATTTATTAGACTTATTTGTCTGGAGTTCAAGAGAAAAATCATTTTCTCTTAGTTAAAACTCCAGACAAATAAGTTTAATATAATGAGCCACTGAAGAAGTTGCAAACCATCAACGAAACGTTTGGCGTATTTAAATAAAAAACATCAGATTCGGATTCAGCACAGCCAAAAACATCAACATCAAGGGTCGAAGAAATTACAACTACCTCAAAACTTTCCGGGTAAAAACACAATTTAACTGGACTATTTTTTTTTTTTTTTTAATAAAAAAAAATTCCCATTAAATATTTTGCTTTGTGGATTGACAGTTGATTAATACGAAAGTGTAAAAATTTCTAGTTTATTAGCTACAACACTATGCCAGCTTCTTAAATGACAATTCAATTTGTCTTTGGATTTTCTGTTTATTTCAACAAAGATTCCTGAAGCTAGAAAATAAAAATCGATTATATTTTGTATTTACTTTTAAAGTCATGTCCAACGATTCCTTTAATTATTATTGATGGACACGAATAATGAAATCTATATAATAAAAATGAATTTCTGTTTCTTTGTAAGCGCAGATCTCTCAAATGCCTGAACCGATTTGGCTAATTTTTTTTTTATAATGTTCGTAATAGTCCAATTCAGGATAATACGTAAAAAAATTGGAAAAGTTGCCGAGAAAATTGGAAAATTCAGGAAAAACTAAAAAAAATTCAGGTTAGCCAATAGCTTGCAAACAATAAAAGAACTAAACTAGCAAAAAAGTGTTGGCGACCCTGTTTGTAAGATTTTCAAAAGAACTAAGCCTTTTGGCTTTTGTATTTGATTGCTCATTCATTCATTTCAATATTATTTATTTATTTCAAACTTAATTATAAAGGATTATTAAAACTATATTAACTAAACTAACTGAAAGGAATTAATTAGCTTTTGGAATTTCTTTAAAAATATATTTTAAAGATTAAAACCAAAATTCAATTAGCCCGTAGAATTTCTTTAAAGAAAACAAAATCATTTGAAAACCCATTGTTATATTATTTTGAAATCTAGGAAATTTTCAGCCTATTGAAATTATTAAAAACCTATTTCGAGCCTAATTAAACCTAAATTTTCTAAAATCTAATAATAAACTTTAAAAGTTTATTATTTTTAATTTTTTAATTGGATAATTCTCCCAAATGACGATTTTTAACTTATTTATTGAATTTTTACAAGACAAAAACTTTATTTTAATTTAAGTTGAAAGATTCTTTTTTGCCGAATAATTGAGTAGAAGAAGGGGACAATAAAATATTGTCTTCTGCTGGAAAAATAATTTTTTTAATTCATTCATAAAGAGATATACTTTGTCCTCTTCATCAATCTATTACAATTAATTCACAAGAGTTGATATAGGAAAGTGTTCTTTACACGTGTATAAAACATCAATAAAACAGCCACGTGGGGGTCCAGGGGGCGAAGCCGAAGGCAGGCCTTGAAGCTAGTATTTAATATATATATATATTTTTTTCTAGGTATTGAAGATCGGTTCAATTTGTGCAACGCCCCTATATCGGAAGTACGCCGCAGATGCCAAGAGATGATTAAGCATTGGGTTAAGCCTTCCCTGGCCTGTGTCACCCACGAATGGTCCCATATGGGACACTTACTAGCTAGCAGTGTCCAACTCTTCCGAGGAACTCCCTATGCACTTCCGCTTCTCTTCTTACTCAAGACTTTAAATATCGAACCAACCCAGGTCCTGAAGAAAGTAACGCTTCGAGATTGGTGGGACTACTACCTCACCAGATTCCTCTACTCCTGGCTGTGTCGGATTCCTTTTATTAAAAACTATTTTGTGCGATCAGAACAGAGAATTAATAAAGAAGTGCGAAACGCTTCTACCGAACAAATACGTCGGGTGGAGAAAATTGCTAGTGAAATAGAAAAGAAACGAAACTAAATAGGTGGTCCCCAAAAACTTTTAGGCTAAAAGGAACATATTTCTAACACTGAATGCATTTATCATTTTATTTTGATTTTTTTGAACTTACATATTTAATATATATGATCAGACTTGTTAAAGATTCATTTTTAAAATCATCTAGATACAGATACAAATGCTTTTATTTTTTTAGATACAGATTCAGATAAAAAATTACCAAAAAATATAGATACAGATTTTCGGGTGGTTCTATATTTTGGGTATTTTTGAATTTTTACGCGGACAAAGGTTTCGAAATAAATAATATCCCTCAATTTTCAAGTCTCTATCTCAAATATAACCTGTAGCCCTCAGCGATGTAAATTTCTCATCTAAATAACATGGGGTTTGTGGCATTACAATATCAATTTTTTATTCCAGCCAAAATGGTTCAAAAAATTTGATACTCTGTAGACTTTATCCTTATAATACTTTATGAATTATTTCAGATTTTTAGCTATTATAATTTTGGAGTTACAGCTAGATAAAATACTGGTATATCTTAGTGTTACTAATATATAGACTCCAAAATTATAATAGCTAGACATCTGTAAAAATTCTTAGGGATAGCTACCATACTATTATTATGTGGATAAAGTCTACACGTCTACAGAGTTTCAAATTTTTTGAACATTCACTTTGGCAGGAATAAAAAATGATCTTTCAATGGCAAAAACCCAATGTTATTTAGATGAAAAATTTACATCGTTAGGGGCACTAGTTATAAATTGAGATAGAGACTTGAAAATTGGGGAATATTTTTTTTTATTTATTTCGAACCATATGAGAACTTGTCTGCGTAAAAATTCAAAAATACCCAAAATAAGGACCACCATAATACAGATACAATTTTTGTAACATATCTAAATAAGAGATACATGGGCAGATGCAAAGAAAAATTGAGATTTTATAGAAGAAGGAATCAAATGGAATTTCATTCTGTCTTTTCGAATTTCACAAAAATGTAAGAAACAATGTGTCAAAATGGCAGATCTTCTAAAATGACTTGAAATTATAACTAAATTTTACTTTCTGAGGGGTTCTGGTAGTCGTTAGCGAGTGGGCCATCTTTGTGCCTTTAGTACAAAATACTAGGTATGTTTGTCACTAGAATGCCTAAAATTAAATCTCCTAGGGGTCGATTACCCCTTTAAAACGATTGGATTTAGCGAATAAGAATCTTGCTTTGGAGTTGTGTGCTGATCACAGTACAAGTATGATATATTATTTGAATCCTGATATAATGGTCCAAAAAGTTATTAAAGGGAAGTCTATCAATAGATTGGTATTCAGAAGATTTAAAAAATGTTAATAATTTATTATATAATTATTATTTTTTTTTTTGTAAATTTTATTAAACTAATTATTTTACATGAATTAATGTATATATTGTATTTTAGCTTCGACTCCGGAGATTACTTCTCCACCATCGAGTGTCCTTGATCATCTTTTTAGTCCTTGTTTTTAATAAGAGGAAAAAACTAATTAAATAAAAAAACGTCTTTTCCGAATATTATTCCAATTCCTTATTACAATCGTCCTCCTGTCCTATTATATAATTAACTCAAAAAGTGAATTTAAACTGTTCTGTAAACACATGCGAAATCGACATTTAATACACCACCTTTATTTTTTTTATTATTATTATTAATAATATCCCTATTTGAATAATTGTAATTTCTATGTAGAAAGATGACTAAAAAATGTTTATTAATATAGTAAGTTAAATCTATAAAATTGTTTTTGTCCTAGTACATTGCTCAAAGTGGGTCGCCAAGCCTCAGAAAAAATTAAAAAAAATTAAGAAAGGAGGAGAAAAAATGTTTTTATGCCTTTGTTGAAAATGAAGAACGTTTTTGAACACTACTGTGGAGAGAAGAAGGAAACATTTTATTGTGTCATTCATTGACCCTTTGAAACCCTGAAGAAGGAGGGAAAATCCTCCGAAACGTCGGTTTGGAAGGGAAAGGAGGAAGGATTCCAATAAATTACACCTTATTTTATATGTGTTAATTTTTTCTTTCCTCACTACCCTGGCTACTCTTCCATTACATTCAATTTAAAAAAAAGTTTAAAAAATATATTTTTATTAAGAAAATGTTAATTAAAGGACATTTGCTATTAATCTACTATTGTCGTATCGCTTTTCCATGGAGGAGTTTGGCGATTTAATCGATGTAAAAATATGTCAGTTATAGATACTTAATTGGTGTATTTAGCCGATACCTAATTATGAAAAATTAATAAAAATGTTGTACGGATTTGCTATGTCTACATAATAAAATACAGTAGGCTGCAAACAGCGGGGGGTAGAGCGTCGAACTTTTTTGCATACTAGTGGGTCAAGCGTCATGGAAAAAGTGCTGGAAACACACGTGCTCAGGTATCCGAAAAATCATGTTGCCAACTGACATATAATATCTGGACTTATAGAAGGGCCCATATCTCAAATAGCTTAGGGCCTTTTCAAGACTCAAATCCGGCCCTGCAAGGAGATACAGATGGGAAACATGGAAATAAAGGCGTACCTTTTCTGACAGCGACGTAACACCCGGAGATAACTGGCGCCTGCTAGTTTCTCCTAGCCGCCTCGTAGTCCAGCGTCCAGTCGCGAGAGTTCTGAGAAGAGGGCAGGAAATTTGGAATACCTCTTCCAAACCCTCTGGAGTCCTATAAAAAAAAAAAAAAATTTGACAAGCCTTATAATTTTTCTCATCAATATATCATTAGTAATAAGCCTGACACGCCCAACGAAAATTGTTTTGACCGCGCTGATTTTTGGAAAAAGACATTCGGTATAAATAAGTTTGAGCACTCAATCCAGTAGAGAAAAGCTTCATCAGCGGGAATTGAAACTCTCTTTAGCCGTAGATGTTATTTGTACCATATGTGACGGCCAAAAATTTTTATCCTCATTAAAAAAATCATAATCTAGAGACATATCTATTAAGTTTAGCCAGTGTTATATACAAATAAGATCTCACGGCTAAATTGATTTAAATCTCCTAATTGGACATGGGTTTTTACTCTTATTGATCAGTGAACTCATAGTGGATTTTAAAAATTTCAGTAATTTTTATAAATTTCATTTGTCATCGAAGGACCATACTAGTAAGTGTGCTCTTAAAAAAATTATTTCTCCCCATATCGAGTCATTTCCCCTTTAGTGTAACAAAAAATCAATCAGATATACTTCGCTAAAGAAGTTCCACTTTTCAAAAATAAATAAATAAATACAAATAGAATAGTATACTGGTGGCGGAGCACCTAGCACTCGTGATAGACTTTCACATATTACTTTTCTATTACTTTTTGAAATGATCCTAGCCATCTCTTAGGTTAAAACATAGGATAGAGGTGAAATTTATTAATTAATGCTGGTATTTCCATGTTTCACCTGGTAGGTCATTAAATAAAACCGTTCAAGAGAGTTTCACTTAACGAGATACACTTTCTGCTTCACGCATGCAGTCTATGGCCAAAATGGGGGGGGGGATGCAGGGTCAAATAAAAAATCTAGGCCCTCGGACCAAACTGGACCAAATATTGTACGCATACATACATTGCTGGGACGTTCAGAAGTCTAAAAGTTTTGAGCCCAAGGGCTAGATTTTACTTGGAACCTACCCTTAAATGATTATGAAATGATTTTTTAAATATTAAAATATAAAAGAGGTGGCCAACCGTGTCGTAAAGTCAGGTGGATGGCCATTTCACCAATTTTTCTGAATATTTGAATTAAACTATCTTGAAGCTGGAAAGCCAAAATTGACTGCATGATCCATCCAACAAGATTTAGACGGATGAAATTTCATTCTGAACCAGAGATTTTGTTGGATTTCCAGCCATAGCAACAAAATTGATTTATCAAACAAATAAATAAATAAAAATAAAAAATAATACTGAGATGGTAGTATTGAAATGGGCGAAAATATTATAGGGAATTATTAATTAATTTTTAAAAAATTAAATGAATAAAAGAAACTATTATTGACATGTTGAAAAGTATATTAGTTTTTAAAGTTCTTTTAAATAAGCTGACATTGTTCTGATATGGCCATCTACTTGACTTTACCATACAACCTGAGCCCCTCACTTATATTTAATATTTAATAAAATTATTTATAATCATGCATTTTTAGATTACTGTGGGCCCACTGATTATGTATACAAAATTTGGTTGAGTTTGTCACAAGAGCCTAGATTTTCATTTTTTGACCCTACACCCACCCCATCCCCAATTTTCCATTTTGGGCTGTTAGTTTTTGCATTTTTAGACTTCTGGGGGTCCACTGATTATGTATCCAAAATTTGGTTGAGTTTGCAAAAATGGCCTGGATTTTTAATTTTTAACCCCCCTCCACCGCCCTTAATTTTGGGTCGATATGCACCAAAATCTAATCAGCTCTTAATCTCAATGGACCAAAACTACGTGTGAAATTTGGTTTCAATATTCCCACTAGTTTTTGAGCTAGCTCGTCCACAAAAATTTGGTAACGCACAGACTAACTAACGGACAACCAGACAGACTAACTAACAGACATTTTGACAAAACAATTGTTATCTCGAAAAATATAATTTTTTCGATGTTCACTTATTAGAGCTTTTTTGTAGACCGAAATGCCATGGTTTTGCTCAATTTTTTTAATCAAAATACTTCCTACCCTGTATGGTAAAGTAAAAACAATTCACGATCATATCTAGATAATATCGTTACAATTACTGGCTTTCAGAGTATTGCAAAAGGGTAAACTAAATAATATAAAAAATGAAATTAAAAAATAATATGTATTATTTAATCAGAAATTTTGGATTTCTATTTGTTGTCTACATGGTAATAAAACTTGATCTTTTTTCGCCATTAAATTCCTCTCATCTCAACAAGTTCACTTTTACTTCATTTATTCTCTGTTCTATTCATTTTAATTATTGAAGTAACGTTTCAAAAAAAAAAAAAAAAAGAAAAAAATAGCCAGATTATCAAAGTATAAAGTGAACAAATGAACCCATTGATTTTGCATCATTCAACAATTCAAAAAATAACGATATATTTATTTATACTTTCTGATGAATAAGGATTGGATGAGATTATGTAGAGGCAAAAACGGATTTTAATCTTTTGTAATAATATCTAGCAAAAGGATTGAATTGGATTGGATGGCGTGAAAAAGAATTAAAGATTTAAATACATGGAATTTTATTCCTGATCCAGAGATTTTTTTCGATTTTTAACATTCAAATTGATTTATAAAAATAAATAAATAAATAAATAAAATATAATAAAACAATTACAGAGAGGGCATCAGTTTTGAAATGGGAAAAAATGCTAAAGGGAATTATTTGCACTTAATTTGTAAAAAATAAATGAATGCCTTCGTTGAAATTCAAATTGACAGGATGAAAAGTTTATTAGTTTTAGGATTCTGTTTAACAAATAAAACAGAGACTTATTAATGTCGGGAAAATTACTAAATGTCAGAGAATTGTAACTGGTAAATTACAATAAGCTATTCAAACAAGTTATATGTATTTATTTTAAGCTAAATCAAAAATTAAATGATGAAAGTCGAATGTTTTTAGAAAAAGTATTTTTTTATCATTGGATTTGAGGTGTCCCTGTAGAAATCCTTTAAGAAAAATTAGACTTGATATCTTAAAGCTTTAACGCTTTAAATTGAAGGAGACAATAAAAGAGTGTGTCTTCTGCATGAAAAATAAATTTTAAATGTATTTATGAGGAAACTATAATCTCGTTTTATTTTTCCAGCAGAAAACACATCTTTATTGTCTCCTCTAATTTATAAAAATTCTGCTACTTCAGCAAAGAAGAAACTTTCAATTTGTTTTAAAATGACGTTGGGAGAATAGAAAAAAGGCGTTTTAGTGATTTTCGTATCCGCCTGCTGCTTTAACTTAAAATTATGAAAAAATCCCTATGTTGTCTCCTTATCGACGACACAAGGACGAATTTATTATCTCACATATTTTGTAAGTTATAAGTTGTGCGTAACTCTCTGTAGGAGGTCCGACATGAACTTTGAGTAAAGTCATTTTCAATCAATATTTTCTCCCGTCTATATGTTGTTGTTTCCTAAACTAAATACTAAGATATATTTTACCACAAAACATCAATATTGTATGATTTATTATTTTGGGTAGAGTTGAATTTGTGCATTTTTGCTAATAAATTCAATAATATCCAGTGAATAAAAATAAAATTTTTATAGGTTTTTTAAATTGTATAAGTTAGTGTTTAATGGTTCATTTAATTAAGTGATTATTAGTAATCAGGTAGGTAATTAAGCCTGCTCACTCACCTGTTGATCCCATCAGTATCCGGCTCCGATGCCCACGTGGTCCTCGCCAGCCATATCACGAACATAAAGTGATATGTTCTGAAAAAAAAAATAGTTAAGAATAATGTTTCTAATTAATAGTCAAATAGTTAGTAGATATAAATATTTCATATGTGCATTTCATTTCCAGTATATCATCTACTTAGTTGGACTGTTTGGACGTCCAGATCGTCTCCGCGATTGCAGAACTGGGTGTTGCCCACCGAAGCAAAATAGAAAAATATAGGGGCAACTCAGTCTGGTGGACAATGTTGCGAAGCGATTTGGCGTCAGGGCGGAGCTCGGTCAGGGTCGAGGCCATCACACTCGTGGAAGGGAGTGTGGTGGCATAAATCAGTGGGGCCTCTCATCGCCCTGGGTATATCGCAAAAAACAATAAACAATTTGACATATAGGGCGATGAGGGGATCTCTCCTTAATTTTTACACTTTCAGCAGAAGAACATATAGAGCGAAGTGGCGTATGATTATTAATTGTAAATACAAAAAAAAAAGAAATGTGAAATGTGTGTCAGGATTAATCCTGGCTCTCTCATCCACCCGCTCTGAATCTTAATTTATTTGTTCTGAAGCTGAAAGTGTGAAGTTTGTGCTAATGAACTTTATCTTTGTAAGAGGAGGCCCGCTCCTCGGAGGCCCCAATAAACAAAGGTACTATAAACCTGCTAACTCACAAAAAGGATATTTTACAGGACAGACAAAAAACAAACAAAATTTAATATTGTTATTTTGAAAAGAAACTATTTTTCACATTTTTTTCTACAACTTACGATCGTAATTTTAAGTAGCAGTTTTACTTGGACGATGCTGAATCTCTTTTTATTTCGAACGGTATTAATATGTCATATATGATAAAAAAATGAAGTTAGCTTGCTTACACTCTAAGCCGACGGATATATGATAAAAAATGGATTTAGCAGGCTTTACACTCTAAGGCGACCGACACAAAATTGGATGAAAAAAATGAAAACTTTTTCAAGAAAAGTTATAGTAAATTAGGGTGGTCAAAAAAAAAAATTATCTTTGCTCTCGCATGAAAATATGTTAATTTAACATGTTTTTAAAATGCTCGCCAAAAATAAGTTCGAATAAAACATTTTAAGCGTTCACTCAGATTTTTAAAAATTTCCAAAATGATAGAAAACTTGAATCACCTATAGAAATAGACTTTAAATTTCTAAGAAAATCACAAGAGATTGTCATCTAATGAATGTCAGAAGGATTGTTTTTACTGTCTCGGGACCCGAGTGCCAAAATTGCAATCCGGTTCAATTGGTTACCCTATTAGATCAGCACCTATCCCTCACCAACATTCGGGGTAAAAGGGCCAATCTGCATTTTTGCACAAGGGCCATTATGATTTTACATTCATTCATTGTCTTGTAATTAGCCACGTGATCAGTTAAATTTAAGGACGTATAATAAATATAGCTAATTTTTACCATTAATTGTTACATAAAAAATCTATAAACTTGCAAAAAAATGAATTGGTATAGCAGTTTTTAAGTTTTAGAAACATGATGAAAATTGCAGAATTCGCCCTTTTTTACCCCAACTCCATCGATATGTCTGAGATATTCACCTTATAGGATAGCCAATTGGCCCGGTTGCCAATTACTTGCTAGTCGTGTTTTGATTCGCTGAGGGGATAAAATCCATTCTTCTGGCATATAATTAAAGATAATCTGTTCCATCTCGAATCTAGTAGATAACAATCTCTTGTGATTTTCTTAGAAATCATTGAAAGCTTGGCCTTGCATATAGATGAATATAATACCTCCTATATGATGCTGAATTTTTGAAAATTTTTACATTTTTCACAATCCAAAAACGCTCACTATTTTAATCATAATATAGGTAGGTATTAAGTTTGAAACCTCAATTGTAAACAAATATATTTTTGAGCAATACTCAAAAAAGTTTCACGACCCCTGCTCCAAACATTTTTTTTAATATTCAAAAAATAGATTATAATAAATAGTATGATTTAAAATTAATATTAAAAAATTTATAGCAAAAATAATTATAAACAACTTTTAAAAATGTCTCTTTTTGTATAAGAATATAATTTAAAATCTACTACTAATTTTACTTTGAGAAAGTGGTGTAGGTTTTAGGTGAAACATGACATTATTTAATAAAGTAAAGGGTGTGTAGTTTCACAGTGAATGAAATAAAACAGTTTTAACCTGTAAACTCCTGATGATGGACTAATAATCCTAAATATATTGAGTTTGTATAAACCTCTTTGAGTTTTAATTCATTCACTGTGAAACTACACACCCTTACATGACTCTACTACTAATTTTTGGAAGGGATATATCCGAGGGTGAACCGCAATTGGAATTAGGTATACAGGTCTTTGGAATTATGTGGAATTATTTTGGAATTCATCTATTGTCTTCTTTTTGGAAAGGAAAGTGGAAGAGGGTGTACACGATATTAGGTCGCGGTTCACCCTAGGATATATCTATTCACCCTGAATATAATTCAAGCCGAGAATAAAATTTCATTTAATGCAATGACTAAAAATTAAATAGATTTTTATTAGCTTATTATTCTACTAAAGCGCGAGCCCTCTAGCGTCAATTAAACGCAACACTGCTGCTCGGAGGTCTTCACGTTGGAGGGTCTGCGAATGACGCCATTCAAGAGGACGCCGCCCGCTAAGACTTATCTGCTCGCTCTCAATCAATTTTAAAAGGTGAGATATTTATGATTATTTTTGCTATTAATTACTTAATATTAATTTTCCAATCATCTATTATATTATCTACCCACTATTATATTATATTTTTTGAATTTAACATTATATTTTACAACATACTAAAAATAGGATCTCTTCTCCTTTCACATATGCTATAATTTGTAATTATTTCATATTTTTAGTCAATTCATTCCTTAAATTCGTTATAAATAATAATCCTGATTAAAATACAATCAAATTTAAGTTAAAATATATTAGATGTTTTTCTCGGAGACAGACTGATAGATATTTTAGGCTTTCTAGCATTAATTGAAAAGTTTTTATTTAACAGAGAGTATCAGAGTTGTTGAATCATATAGAGAAAAAGAGGCTGTACTCTACTTGATTCAAATAAACATACACACATATATTTGATATATACGTGTGTATGTTTATTTGAACATATACACACATACATTTGATATATACGTCTGAATGTTTTATTTGCATCAAGCAGAGGAGAATCCCTCTTTATGATGCCTCTAGCATTTGATTTTTTCTGTATTTTTCATTGATTTTAATGAATTTTAAGCCCATCTCGTAGTATAAGTATAAAAGAGCGTACCAGGCAAACTTTACTTTTTTCTTCATTTTATATTAAGATTAATAAAATTGCATTAGATCTTGGATATTTTACAAAGCTTTATTTTAATAAGCAAAGAAATCAATAATAATATAAAGATATGCTTAAAAGAGAATTTCTTTGAATATTTGTATTTTATTTAGAGCATATATAATTTATTAGTAAAGATTTTTTTAATTTATTTATTAAGAGAATTTGAAACAAGTTCAGTCTTGTTTGATCGAAATAAAATAAATTGTTCAATTAAATTCATTATAAGAGTTCTCTTTTAACTACCTTTTGGCATTTATATATTAACTAGTACTGATTATTGCAGGGTTTAAAGTCCACTCCCGACCTAAGGCCTCAGGCCCCTTGAGCCCGCGCGACTGCAACTGTGGACCCCTCTCCAGGCCAAAACGACCGTTCTCGAGAAAGTTCGCTCGCCAGCAAGGAATCTCGCATGTGATACGCTCGCACCCACGCCTCTTCCAGGTGAGATTTTTCCCATTGCTTTTTGAATTTTCCTTATTCTATATTTACAATATTATTTTCACAGTTAAAAAAATAAGTTATTTTAATAATAATATTTCGATTTCTACAATTTTTTCAAAACATAACCACGATTAATTATTATTAATAACTCATATTATAAAGATAAAAGTAAATAAATATTATATGAAATATTCATTTACTATGAGTTAATATTTCTAGGTCACTTGTTTCACATTAAAATTAAAAATATAAAAGAGATAAATTTTCGGTTAAAATTCTGTACTTTCCCGAAGATGAGGCTTCACAGCCTCGGAAATGATAGATGTATATATATATATATATTGAAAAAAATCTATCCCTTTGATTTCTTTAATCTTTAATGTTGAAACAAGTGATCTGTGGAACTTGTGAACTCTTTGCTGTTGAATTGAATATTTCATAAGGAATATTGATTTACTTTGCTTTAGTAAAGATGTTTCACCTTACACTGCACCAACGCCACAACCTCTATTGATCATCTCATATTAGAAACGAATTAAGCATATTCAAGTCTGGATGGATTTATTTATTTTGAAATTCTGAAATTTGTGGACAAAGGTTTTGAAAGTGCCAACTTTATTCTTCGTTGAAGGTTTCAGTTGTGTTTTTTGAAATTTTTGTTTCAGGATCCCTGACGAGTTTAGAACCTGATGGAATATAATTCGATTCATTTAGTTGGTTCTAGGTCCCATTTTGACAGATAAATAAAAGATTCACAGGTTTTTGGATGCAATTTTTTTATTGATGCTAGAATACCAATTTTGAATGACGTTTCGAAATTTTTTATGCGATTTAACTTTCTCTGGAGAGAGACGGATCTGGTATAGATTCTAACGGGACGGAGGAGGCAGGAAGGCAGAGCCCAGGGGTAGTGGAGGAAAGAAAAGTATCATCACAGTCATGTAGGGTGAATAATTTATTGGAATCCTTCCTCCTTTCCCTTCTCTAAAAACCAAGATCGCTTTTGGAGGATTTTTCCCTCCTTCTTCAGGAGGCTTCTCATAGGGTCAAATGAATGAAACAAATAAAATCTTTCTTTCTTCTCTCCACAGTAGTAAGTTCTAAAACTTTTTTTTTTATCAAAGGCATAGAAAAACAATTCTTTTCCTCCTTTTTCCCTGCTTTGCCTCACTACCCCTGGATCATGCCTTCCATCAGAGTCCAAGAACCTACAAAAATTTATGATTAAAGTTTTTTTTTGTAATGGGATAAATATTATTAATACGATTGGGTGGTGTCTCAGATTGTTGTACTATTATTATGCATACGATTTAATGTTGGATAGGGTGGGTAATTGAGGACTGGAAAAAGTCCTGAAAGAGTGGACAAAACGCCGTATGAAAATTGATATTTAACATTGACAAAAAATTGTCCAAAAACCTGTGAATGAACCTTTTATTTATAAAAGTATTAATTTAAAATTGTAAATATTATTTTTTGTTTTTTTATTTTCAGCTTCTATCCAAGTCAAAAACTGCGAATATGGAGTTCATCAGGACCAGAGGGGTTTTGCTGGCGTTCAGAGGGTCTACACACCATGGGGTTAGTTTCGGAAATAAATTTTCATTTCTATTACTTTTTCTCTTAATGCTAACAATTCTATTACTCGGTACACTCAGCCGTATTTTTTTGTCCCGGCCAAAAACTTACTCTTTTTTTACATATTTTGATGATTATAATAAATGTGCCGAAACGTGGGAAAAAATAATTTTCGAGCATTGTTATTTTCTGCCTGTTTTTTCGGATTCATATACACTAGAGTTGTCCTTATTTTGGGTATTTTCGATTTTTAAGCTGGCTAAGCTGGCAAGGCGCGTCTTTATGGTGGTTGAAGATACCGAAAAAAAGATCCCCCAAGTTTTCAAATCTCTATCTCCATTATAACCCGTGACCCCAGCTTATGTAACTTTCTAATCTAACTAACATGGGTTTTTTGGCATTAAAGATACCAATTTTTTATTCCGGCCAAATGCAATGGTTCAAAAAATTTGAAACTGTAAACATTATTCTTATAATAGTAACCATTTTTCAGAATTTTTACAGATTTTTAACTATTACAATTTTGGAGTTACATCTAGATAAAATACTGTCCTATCTTAATAACTATTAGTGTTATAGATTCCAAAATTATAATATCTAAAAATCTGTAAAAATTTGAGGGATATTTATTTTTAGTAAGTCTACAGAGTTTCAAATTTTTTGAACCCTTACTTTGAGTAAAAAAATTGATCTTTCATTGGCAAAAACCATATATGTTATCGCTGGATGTACAGGTTATAATTGAGATAAAAAGACTTGAAACTTGAGGGATATTTTTTATTTATTTCGAACCATATGAGCCTTTGTCAGTGTAAAAATTTGAAAATAGCCAAAATATGAACCACCCTAATATACACAGTATAAATGAAAAAGATAGGTTTACTTTCTCTTTAGAATCTAACAGCTAACATTCTATTACTGGTACACTAGACAGTATTTTTTGACACTGGGCAAAAAAGTTATAATTGAGATTAAGACTTGAAACTTGAGGGATATTTTTTTTTATTTCGAACCATATGAGCCTTTGTCAGTGTAAAAATTTGAAAATATCCAAAATATGAACCACCCTATATATACACAGTATAAATGAAAAAGATAGGTTTACTTTCTCTTTAGAATCTAACAGCTAACATTCTATTACTCGGTACACTAGTCAGTATTTTTTGACTTAGTCAAAAATTAACTTGTTTTTTTTTATATACATATTTCAATGTTTATAAATGTCTGAAACGTTCTTTTGTTCGTTCTGAAACCGAAATATCTATATTTCTAAGTCAAAGCTACACATTAGATTTCTGGCTTTCTGGCTTTCTGGCTTTAGAACTCCCGGTTGGAAGTTCGTAAAATGTTGATTTTAAAATAGAAATATTTGTATTTCTAAAACGATGAGTTGATTAGATTTGGGGCTTTTTAACTTCGGAGGGTCATATATGTAACAAATTTGTAATTGTTTATTTAGGGAAATATTGAAGGTTTAAAGCTAATTAATAGTTAATATATTAAAATTGGGATAATTAATTAGATCAAAAAATAAATTTTGAATCATTTATTATACTTAAATTTATTAGTATGACAGCTCTAAGCCTAAACTGGATTCAATAGTCCTCTCCTACCACGATTATCTGCAAAATTATCGAAGAATGTACTTTGAAATTTTTTCACTTTTTTCTCCAATTTATTTGCTATCTCTTTTCTTAATTATTAAGTATTTATGCATATTTATGTTTGTTTTTAAATATAACACTTTCTAATTGAAAAAGTAATTGGTTTTTATTATTCTATTAATCACTTGCTAAGATATAGCTTGCAAATGAAAAGAAATTAATTTCGGATCTCAAAAATCAGCCATTCTAATAAGATTGAAAGTTATGTAATATACCAACTTTTATGTATTTTAGAAAGCATTTTAAAACTTAGTATAGAAAAAAGCAATCGTAATTTAAAGATATATTAAAAGGAGAGTTTATTTTTAATACCATACATGCCCAATAGGTATTTTAGTTAGAGATTTATTTTCCTTGATTCAATTCTCACACTGTCTTTCTACTACAATTTGACCTATTTGCTCGTACGATTAATTTTCAAGGAATTGAAAAAACATTTTCCCTATAAAAAATCTACTCTTATTAAACGAGCAAAAATTGTATATATATTTGTTTATATATATATTTGTATCTTAGTTCTATTTTGAAAACGGCTCTACCGATTTTGATGAAATTCACGGGCTTAGGGAGTTTTTGGGATGACAATTCGATCTGTCACGGTCTCATCTTCGACAAAATTGTTTTTGATGGGTTTTTTCGTAATCAACCTAATTATTCTCAGGTAGACAGGTCCAAATCTTGGAGTTTAAAAAAGGTTTCACTTTTGTTTACTTTTGTACCCAGACAGACAATGGGTCGGATTAATCCATTGTTCTCAAAGGCCTGGAAGAACTATTGTGATTGTGGATTTTAACATATTTTGTTCTCCCTAAATGTTAGAACTATTAATAAACGTTTCGCGGGGTTAAGGTGAGGTGGAGGAGGGGGGGGGGGGGTACAATGGGCGAATATTATATATATTTGTATTTTTTTTTAATTTGAAAGCGGCGCTCAAATAAAAATCGACATTTTTATCAGAATTTTAAATTAAAAATAATTTTAAAAATAAATATTTTAAATGAAGGAAGAAGTTACCGAGCATCGCTCGGTGCCTCCAGGTACTAGTATCTTATACATCAAAGGAGAGAAATGCATTATTTTTCTCGAAGTGCAATTTGTAGCCAGAGGGCGAAGCCCAAGGGCTACAAAGTACCGAGGATAAATAACATTCTCTCCTGAGGTGTATATACTATTTTTACGGCCCCATATTTAAAAAAGAATATTCAAATAAATTATTGACAAATTAATTCTTCACAATCAAATTAAATTAAGTAATTAGTTGCCTGCGTATTCCTTGTTTTCTTTAATATAAATAAATAAACAACTTTTCAAATTTTGCTTTTCATTTGTATTAACATAATTATTTCCCACGGGAAATAATGTATATTAGCTCCCGTAGGAAATAATGAGACATTTCTATTCTTACTTTGATGTAATAGAAACTAACTTCTACACTCGGTTTTTTTACACGCTTTATATTAGCTTCACCTGTATGTATGTATTTATGTATTTATCTATGTATCAATGTGACTTTTGTTCTGTTAAATTCCGAAAATATTTCTCTACAAAAATAATTGTTTATCTACTCAATTTAAAAAACACGCTTCTAAAAAGTACAAAATAATGTAATACCTAATCAAAAAGCGTGGGGCACTTTGTTGAAATTAATTAAAAAATACATGTTTTTTTTTATTACATTATTTCTTACTTTTTAGAAGCGTGTTTTTTAGTTTTTTTAAAATATAATTTATTTTGTTTTATTTTTAATATTCAAAAATCTCTTTCACTTAACTTTCGATTTAATTGTAATTTTTTCTTTTGTTTCGCAATGTTATGAATCCATTCAGTTACACTTAGTAATAATAAATTCAATACAATTAGCAGAACTATTTTCTAATATACGGTTTATAATGTAAAATTGATCCCTATTAGTCTGTCTATCTGTCTGTCAGAGCATTATATGAATCCTTCACTTGCCAAATCATTTAATCCCATAAAACAAAAATAAGTAGAAAAATGCAATGAAATAATGTACATTATTACATTATTTATTATTCAATGGCGAGAAAATGTTGTCATTTAGTGGTATTAATACTTATTATTAGAGAAATTTGTTTTGAATATATACAGTTAGGAGTTTCTCAACAGCTTTGACATTAAAATTTAATAAAATTAAGGATGTGGAGTTAATCGATTTGGCAAGTGAAGCATTCATATAGCTCGTGAATTAATTAAGATACAAACTTGAATTTTAGATGTCAAATATATACCTATGTATTAGTGTGGTCCTTATTTAAACAAGGTCAGAATTTATCCAATGTGTAGTAGTTGAAGTATTTTATGCAAACACCATGCATTTATTCTAACATCTTTACATTACTGGCAATCTGTTGCCTAACCTTCAGGAGCTCCCATCTTTTTCAATTTCTTATTTAGAATAAACAATTTAATTTGTACGGCTCTCTTAGACGTTCACTCATTTAAAAACAACACTTAAAATGTTGCTTAATTTTTGGGATCCATGAGACATTTATTTATTTTATCCATAGCGAAGCATGGGTAAAGTATTGTAATCGTTCTCGCGCCAAGCGAGACTTCAAAGGGTACTCAGATAAAGACTACGGAACCTATGGTCTCAACCAAAGTCTCAAATTGTAGTATTAATTTATTTTGAATTTTAACACGTGAGGGTTTTCCCAAAAATTACATGGGGTCTCGTCCAGAGTCCAAAAAGGGAGATTTTTTCATTTAGTCTATACGGATGTATATATATTGTATACAGGGTGTTTCAGTAGGAATAGTAAATATTTTAGGAGGTGGTAGTATAGACGAATTTCAATAATAAATGCCATATAACATGTGTCCAGTTTTTATTGAGTACAGAGATACAGCTAGCATGTAACCCAATATCGGCATACTACGTATGTGTAAATACGTGTGCCATGTTTACTGTACAGTAGACTAAGTAAACAAATCACAATGAAAACTTCAATATGAACTAAAAGCACACCTTCACAACTTGAACATCAACACTCTACTGCTGACATTCGATAAATACGCCCATAGCAACCGGTTTACCAAGACACGAAACGAAAATGCATTGAACTCAGCTGTATCTCTGTACTCAATAAAAATTGGACATATGTTATATGGCATTTTTTATTGCAATTCGTCTATACTACTATCTCCTAAAATATTTACTATTCCTGCTGAAACACCCTGTATATTACGCTTTTAATTCGTCGAAGATTTTTTCCACAGCGTTCAATCGATTGAAATGAAATTGAAAACCTACTATTACTTTTAACAAAATGAAGCGCTGTTTAGTTTTTGGTACATATCGGCCTCACAAACATTATTAGTACTTTATTCCAGTAATTTTTTGAATTTTTCTAAATATCTTGAAAATTAATTAACCAATTTTGATCAAATTTAATATTTTATTTAAGTAACTTGAGAGACCTCAAAAAAGGTTATATAAATCTTTTAGGAAAATTAAATTTTAGACTACTTTACTCTACAGTAGGCAAATTTATAAATAGACCAAATTATTTTTATCGGATTAATAATAAAGGAATAAACATATTAATATTTCAAATGACTATAGATAAAGTCTAGCATCGATCCGTTGCAGTTTATTTCAAAATCTCAATGAAGATTCGGAAAAAATGAGCTGATAGGAAGACAAAGTTGTTTACAAATGCAAAATCTTGTGCAGACAGCTAGTTGAAATATCAGTGGGAATTCTTAGGTATCTTGTCTATTTAGACGTTTTGCAAAACCTTTTCGATTCTTCAATAGTATATGTACCAATTAATTATTTTATTAGCGATTTATATTTTATGTTATATTTGACTGTTTTTCCATCCATTATTCAACAATTTCTCGAAATGTCTGTTAGTGAGCTAACAAAACAAAAAACGTATGAAAATTAATTCTTCATATTTAGTTATTTCTATTTAAATTAAAAAAGATAATATTTTGGTTGAAATTCGAACATGCATACTTGACTGCTTACTCATTATTTTATTTTTAATTAATATCTCATAAAAGATAATTCTTTACGATTGTTATTTACATCAGGTACGCATTTTGATAGGTCTATCTAGTACTATCACTGTGATTTTGTTTAATTTTTTTATATCTCAATATTTTAAGCGGTTTTTAAGATATCTTTAAAAACAAAGTAAAAACAAAACTATTTTTTAAATTATTTAACATTTATTAAGATATCACATTCCTATCTAATTATTCTTTCTTCGTGTTTTTAGGAGTGATGCACTCACAATACGAGTATCCGAGCCAATCAGTATCAACGAAAGGTCTGTTTCTTAATGCGGGGCGCAGATTTATTCAATTCAATTAGTTCTTTAGTTTATTCGATTTCATAGACTTTTTTTGATTACATATCATTTCAATATAAATTAAATATCTTTTGTTAATTTAGTTAGTTAGCTAGTTCATTATTTAGTATCAGCAATGACTGAATGCACTCTAGAAAGTAAGTTCTCTTTCAGCTCTTCTTCTGCATGAATTGTTACCTCAATAGCTAGAATGATTAGACAATAATAATAATAATAATATTTTTCAAAATTTTATTTAAAAGGAAATTTATTTTTTTAATCAAAGATTAATATTTTTTCTAAAATTATTTTGAAATTATTACACAATATTAAAAAAAACTTTAAATTTTTGTTTCCAAAATTTAATCAATAAAAAATTCATTTGTTTAATTTCAAGTTGTTTTTTTTCTAATTGAACATTAAAATTTTAATAACCTGTATGAATATTTTACAAAATATTGAAAAAAAAAATAATAATAATTTTTGTTGAGATAATAGTTAGTAGAATAGGATTTTCAGTAACCCTAACCTTGCTTTGCATGACCATGTGGGCGCTGCTTGCCCACCTTATAACAGACAGGAAGGAAGGAAGGATGCAAGAATCGGCTCTTCGAGTGATGGATGGCGTAGAGGAGTGGTTATAAATTTAAGGTGTGTAAGTCAATCCCATATCTTGTCGGAGATTTTCCCCATATAATATGTTATTTCTCTCTCTCTTTAGGAAACCACTCTTCCGCCATCTATCCATACCCGACCACCGTGGGACCTTGTCATCATCATTATCCAATTGATAATGTATGATGATCATCAAAAGGTTTTCTTAGAATGTAAAGAAAATTAGAACAGAATAGGAAATAGGTATATGCGTGATTGGTGGTAATTTGCACTGAGGTATACCAATGTGTGTGTCTACTAGGTCTGGGTTTTCTTTCTTTCATTCTTATGTGTGTGTTATTTGTGTGAGTGTCTTTTATTTTTAAGTACTTTATAGACACATACATATGAGTATTACTTCTAATTACAACCAACCACAAACATGCCTTTATAGTTTAGGATCAGTTTATAAAATTGAAAATCCGCGAATATCTCCTCCTAGGTGAGGAATTAGATGATAGGGGGCTATTTTAGAATTAAAAAAAATGTATATATCTGCGCCTTCGCCAACGATATAATTATAAGTGGGGTTTAGGCCTTTTAAATTTTAATTACGGATGTTTTCGATTTACTTAAGTATCGGTTGCAATGACAATGAACTACTCAGATATCAGTCTGGCATAGGGTGTTGTTGTAGAACCCCATAGGTACGCGAATGTGCCGGGTTTTTGGGGTGCCCGGACAAAGGCAGGCATATTTTTAGTTTCCAGCTATCGAGAGGGCTCAGCTGTCTATGCAACCAATACTTGAGAGGTCGGTTATATCCTCTATCTGAATGACTGTGTGTTATTTTTCTAATTTTTCGAAAGACTATTTCATTAAGTCTTTCATTTGGAAGCCGATGGGTACAGGTCATATGCCGGATCCTCTTGGTACAGGTGAGACGCCTGGAGGAATGTGTCGTAGGGCTAGCTATGTTCGTTCGATAGGGTTTCTTTTTTTCAGCAGGGGCACATTAATCCTTGAATCTTACGCTGTACATAATGATCGGAAGACTATGTTGTAACCCTGTCAACGGTTTTCCCATCCTAATTTCAACCAATTCAAACTCTCCTCTTCTTAGTCCGTTTCGAAATTAGGTGGAGTGCGTAGGTGGGAGGAGAGATTTGGATTTGGTATTTTTTTGATAAGAAATCTTTTAAATGATTCTTATCTTAGGTAACTTGTATGAGTGATGTGTTTTTTCTTTTCTACTTCTCACTCTTTTCTTTTGGGCTGGGTGCGTTTTCTCGTCCACTACGTTTTTTTGGCCTTTCGTTATTTAAAATTTCGGTTCGTTACCGCGACGGGTTTAGATCCGCGATTTTCCATCTCGATTAGGGTTTTTAGGCCAAACTGAGCCTAACCGTGTGTCGATAATAATTTCGTGTTCGCGCTCGCGTTCAAGATAGAAGACCAGCTTCTTGAAGAAAGAAGAATTCAAGAAATAGTTGGCCATCTGAGCCATATTAGTAAAATGGGAATTGGGTTTAGTTTACTTTAGAACATGAAGTCATCAGGGCGCAATCAAGTGGAATCTTCGGTTAGTAGGAGTTTCTTTCTAAATTATTTTCTAATCTTTTCACTAAGGCCATTTTGATTAATTTGTGTTTTTTTCCTTTTAGTTGAAGATGGGAGGTTGGATTGTGGGGGCGGTGTCTTCGTCTCTCTTCAGGGCCTCCATGAGCTTAATCTATGGTAGGTGGAGTAACAGATAGTTATTAATGTTTTTTAATGGAAATTATAATATATCATCGAATTAATAATAAGTACTATGTTGCCTTAAATTTTAGACGTCAGAGATTAAAACAGTAATATTTTGATTTGTTCCTTTTATAGAAAAGAGTTTCAATGTTGTATTCCAATTTATGATTAGTAGAAATTGTGGTGTTGGTGCAAGGTAAAACATCTTTAATAAAGATAAGAGTAAATATTCCCAGCATAGAGACATAAGTCAATGAACTTCTAACTTTCTTTTATTTATCCACACATATGTCATTAAACCCTTAACCAACCTGAAATTTACACTTAAAAATAGCCTAAGAGAAATTGTCCTTTAAAAGAATTTAAACATTCTTTCCCTCTGTTCAATAAACATATATATATATATATATTGAACCTAGTATTCAATAAGTTGAATTAGTTATTTTCTGTACTTCCTGAAGATGGGTTGATAGCCCAAAATATATATATTGAAAAAGAAAAAAAATTTTTACATCTTTTAATTTTTTATTTTTAATGTGAAACAAGTGACCAAGAATTTTTAACTCATAGTAAATCAATATTAAATATAATATTTATTTACTATTATCTTTATTCCAATTTATGGTTTTGTTTTTAGCTTAAATATAACTCGATTTATAGGTAAACATTTATAGCTAAAACAATTTCTGTTTATTATCATTTAAAAAATGGAGTTTTAGTTTTCGCTCTAAAAAATGAAATGGGTCAAAATGGTCTTTTACTGAGTGAAATATTGAATTTCATATAGCGTTTTGAATAAACTGATATATAAGGAGATATCATTAAGGTTGTCCTCTATTTGATCCAAGAAAACATATACATATATATTGAAAAATAACCATAAATAAATACAAATATTTTATAAAAAACAATCTGAAGACGTTTATCCTTTATCAATCGAAATTTTAAGAAAGATGAAAAATTATTTGTTGGTTTAAGAGAGTAGTATAAAGCAGTAGTATTGAAACATGGAAAGGAAAAAAGAATATATTTTTTCGAAATTTGCAATGCATAAATCTTAATTTGTAACTAAATACTGAAATATTTGTGATAGACTGATGATGAAGGCAATGCCTTTGAAACTATAGTCTCTAGAAATAATTAAAAATTATTTTATTTAAAAAACAGAAGACTCTCTCATTTTATTTTTTACCTAAAATAAAAACAATTCTGTTACCATCGACAGTGAAATCTTTTATTCAACTAATAAGTAGCAGAGTTGTTGATTCACAAAGAGAAACAAAGAGGTTGTCCTCTGCTTGATGCAAATAAACATATACACATATATATCGAAATTATATATCTGTATATATATTATTTATTTGTTTGAGACTATAGTTTCGAAGACTTGATCTTCATCATCAGTCTTTTTTAATTATAAATATTATTTTTCATAGGGTCAAGTTTTTAATTTTAACTTGGCTCTAAGCTAAGTAAAGATCGAAAATTTTAAATATCCATACGGTATTGACCCTATGAAAAATAATATTTATAATTAAAAAAGACTGATGATGAAGACCAAGTTTTCGAAACTATAGTCACAAACAAATAAATAATATATATACAGATATATTTTTTTGCCTTTCTAGCCATAAAAAAGCCAATTTATGATACTAATTAGTTATTTTTAAAAATTTTCTCCAACACCCTCCGGGGCCAGGTTTTAGCCGGATACCTCGAGTCGGATTTGAACCCGGGTCCACTTGGTTAGCAGGCTGACATGGTAACCCCTAGCCTACCCGACCCACCCAATTTCGATATATATATGTGTGTATGATTATTTGCATCAAGCAGAGGACCACCTCTTTGTTTCTCTTTGTAGATATATTCTATCTGTTATTTCAGATGGGTTCAAATACTCGATTGGATTTGGGTAAATTCATTTTGTTGTAATTGTAATCTGGTCTCATTTGCATCAAAAGAAAAGTACAACCTTATTGATTTTTCTTTATGAATCAAAAACACCACTATTCCCGGCAAACTAAAGCAATTTCAATTAAACTTATATATTATTAATTGGGATTATTTATTGATTTTGATATTTAATTTTTAATTCCCCCCTATGGTTTTTCACCTTGTCGTGGTGGTGGGGCTTGTGTGCTTCAATGAGTATTTGGGCCATGCCGGCGGTAGCGTAGCTACTGGTAGGGCCTCCCAAGCCGGACGGGCCAAATACAAGGAGCCAGACTAAGAAAAACCCTGGTCCTCCAGGTTGGGGGTTTGGGAGTTGGGTTAGCAGCCCGCACCAATAAAAAAACCGAAAGCTCATAGCACCAATAAGAAAAAGCCGGACGGATTTACACGGACAACGACCAATGCGAGACAACGGAAAAAACGGTTATGGAGAAATAATTTCACAAAATTCGCCACATGGAACATCACCTCGTGGAATGGAAGGGATCACGAAATTCTTGCTGAATTGAACAACCTTAAGATAGACTTCTGTGCTGTATCCGAAACCAAGAAAAAAGGCAAGGGAACAGTCTGTATGGAAAACTATATTTTGACATATTCTGGAAAAGAAAAACATGAAAGAGCTCATGCGGGAGTGGGAATTCTTATTAATAAAAAATTTATGAACAACATCGACAATATAGATTATATAAGTGAAAGAATCATTTTGGTATCATTGAAATTTCCAAAAGCATTGTGGTATCTATTAAGTGTCTATGCTCCTGATATATCGAAACCCAAAGAACAAAGAGAGGAATTCTATGAAGATCTTCAGAACGTAATATCTAAAATACCTAAAGAGGCGATCCTAATTATGATGGGAGATATGAATGCTAGAGTTGGTGACAAGCCTGTACCAGGAGTAAAACAACGTTTTAATGAAAGAGTAACGAATGATAATGGAGAACTTTTAACTAATTTCTGCTCTATAAACTCATTGCGAATAAATAACACCTTTTTCAAGCATAAACCTAATCATAAAACAACATGGAATAACAGCAGAGGTCAACAATCTACAATTGATTACGTTATTACTAATAGGAACATCCATCCAACTCAGATTCTCGATGTTAGAGCACTCGATACGGTAGATATTGGAAGTGACCATAAACTTGTAATTGCGAAGATTCGTGCTTCTGCCCAGATAGTGAAGAGACCCAAACCAGTTTTCGTTTCAAAATTCAACTTAGAAGCCTTCGAAAACGAAAGCACAAAATATCTTTATAATAAAAGGCTATCTGAGAGACTTGGTGAATTAATGATGGGGCCGAATGATCCTCCCGACGCCATCTGGGAGAAAATTCAGATATGTATTAATAAAACTGCAGAAGAAGCCCTCGGGAAGCGCACGGTTAATATAAACGACGTCAAGAAATCAACGCCCTGGTACACTCCAGAAGTAAAAGAGCTTGCGCAAAGAAAAAGAAGAGCATATCTAGAATATAAAGGCAATCCATCCACTGAACAAAGAAGATCATATGTTGAAGTGCGAAACGAAGTAAATGCTAGAATAAGGAAAATCAAAGAGGGTTTTTGGGAAAGCTTCACAGCAGACATGGAGCATGACATATATGGAGCTCAAAAAAAGTATGGAAGATGATAAATAAAAATAAAAAAGAGATGAATGAATTTGTTGGTAACAACAAAATTACAATAGAAGAATGGGAAGATTTCTTCGGTAATCTTTACACGAGCACTACATATACTAATGTCGAACCTTTAATTTATAATATTGACGACATATTCTTTTCCACGGAAGAAATAGAAAAAGAAGTAAAAACCCTAAAAAATAGAAAGTCCCCGGGCCCTGACAACATATCCAATGAGATGCTAAAGTATGGTGGCGGCGAGCTTGTCCTGAAGATCACTCAAATGTTTCAGAACATCGTGACACAATGTGAAATCCCTAAGTCCTGGAAAGAGAGCTTAATAATTCCTATATTTAAGAAAGGTAGTAAAGTAGACCTTAATAACTATCGTGGTATAACTTTACTAAATACTATTCTAAAGCTCTTCACTAAAATTATCCTTAACAAACTGATGGATTACATTAAACCAAGAGAGGAACAACAGGGTTTTAGAAAGAACCGCTCAACAACTGATGCTATATTTATTATACGACAAATAGTTGAAAAATCAATTGAATTCAACAACCCGGCATACTTATGTTTCATAGACCTTAAAAAAGCTTTTGATCGGGTAAGATTAGAAGATATAATAGGTTGTCTCAGAGAAAGAGAGGTTCCAGAAAGATTAATTAGGATAATAAAAGACCTAAACACAAATACAAGAGCAAAAATAAAATCGAATAACCAGATATCGGGATCTATTTCAATAACAAGTGGAGTGAGACAGGGCGATTCGTTAAGTCCTTTGCTCTTCAATCTCATTATGGATAAAATTTTAGCATATTTGACGACCCATCTTGGATACAAAATGGGAGAAAACTCCATACAGGCTGTGTGCTATGCTGATGACGTGGTTTTGGTGTCGGACAGCGAGCAAAATCTGCAAACCCTCTTATCTCAATTCGATCAAATGGCAGAAAGATTAAATATGGAAATATCCATTGGAAAAACAAAATGTCTTGTGATAGCGAAAGAACACCTTAACTGTGAAATTAAACTTAAAAATACAACATTAGATCAAGTTGAAAAATTTAACTATTTGGGAGCCGAGATTTCGGCGCACAGAGATCTGAGCCAAGAGGTTAAAACCCAAGTAACAAAAGGTGCTAGGATAGCTGGATGTCTATATGGTTTGGTCTGGAAAAATAAATATATGTCAGCAAAAAGCAAAGTACGAATTTATAAGACCTGCGTACGTCCAGTGTTAACATATGCAGCAGAAACCAGAGCATCAACAATTACCACCCAACAACTACTCCGAACAACAGAGATGAGAATAATAAGGGCTATACATGGGAAAACATTAAGGGATAGAATCCGCAGCAAAGATCTAAGAGAACTAAGCGAAATCCAGGATATAGTGGAATGGATCGATGTGAGAAAGAGAGGATGGGGGGAACATGTGGAACGAATGACGGATGACCGCCTTGCAAAAATCGTGAAGGAAAATCGCCCACGTGGCACACGGAGCAGAGGGCGGCCGAAAAAAGATGGAAAGATGTCGCAGCAAGAAACTAACGTCTTTATTCTTTTTTTTCTTATTGGAAGAACAGGCGAAAGCCTATAGAGAAGATGAAGAAGAAGAAGAAGAATTTTTAATTCTTTTCTTATATTTATTAGTTGATATCAAATATTTATTTTTCTTTTTATACACATTCAAACAAATCCAATTAAAAAGTTTTCTGGTTAATATACAAACTATATTTTCAAACTTTACTTTTTTTCTATTTTTTAAATGTAATTTTCTAATATGTAGTCAGAGGACATTCCCCTCAACTGAAAGGCAAAATGCTTTAGCTAGTATTGAATCCTAATAATGCTTTCTTCTGATACTTTAAGAGGAGAACTTTTCTTTTGAATATATTTAGAATGGAAGTTTGCATAGTATACTTAGTAGAAAAATATAGAAAAAGAATAATTCTTTGTATTGAAAAATAAGCTGACGTGTTCTGATGTGGCCATACACTTGACTTTACCAAACAACTTGGCCCCTAAAATTATTTATAATCATGTAGGGGGATTTTTATACTTCTGGGGTCCCATTGATTATGTATACAAAATTTGGTTGAGTTTGGTAAATGGGCAAGATAATCATTTTTTGACCCTATACCACCCCTACCCCCCACCCCCATTTTGAGAGGTTAGTTTTTGCATTTTTAGACTTCTGGGGTTCCACTGATTATGTATACAAATTTCGGTTGAGTTTAGTAAATGGCCAAGATTTTCATTATTTGACCCTATAACCCCCCCCCCCTTTTGGGCGATTAGTTTTTGCATTTTTAGACTTCTAGGGTCCCCCTGATTATGTATACAGAATTTGAGTTTGTTCAAAAGGCCTAGATTTTTAATTTTTAACCCCCCTCCACCCCCTTTAATTTTTGGTCGATATGCACCAAAATCTAATCAGATCTTAATCTCAATGGACCAAAACTACCTGTGAAATTTGGTTTTGATATTCACACTAGTTTTTGAGCTAGCTCGTCCACAAAAATTTGGTAACGCACAGACTAGCTAACTAACTGACAACCAGACTAACAGACATTTTGACAAAACAATTATTATTTCGAAAAATATAACTTTTTCTATGTTTAATTATTAGGCCTTTTTTATAGACCGAAATGCCATGGTTTCGATCAATTTTTTTAATCAAAATAGTTTCAACTGTTTTTGAGATATTTCGAAAAAAAGAAGGAAAAAAACCACATTTTTCATGCATTTACAATACTTGACCATACCCTGTATGGTAAAGTAAAAACAAACACACACATTTTGGAACTAAAACGCACTTGAGAAAAATAAATATAAAAATTCAAGAAGTCGATAGAAATTCACTTTTAAGAAGACACTAGGGTTCGATTCCGGAATAGTTGAAAACAGCCCTTCTCACAAATAATTAAAATTAATCCATTACACCTCGAATCTAATAGATGACAACCTCTTCTAATTTTCTTTAAAAAAACCAACAGAAATTTTCACAAAATCACTAATATCTCATAAAATATAATATTTTGGAGGTTCACTCATTAGAGATTTTTTGTAAACCGAAACTCCACATCAATTTTTACTTTACCATACAGGCTATGGTCAAGTATTGTAATCGTGGATGAAAAGTGTTTTTTTTTGCTTCTTTTTTTCGAAATATCTCAAAAACGGCTCAAACTATTTTGATTAAAAAATTTGAGCGAAACTATGGTATTTCGGTCTACAAAAAAGCCTTAATAAGTGAACATCGAAAAAATTATATTTTTCGAAATAATAATTGGTTTGTCAAAATGTCTGTTAGTTAGTTAATCTGTTAGTCTGTGGGTTACCAAATTTTTGATGAGGAGCTAGCTCAAAAACTAGTGTGGATATCAAATCCAAGTTTCACTTGTAGTTTTATAGCTTAAGAGCTGATTAGATTTTGGTGCATGTCGACACGAAATTAAGGTGGGGGAGGGGCTGTTAATAATTAAAAATATAGGCCATTTGAACAAACTCAACCAAATTTTGTATACCATAATCCGTGGACCCCAAGAAGACTAAAAATACAAAAACTAGCCACCGAAAATGGGGGGGGGGGTCAAAAAATGAAAATCTAGCCCTTGTACCAAACTCAACCAAATGTTGTATACATAATCAGTGGGCCCCCAGTAATCTAAAAATGCAAAAACTAACCCCCTCCTATATGATTATAAATAATTTTATTAAATATTAAATATAAGTGAGTGGGCAGATTGTATGGTAAAGTCAAGTGGATGGCCACATCAGAACATGCCATTTTTTTTTTAATAGTTTCAGGCGTTTTTGACATATTTCAAAAAAACGAACAAAAAACACTTTGCTCATACACATTACATAGGTACTTTACCATACCCTGTATAGTAAAGTAAAAAACCACCGTTGAAAATGTTTTTTCTCGACATTTTAGATATTTTCAACACAATGAGTAAAACAAAAAATTGAAAAGTTTTGAGTGAATTCATTATTAAGCTCGGTCCAGAAGCATGCTAGTTTACTATATTTCCCAAGAGGTTTTCAAGAAGAGCTTAGTAAGTCATTTTAGTATAATACTAGTAACATTAATTTTTGAGCAGAGCTTATCAGCTTCAGTACTCTTGAAATATCATTAGCATCACTTTTGATAACTATTCAAGAATTCCTTCATTATTTTCCTCAGGGATTCAGTGAATTAAACATTTTTAATTTTCTAAATTCAACCCCTTGAGGTCGAGGAATGCCAAGAAAGCTACCTCTCCCCCCTCCCTTAACATCCCTCTTTTGAAAGAACAGACTTTAAGCCTATTAAGAAAATGAAAAAGAAGCGAATTCCAAGTTACCTTTTGAATTTATTTAATTTTCTCTCTATAAGCTCGCTTAGTTTTATTTAAAATCTATATATTTGCATGTTTTTTTTAATGATATTGATGTGAGAAGGAGATACACCAGAAGGCAGGATCCCCTAAAGGCCTGTATGAGCTGGCCCCTCCATCGTGAAAAGAACAGAGTAGAAGGAAAAGAAGCCGGGATCACGAGGCAATCTCAGAAACTTAGATACAATTCAATATCCAATTTCACTAAGGTTTTAGGGGCTTCGAGCAGTGGTAAATTCTCCGCGCGATAAATTCGGTTAAATTTATCTCCCACTTAATTTTTATTACCAGACCCTATACTTACAGAAAAAATGTCTGGGTATAGCCGGGAATCGAACCCGAGACCTCCGGGTTGCCAGTCAGTTATTCTGACCATTACACCATGGAGGCGGACAAGTGTGTTAAAAATATGTTTTTAATTGTTTTTTTTTTAATATAAATAAATATAAATCTTTTATAAAAAACTAGCTTCAAACGTTTATTGAAACTAAAAAAGTTTCAGGAAAATTTTTCCCTTTGTCAATGGGATTAATTAATTTCAAAATAAAAAAATTCAAAACAACTCATTTGTCGACTCTTTAATAAAAAATCTTTGAGAAAAATTATTGAAAATAATAATAAAAACAATGATAAATAAAATTTAAGATACATCTCTTTTAGGAATTAATAACATGACGAGAAAAAAATCTATTTTTCTGCCATTTTGGAAATTTTTAAAAATCTTGAGTGACGTCTTAAAATGTAATTAATCGAGCTGATTTTTGGTGATCATTTTAAAAAATATATGTTAAATTAATTACATTTTGTTTTTAACCACCCTAATATATCAATGATGTTGAAGAAAAAGGGCCAATCTACAATTTCCAGACTCTTTCTAAAACTGAAAACTGTGATTCCAATTCATTTTTACTTTACAATACAGAGTATGGTCAAATAATGTAATCGTGCATGAAAAAATGGTTTTTTTCCATCTTTTTTTCAAAATATCCCAAAAACGGCTTAAACTATTTTGATTAAAAAAATTGAGCGAAACCATAGTATTTTGCTCTACAAAAAAGACCTAATAAGTAAACATCAAAAAAATTATATTTTTCGAGATAATAATTGTTTTATCAAAATGTCTCTTAGTTAGTCTGTTAGTCTGTGCGTTACCAAATTTTTGTGGACGAACTTGCTCCAAAACTAGTGTGAATATCGAAGCCAAATTTCACACGTAGTTTTGGTCCATTGAGGTTAAGAGCTGATTAGATTTTGGTGCATATCTACCCAAAATTAAGGGGGGTGGAGGAGGGGTTAAAAATTAAAAATCTAGGCCATTTGAGCAAACTCAACAAAATTTTGTATACATAATCAGTGAAATCCCAGGAGCCTAAAAATGCAAAAACTAACCGCCCTTCCATACATGATTATAAATATTAAATATAAGTGAGGGGCCAGGTTGTATGGTAAAAGTCAAGTGGATCGCCACATCAGAACACGTGAATTTATTTTTGAAAGTTTATAGTTTATTTTTTATGTAACGGTATTGGTAAATATTAGCTATATTTATTATACATCATTAAATTTAAATGATCACGTGGTTAATTGCAAGACAATGAAAATTCAAAATCGTTGTACTTGGCCCTTTAGTATAAGCGACCATGCTAAAAACTAGAGAACGAAAAGGTCTAATTCTAATCTGTCAGTCCTCCAGTTTTTACCTTAGTGGAAAGTAGAGCTAAAATAAAAGAAACTACAAATAAAATGAAATTGACTAATATATATTATAGGTTAAAAATAAAATGAGAGTCTTCTGTTTTTAAATAAAATAATTTTTAATTATTTCTAGAGACTATAGTTTCGAAGGCATTGCCTTCATCATCAGTCTATCACAAATATTTCAAATTAGTTACAAATTAAGATTTATACATTGAAAATTTTGAAAAATATATAATGTCTTTTTCTTCATGTTTCCTCTTGGGAGATTAGAATATAACTGGCTCCCAAGAGGAAACATGAAAAAAGACATTATATATTTTCAAAATTTTCAATGTATAAATCTTAATTTGTAACTAATTTGAAATATTTGTGATAGACTTGATGATGAAGGCAATGCCTTCGAAACTATAGTCTCTAGAAATAATTAAAAATTATTTTATTTAAAAAACAGAAGACTCTCATTTTATTTTTAACCTAAAATAAAAACAATTCTGTTACCATCGACAGTGAAATCTTTTATTCAACTAATAATATATATTATTAAATATATGGTATATATCGCAGTAAACACCCATTTTTTAGTAAGAATGGGTTCTTAAAATTCTAGTTAAAACGCATTTCACTGAATACCTTTGTGGCTATTTGAATTTACTGATGTTGGTTGAGTTTTGTTCAAAGGTTTAGAATCTTCATTTTTTGACCTTCCTCCTCATTTTAGGAGTTTATTTTCGAAACGAAAATGTCAAAAATTAGAAGGAAAGTTGTAGAAGATGTTATTTTTGACATTTTCGTTAAAAGATTTTTTGAAAATAAACACCCAAAATGAAACGGAAGGTCAAAAATGAAGATTCTAAACCTTTGAGCCAAACTCAACCAACATCAGTCAATTCTAGTTGCCACAAAGGTATTCAGTGAAACGCGTTTTAACTAGTAAGAACCTGTTCTTACTAAAAACCGGTTTTTACTGCAACATAAATATATTATTAAATATATTTAGTCTAACATGTCCTAGAATAGAGACTTAGTGAATAGATACACTTGTTGCAAGTGGTTTGGTTGATTTAAAGCAATTCCAATCCGAGCATCCCCCTTTAATCCCCCTGGCTATTAAACTATGTGAATTGGATTCACTTAATTCCACTGAAGCAGGATCAGATGCATTTAAGGCAATATATGATATACACTTAAATTAAATCACTTTCAATCGATTTTATCTCCCTTAAAGGTCATTTCTGGTCAAATTTCTATCCAAAAGGTTTTGGTCCCCATCCTGAAATTCTTTAATTAAAACTAAAATAAAAATTTCTATTATTCTAGAACTCTATAACTTTCAAACAAAACTCGAAGAAATCTTGAAAAACCCACTTTTATCATACACGATTACAATACTTGTCCCATAACCTGTATGGCAAAGTAAAAAGCTTATAAGAGAAACAAAGAGGTTGTCCTCTGCTTGATGAAAATAAACATACATACATATATATCATTTTGATATATATATAGTGTGTATGTTTATTTGCATCAAGCAGAGACAACCTCTTTGTTTCTCTTTGTGAATCAACAACTCTGCTACTCTCGGCAAAACAAAATCTTTTCAATTAAATAGCTTATATTATTAATAATTTCCATAAAAATGATATAGATATTATTTATATGGAAAAAATGTGGTCCCTTACAAGGGACGAATTTCTATTAGGGAATCCATTTTGAACAATTATGTCATCTTATTTGTTTTATCTAATATACAATTTCCTTGTACAAATAAAATAATATTTAAAATAAAGAAAATTTTTATAAACTTTCAAAAATTTTCTTTACTTTATTTAAAATGTTTCACCAAGAACCCACACCATTTATCCCTTAACAAAATAATAATTATTCTAAATGAATTATTTAATGAAGATTTACCCCTTTTTAGGTAGCACATTATTTTTCAATAAAATCGAATTCTTCCTATATCATTAAAATAAATCTTTTATTGCAATAATTACATTTATATAAGATTTAGCCTTTAATTAAATCTTATATAATATATATATTATAACTAAAAAATTATTTTCTCAATTTTTAGGGGCCTTTAAAACCAGCTAAATAACTTTTATTAAAAATTTTTAAGAAAAAAATAAAACCGACTTCAAAAAAATTAAATGTAACAAATAAAATACACTAAAAGGTATAAAATAATTATTATCTTATTTAGTTACAACTAAACTACGAAATATTAACATGAAATTACTTTTTAAAGTCGGTGCCAAACAAACTATACCTATAAGCGAGAGTACCCACCGTACTAAGTAAGATCCGTCGAGTGCGATTCATAAAAGTTATATGTTTGACACCGACTTAAAAAAGTAATTTCATGTTAATATTTCGTCGTTTAGTTGTAACTAAATAAGATAATAATTATTTTATACCTTTTAGTGTATTTTATTTGTCGCATTTATTTTTGTAATCGGTTTTATTTTTTTCTTAAAAATTTTTATTTTCTCTTTTTAGTGATGTTATTAATAGTGATCCTATCATCAGAACTTGACCAAATTAATAGTGCACCATCCCTAAGATACCCCCTTTCCAATAAAAAAAGAATCATCGAAATCGGTTCATAAACAAAGAAGTTAGTCCTGAACAAACAAACCTAAAAAGGTCTATTACCTATGAAAAAAATAGGACCAATTGGAAGATAAACTGGACCCAATGCAAAAAAAAATTTTATAATCGGTCTACAATTGGCGGAGATATGAGGTAACATAGGCACAAAAAAAAAATCAGTCGAATAGAGAACCTCCTCCTTTTTTTGAAGTCGGTTAAAAATCATTTCAATTCTTTCTGATAAATCAAGAAAATAGATCATGAAGACAAACAAAGAGGTTGTCTTCTGCTTGATGCAAATAAACATACACACATATATATATATATATATATATATATATACAAATATATGTATATAAGTTACATTTGCGACCTTGGTTATTAAGTTTTTCAAAACTAAGGTTACAAATATTTTTTGTGGTAGAGCTATTGGGTGTTTATGCTTGGATAGCTTTATTATTTCTTAATTTAGACTTTTTATATCTAATGTGGGAGACTGGATGTTTTTAGTAGATTTAATGTTATAATAATATTTAAGAGTTAATTTAATATTTTTATGTTTAATGCACTTTTGAGAAATAATATAAGTTTTTTTATAAAATGTTTTGAACACACACAATTATTGATTTGTCGACACATAATAATAATGAACTATTTGGAAATATAATAAAGTTTTAAGTTTATGAGATTTATACTTGAGTCGATGAAATTTAATACGGATTATACCGTTTTGGGTCAAGCTAAATTACAGTTAGACAAACCCAGGAGAATCAGCTGAAGTATAAAGATATTAAATGTACGGGTTATACCGTTGTTGAAAGTCTAATAATTGAGACCACTACTCACAGCTTGTTCGGGCAGAGATTCACTGTTAAAGTAATACTGTAGGGATTCGATCTTGTAGTAACTATGAGTCCAAAAGATTCTGGCAAAGACTCCATCCCTAAAGATTTGATTCTACATTTGCTTGGCTGCGCCAGCCTCTTATATAGGGATTTAAAGGAGCTGATCTTGCATTTATCATGACATCATAATAAATGCAAGCTTGAAATTTTGACGTATTTAACTTACATAGATATTATTTATTTGTTTGAGACTATAGTTTCAAAGGCTTGGCCTTCATTATCGTCTTTTTTTAATTATAAATATTTTTCATGGGGTCAATATCCACGCGATACCCATGAAAAATAATATTTATAATTAAAAAAAGACTGATGATGAAGGCCAAGCCTTCGAAACTATAGTCTCTATCAAATAATTATATATGATTCGACAACTCTGCAACTCTCGGTAAAATAAAATCCTCTCAATTGTGTGTTAGAAAAACGCGATTTTCGAAAGCTCAGAAGTGCTGTCAAATTGGATAAAAATCGAACCAGAACTTTTGCCAACCCTTTTAACCCTATGATTTCCACAGACTGGAACTCGCTTCCAGCCACCATCTACCCCGTGACTTATACCCTTCAGCTGTTTAAGGGCCAGTTATATTTCGGCTTGTAAAGTCTTTGTTAAGTTGACAGACAGTCAAATCTTATTATACACCAAGTGCCGAGCCGGGTGGCCAATCATGATGACACGCACTCTCATCTGATTGACCATCCGACCGGGCACATGGTAAAAACTAAGGTTTGACCTTCTGTCAACTTAACAAGACTTTACAAACCGACATACAACTGGCCCTAATATCCGCACCCACAGATACCTTCGACTCCTAACAAGCCCATAAATTCAATTAAGAAAATAGATACCTATTCTAAGATTATAGAAATTCATAAATCGAACCTCTCTGTTTTAACAAAATTTTTATTTATTTTCTTGATTCAGATACATAATTTTATTAAATATTAAACTTTTAAGAGAATAAAAAATGATATAAATAAAAATGTGTAGATGTGCACATTATCAATCACAAAGTTTCGCCTTAAATTAAATCTTCCTCAGAATCTATATATTTTTATAAATAAATAAATAACCTTTCCATTAAATATTTTCTTCAAGCAAAAAACAAACTTTTTAATATTTAACAAAAGTTATCCCTTGGGCCTACACACATTCGTATGTATCTACGTATATACAAGACTACACTTATTTATTTATCCTTTACCTTCCTTTTGATTTATTATCTATTTCCCTAGATAATATTGATCCTGAAGATACAAACAAAGGAAATTAATTGACATTTTCTAATAAATACCAAAAACAAGTATGAACTTTGATAATAAAAAACGATCCATCTTAATTTAGTTGTAGTAATAAAACTAATAAAAATTTTCAATTTGTTAAAAACCACAAAGAAAATAGCAAAAGTAAAAAATAGGACATCTCTTATTTAATAAAATTAACTTATAGTTAAATCTTTTTTCAATTTCCGGCATAACTTCATTTGGTCAGGGTATGATCAAGTATTGTAATCGTGCAAGAAAAAATTGGTTTTTTTTGCTTCATTTTTTCGAAATATCTCAAAAACGGCTAAAACTATTTAGATTAAAAAAAATGGGCCAAACCATGGCATTTCGGTCTACAAAAAAAGCTCTAATAAGTGACCATCGAAAAAATTATATTTTTCGAGATAATAATTGTTTTGTCAAAATGTCTGTTAGTCCGTTAGTGTGTTAGTCTGTGCGTTACCAAATTTTTGTGGACGAGCTAGCTCAAAAACTAGTGTGAATATCAAAACCAAATTTCACACGTAGTTTTGGTCCACGCAGGTGGGGGCCTCCACTAACAATAAATAATTACATAGTCGGATGAATTTAATTATAGGAGTATTTACATAATTATAGGAACATTTACATAATATATTTACAATTTTTTTTCTTTTTTTCTTTCTATATACAATTTCTAGCGCATGGCGATTTACCTATAAGTTCTCCTGTTGTAGCTGTAAAAATTCATCAAAGAACCCCTCATCGCCCTGAAGGTCATATTAAGAGATGATTAGATTTTTGGTGCAAATGACCCAAAATTAAGAGGGATTAATGGGAGGTTGAAAATTAAAAATCTAGGCCATTTGAGCAAACTCAACCAAATTTTGTATACATAATCAGTTGACCCCAAGAAGTCTAAAAATGCAAAAACTAACTGCCCAAAATGTGTGGGGGAAGCCAAAAAATGAAAATATAGGCCTATGAACCAAATTCAACCAAATTTTATATACATAATCAACGGGCCCCCATAAGTTTAAAAATACAAAAACTAATCCCCCTTACATGGTTATATATAATTTTATAAAATATTAAATATAAGAGAGGGGCCAGGGTGTATGGTAAAGTCAAGTGGGTGCCCACATCAGATCGTGTCAGTTTATTTTTTTAATTTTTCACGCCCTCTATTTAATGAGTCAACAAATATAAAAATACATTTTTTTCTTTTTTGATAATAATAATAATAATAATAATAATAACGTTTCACAAAGGGGGAAAACTATATTGCTATTTAGATTAATAATTTCTCAAAAAAAAAATTAATCTAAAAATGACAAAAAATAGTGTTGTTTATAAACTATTTTTTTAGTAGTTTTGATTAACATATTTTAAATATTTTAGTGAAATATAAATGGGAAATTAAAAAACTTTTATGATTAGATATATAAAATTTTAAAGTTAAAGATAATAAATTTTAGAATTACAAATAGAAGATATATCACTTAAATAGAAATATTAAACTTTTATACGAAATGAATGTAAAATAAATTGAATTTTCCTTTAGAAAATTAAAATTAATTGAAAAAAAACTTCCGGGATTGAGAGAATTTTTTATATATATATATATTTTTCTACTCCCCTTGGCCTCTGGAACTAATGCCCATTTAGCCAGTCGTCTCAGAGTCACGAAGAGTAGGTGTATAACAAAATAAATAAACAAATAGTTATCATTGGATTAAAATTGGAAGCCAATGGATATTATGTGCTTAATAACGATATCTGAAATTGGACCTCCTTGGTATAAAGATGCCAATAGAATCTCCGCGCATGTGGGGAAATCATTTTTTCCTTTAAAATTAATGTATAAGCGATCGATTTGGTGTCTATGTGTCTCACACCCCAGAAGGACGTGGCTAATATCACCAATAGAAATAGAATCACAAGAGCAGAATGGATTATCTCTCTGGCCTATTTTGTGTAGATATGCAGGTGTTGTTGAATGCCCTAGTCTTAGTCGAATATTAGGAACCTTCAGTTTTCGATTAAAATTGAAGTTTTCAAACCACGGACGAATCGGGATTCTCGGACATACTCTCTATAAATGAATCAGTGGATATCCACTGAATAACAGTGACTATTCACTAATCCAAACAGTCAAAATCATACCACTGCTAATCATTGGATAGTCACTGAATGTATTAGTGGATTTTTAAATTCACTGATTCATTAGTGGCTAAGCCGTCAGACAACCACTGTTTGAATCAGTGAAAATTAAAAACCACTGTTGAATCTGTTGAAATTAATACAAATAATTGATTTTTCAGTGACGTATATGATCGCTGGAGAAATCAGCTTAAACTTAAATTCCAATGATTCATTTTAAGAGAGTACATTAAAGAAATGATGACATTTTAGCACACATGATGTCGACCACAGATTCAGCCAATCCCTATAAATTCTCTTTTTGATGATTGATCGAATTTCATTGGGCGTTAGATCAAATGAGTGTGGAATACCATCGGTTAAACAGGCAAGTCTATCAACGTCCTCATTTCCCGTAATGCCAGTGTGACTAGGGATCCATAGAATTTCAATTTCTTTCCCATCAATCCAGAGTTTATTTATTTCATCTACCATATAATATCTAAAATAATATAGGAAGGGTTTTTGTTTATGGGGAAACCATTAATTGCCTTTAAGACACCCAACGATTCAGTATAGATCAGAAATTTATTGAAATCGGAAACATTCCTCATATATTGAACGGCCCTCAGAATGGCAAAGCCATTTTTATATATTATATTATATAGAAAATCACTGTATAAGTTTTTGACTTAGGGATTTTAAGTGTCGAGCATACCGAGTCTTAAAAAACTTATTTCATTACATTTACATTTATTTATTAAGGTAGTTATTTCGCGACAATACCAGCAAAAAGTTAATGCTCAAGTATATAGAACAGTCAATAAGGATTCATAGTTCATAAGGCCAACACTTTTTGCTGTTTTTGTACCAAATCAAGCCAATCCCGTGCTCGTTTGAGAAATTTGGCAACATTGAAAGAGATTGAATATTTTTATATATGACATTAAAATGACAGATAAAATGAATGATAAAATACATTTTAAAGGTCGATTTATTAATCAAAAAGTTCTAAATAAACGATTAAAAGCTGTTGCGGTAATGAATGAGGGAAAAAACGAAAAAAAATGTGTACTAAGAGTGCTAATGTAGGTACCCGAATAATTGAAGTGGGCGAGTTGGCGAATAACCTAACCTGTTGTCACTGTCAGAAAGAAATTTTATTAAAAAATATTGTTGATGAAAGGCGATTAGGTTTGAATTCTATTTTTTCAATAAAATGTCTAGATTGCTATACATTAACTCATGTCAGTACTGGAAAGAAACATACATTTTGGGTGGTTAGTTTTTGTATTTTTAAACTTCTAGGGGGTCCCCTGATTATGTGTACAAAATTTGGTTGAGTTTGCTAAAATGGCCTAGATTTCCCCCCCCCCCCCCACCATTAATTTTGGCCCCAGAAAAAAATATTTTCATTATTATATGTTTATTTTATTGTATATTTCATTTTTCTTGTTTTTTTTTTTAATTTGAAAAGATTATAATTTTAAATTTTAACCCCCCCCCCCCCTTAATTTTGGGTCGATATGCACCAAAATCTAACCAGCTCTTAATGTCAATGGACCAAAACTACGTGTGAAATTTGGTTTCGATATTCACACTTGTTTTTGAGCTAGACTAGCAGACATTTTGAGAAAACAATTATTATTTCGAAAAAAAGAAGAAAAAACACTTATTTCATGCACGATCACAATACTTGACCATACACCCTGTATGGTAAAGTAAAAAATGATTAGCCATACCCTTATCCAGAAAAAAATTAAACTTATATACTTTAAAGAGTGAACTAATAATAATAAAAATAATAATATTTTCAAAAATTTCTATAAATATCGTTTTGTTATTTTTTAACAAATGTAATCAACGCCTACATTACATATTATGAAAATTATAATTTTGAAAAAATCTAGCGCACGCTTTCTACTTTTACTCCCTCTTTCGCTGGTTTAATAAATGCGCTGTTGCCAAAATGTTTTTAGTGAGAATTTTTTATATACATTTTTCATTATTTATTCCTTATTATCTCAGAAACTGTGTTGTAACTATGAATCAAACTTATCTTAAAATATGTATTGGTTATTGTTTAATGTTGGTTTAGTTTTTTATAAAAATTGTACTGAAGGGTTTCTTAATTATAATTAAATATGTATGTAAACTTTCCGATATCCCGTATAGTGCAATGCTAAAGAGCCCGAAAAAATCGATTTTTGAAATTAAATATCTCCGGAACTGTATTGTTCATCAATTTCGTTTTGCCACCAATCGATGCACAAGTATTTCAATAATAATATATCTAAATTTCAGAAAAATCCTACGAAAACGCATTTGGCGGAACAACTACCTTAAGGTTCATTAGTCTTCCCCCTTGGGGGTTTAGGCTTGTACAGATTATTATCATTATCTTTTGCTAAAAACATTACAATTAGTGGCCTTCTTCGTAGAATCTACTTTCCCACCCTTATACTTTAGTAAGTTTACATAATTACCCCATTTTAGGTCTATTCCATTGGTAATTCTGTTTCAAATAGTCAAGTCACGAGTGTGTGATGTGACTATTTGAATCCCTGAAGAAGTCGGCAAAGTCGACGAAACGTTGGCTGATAAATAAAAAAGTCTCCCATAAAAACTTGTTCTTATTTTCCTATTATAAACATTCAAATTAATACAAATTACACTGCTCTACAAAAATTAAACAAAAATTTTCCCCGTAACCTAACAACGGATTCCAGTAGAGTTTTATACGCTAATTTTACTGTAATTGACCGATTTTTTACAACAGTTCAGAGTTTTGAGATATTCCAAGCATGAATACAATACTTGACTATACTGTAAGGCAAAGTAAAAAACTAGAGAGACTCAATTTAAAAATTAATTATGTCAAATTATAACTTAGAATTGTTTTTAATTTGTGTACTAAATTAAGAAAATTAATTTTTTAAACGAATTCATTTTTAATTAACTTTTAGCTAAGTCATTAGTCTTTAACAGTTTTTTATATCTGCGGAACCCTACTAATTTAAATGTTATTACTTTGGAACCTAAATGAAAAAAACACTGTTTTTTTTTGTAATTTTAAGATCAAACATTATATAATAAAGTTTATAGTTCTTTATTAATGAATTGAATTGTTTTAATTTTTAAATAATAAATTATCTATCTAATATAATTTTTAATGTAAATTATAAATCAAAATTTGTTTGAATAGGTCGTTCAAGAACTTTTAAAATAAACTGATGTAGCAATCCACATGACTTTACCATACGCTTGGCCCCACTCTTGTATTTATATTTAATAAAATCATTTATAATCCTTTAGGGGATGAAAGACAAAAGATGAAAATCCCTTGGACCAAACTCAACAAAATTTTTTATACCTACATAATCAGTGGCCATTTGTGCGGTTAGTTTTTTCACTTTTATTCTTCAGGGGGCCCACTGATTATGTATACAAAATTTGGTTGAGTTTAGTCGAAGGACCTAGATTTTAATTTTTTTGACTCCCCAAAAATTTCGTTATTATAAGTTCATTTTTTAGTATATTGACATTTTTCTTGTTATTTTTAGTTTGAAAATCTTATAATTTTAATTTTTAAAACAGTTAATTACTCTAAAAAAATATTTTTTTTTTCGATGTTCACTTATTAGGGCTTTTTGTAGACCAAAACACCATGGTTTCATCCAATTTTTTTTAATAAAATAGTTCAGCCGTTTTTGAGATATTTCGAAAAAACGAATAAAAAATAATTTTTAAGAAAAAAATGAAACCGACTTCAAAAAAATTAAATGCAACAAATAAAATACACTAAAAGGTATAAAATAATTATTAACTTATTTAGTTACAACTAAACTACGAAATATTAACATGAAATTACTTTTTGTACTCGGTGTCAATGCTAAGTTCATAAAAGGTATATGTTTGGCACCCACTTAAAAAAGTAATTTCATGTTAATATTTCCTCGTTTGGTTGTAACTAAATAAGTTAATAATTATTTTATATCTTTTAGTGTATTTTATTTGTTTCATTTAATTTTTTTGAAGTCGGTTTTATTTTTTTCTCAAAAATTATTTTTATTTTTCTCTTTTAGTGATGTTATTAATAGTGATCATATCATCAGAACTTTACCAAATTAATATGGAACCATCCCTAAGTTAGCCCCTTTCGAATAAAACAAGAACCATCGAAATCGGTTCTTAAACAAAGAAGTTAGGCATGAGCAAACCTAACAAAAAAGGTCTAATACCTATGAAAAAAATGGGACCAATCGGAATGTAGACTGAACCCAACGCAAATTTTTTTTTCAAAATCGGTTCACAATTGGCTGATATATGAGGTAACATAGGCACGAAAAAAAACAAAACAAAAAAAATTCAGTCGAATAGAGAACCTCCTCCTTTTTTGAAGTCGGTTAAAAACACTTTGTTTCATGCACGATTACAATACTTGACCATACCCTATTTGGTAAATTAAAAAAATAAAGATCACAGCTCTGATCAGGTCTCCGCCGGAGCGAAGTCCGTACCGAACACTCTGTAGTATTAATTAATTTATAAAATAATTATTTATACTAATATAAATGTTCAATTGAAAATTATATTTATTAAAATTCCTGAGAATTCTCGCCGCCTCTGTTATCATATCAGCCAGCTAACGGGAATTTATTTTTTTTCTTTTCAGTTGGTGTTTGGAGACCAGCCAGGCAATATTCCACGCACTATACTCATAGGTAAATCAACATTTCTACTAATATATTCTAATTCTAATAACCTAAACTAGTCTAAATCTCTCCAATTCAATCTAAACACCTCAAATAGTGTTCTAATATAAATATTTTGACATTCTTATGCAATGGACCATCCGAATTTGACACACAAGCTTATGTACTTATATAATTGAAAATAATTTGTTTTGACGAGAGTAGCAGAGATGTTGGTTGATTCATATTATTTCTCATGGGTTCAATTACCCGATGGTATCCTAGAGAAACATTTGTTTTGTTTTATAGCAAGCCAGCTACATAACAAACGAATCAATAGATAAAATATTTTTTATTAAAAGACTGATGATGAAGATCAAACCTTTGAAACTATTTTCTCTAATAAATAAACTACTATACATAGGTATACCTATACAAAAAAAATCTTTAAAAACACAATCTTAAAAACGTTTATTTTAAATCCAAACGTTTCGGGAGAAATTATCACTTTATTAATAAAATTTTAATTTGAAAAAAAATCTTATTCAACTTTTTAACCGACTTCAAAAAAGGAGGAGGTTCTCTATTCGACTGATTTTTTTTTGTGCCTTTGTTACCTCTATCTCCGCCAATTGTGAACCGATTTTGAATAAAAAATTTCATTGGGTCCAGTCTACCTTCCGATTGGTCCCATTTTTTTTTATAGGTATTAGACCTTTTTTGTTAGATTTGTTCAGGACTAACTTCTTTGTTTATGAACTGATTTCGATGATTCTTTTTTAATTGGAAAGAGGGTATCTTAGGGATGGTGCCATATTAATTTGGTCAAGTTCTGATCATATGATCACTATTAATAACATCACTAAAAAGAGAAAAATAAAAATAATTTTTAAGAAAAAAATAAAACCGATTTCAAAAATTAAATGCAACAAATAAAATACACTAAAAGGTATAAAATAATTGTTATCTTATTTGGTTACAATTAAACTACGAAATATTAACATGAAATTACTTTTTTAAGTCGGTGCCAAACATATACCTTTTATGAATCGCACTCGACGGATCTTACTTAGTACGTTTGGTTGGTACGCTCACTTATAGGTATAGTTTGTTTGGCACCGACTTCAAAAAGTAATTTCATCTTAATATTTCGTAGTTTAGTTGTAACCAAATAAGATAATAATTATTTTATACCTTTTAGTGTATTTTATTTGTTGCATTTAATTTTTGAAGTCGGTTTTATTTTTTTCTTAAAAATTATTTTTCAAATTAAAATTCCATTGATAAAATGAGAAATTCTTCCGAAACGTTTGAATTTAAAATAAACGTTTTTAATATTGTTATTTTTATAAAATTTGAATTTTTCTAATTACAAAACAATCAATCGGTAAATATTTTTTTTATACCTATATATTATTTTATACTCGATTTTATATATGCATTCATTTCATTGATTTCTCTTAATGAATTAAGTATCAGCATATATTTTAGATTTTTCTAATAATAAAAAATAAAATAAAAAAATAATAATTTAGCGCTCTAAGCTATAAAATCTTTCTCCTATAACGCTCACCCCCCCCCCCCCCCCCCCAGTTGAATATAAAATATTACTGTTCTTTTTCGGAAACAAATAAATTCTTTATAGCGTCGAACAGATGATCCGTATCGCCTTCTCATTTATCATTCAAGAGCAAAAAAATTGCTCTAAAGAAAAATCAAAATATAAAAATATCCGGATTTTGTTGTCTGTTTCGGGAAAATATTATTTTGAAACACTTAGAAATAATAAATATATTATCCATTTGCAGAATTAAAGTTTTCAATTTAATAGAATTGTTTTCGCCTTGAAACTTTATTATTGTTTTGTTTTATCATGTTAAATATTAATTAATTAAATTTGTTTTCTGATCTATGTCGAAATGAAATTAACTCATCCGAATAATTCAAATCGGTGTCGTTGAAATTATGAAATTTTATTCAATATAAACGGATATTCAATCGTTTTAGGGTGCATTGTCTGGAAAATTAAATAAAGCATCTGTCAAAAGGAATTGAGAATTTTTTTGTTTTGAAATTGAAAAATTGATTCAACTAATAGCAAAATAGAAAATACAATTAGAGGAAACAAAGTGTAAAATTTTTATGAAAAGAAATCACGGAGGCTTTCAAACGCTTGCCTGGAGCACCGAGCGATGCTCGATAACTTTTTGCATCTAAATACTTAAAGTTTCAAATTCCAAGGCTCTGCAATTTGCCGAAGATGAATGATTAAAATATTTATTTAACGACACTCCTTATTTACACTTCATTCCTTTATTTCAATCGGATTAAAATCAACACACAACTAATAACTCATGACATTTGATAAATATACCAATTTAAAAAAAAATCGAGAGTGCTGTTTTTGAGAAAATCAAAAAAACGAAAAATCTTTCATGTAAATGTCAACTTAGAGCGTTCCGATTTCAAGCAAAAGCTTGTTGTACTCCTTTTACCATAAATCGAGCTTAAGTTTCGAATTTCGTAGCTCTGAGATTTATGATTGCGAAAAGCAGGGGGGGCGGTACATTCTTACGTACGTAAACATCAACTTCTGGTACTTCTATTTTAGCCAAAATCTTGTGATACTTCTTGTAGCCTCTATAAAACTTAAGTTTCAAATTTCTGCGACTTACCGAAGAGGAGATATGAACGATTAAAATATTTATTTTGCGACATGACTAATTTACCCCCCCCCTTCCTTTATTTAAATCGGATTAAAATTTATACACGACTAATAACTTGATAAGTTCACCAATTTTTTAGCGAAATCGTTAGAGCCGTTTTCGAGAAACCGAATCTATATATATATACAAGAATTGCTCATTTAATAATATAAGATAAAGATATAGATTTATGATTATATCCTGTGTGCAAATACACGATTGGATGTAGGTAAAGGTTTATTTGTTGAGTTACCAGCTTGCTATTACAACATAACGAATTTACCTACATCAAATCGGGTATTTGAACCCATGAGAAATAACAGATAAAATATTTTTAATTAAAAATACTGATGGTGAAGGTCAAACTTTTGAAACTATATGGTCTCTAACAAATAAATTACATTTATACCTAACTCTGTAATATTCGAAAAATAGGTATACTATATACCATTTTTGTTAAGAGAGAATAGTGTAGATTCTTGGTGAAACATATTTTAATAAAGTAAAGAAAATTTAAAAAGTCTCGTTTGTGAAACCTTCCAAGAATTTTATATTTTTGCGAAGCTCGCCTTCAGGGGGAATCTTGCTAGCTATGGGTCTATGCCCCCTCGACTCCGTATAGGGTTTTAAATTTTATGATTTTTTTTTAATTTTAAAACACACTAATAGTTCATGACAAATAACATTTATTAAGATTAGTAAATTTAAACCATTATTTAAAAACCCATTATGAAGGCCAGCAAGATGCCCGCCGAAGGCGGACTTCGCAGCTGGTAATATATATATATATATATATTAATGTTAACTTGCACCAAGCAGAGGACACAATCTAATTGATTACTCCCTTTAAAATCTTTTCAGTTAAATGTTTAGCTGCCCTTATCATTAAAATATTAAGATACCCCACTGATGATAATAAATAAATTATTGTTAACTTATATTCATCTGCTCGTTAAATCATTTCGTTATATAAAATCACATCCACAGAATCAGAATCATTTATTAGAATAAAAAAAAAAACACTAAATGGGATAAATGAACTCAAAATGCACTTTTTTTGAGACAACTATTTTAGACTAGAGATAAAATAATTTTATTTAAAAGAGCAATCCACTACTCGTTGAAAAATTGGGAAGACAATAAAAAATACTAATAAAAGAAGAAATAAGGAATGAATGAATGTCCAGTGCGTCTGTAAGATCTTGATTAGAAAATAAATTGGCAGGGATTTGTTTCAATGTTAAAGAAACTAAAACAAGATCAAAAAATATCACCAATCCGCTTTTAAAAGTAGAGACAAAAGTTTGTATTTTTATTTTATTTTATTATTATTATTTTTGTTGACCACTGACCTCAGTTAACTGTATTTTTATTTTATTTTTTTATTTTAATATTGTTATCTTTTTTGACCACTGACCTCAGTTAACTGAATTTTTATTTTATTTATTTTTCATTTTATTATTATTATTTTTAATATGAAAATTGAGTGTCTCATTTTTTGAAAAATTGGATGGAATTTTTTCCAAAAAACACAACTTTGGCCTTCATACCTGTATTTTAATTAAATGAGAAATTGAATAAGGGCAAATTTATCAAAGATCTTAGTAGATTATTATGTAGTAGATATTATATACTAGAAGGTTTCGACTCCTCAGGAGTCAAACCCGAGAACTTGCTATCCGGGCAGTTAGTCTCTAGGGTTAGGCTAACTGCCCGGATAGCAAGTTAGCGCTCGGGTTCGACTCTTGAAGAGGAAAAACCTTCTGAGATATAATATATACTATAATACATAATAATCTACTATCTAAGATCTTTGATAAATTTGCACTTATTTAATTATTAATGTATTTTTGTTGACAACTGACCTCAATTAACTTTTCCAGAGGTTATATTAATCGTTTAATATCGTCTCAATAAAAGTGAACTATGCAAATGAATTGAAAGGCAACTTTATACTGCATGTCGAATGGAACAATTTGAGCTCACAATGTCCCAACTAATTTCATTAGAACAAGCAACAAGTAGAAGGCGAGATGAGAGTTGACTAAAATGATTAAGATAAGAAGAAATTGATCGTGGTATGTTCTGGCTCTGAGAACATGCTAGCTCTCTACGGCCCCTAACGCCCTAACGACGCCTTAAGCACCTTCTAACTCATCTCAAACCGAGACAGTAAAAGGATTAATGACATCCCATTGGAGTATCTCTTAAGACAATTTTATAGGTGGAAAGTAAACTGATTAAACCGACAGAACGAGAGACAACTCCTTACCGCTGCTGCCAAATTATATTCGAGATAGTAATTTTTTATCTTTCATTTTCGTTGGACAATAAATGAAAAGATTTTATTTTGCCGAGAGTAGCAGAGTTATTGATTTATAAAAAGAAACCATTGAGCTTGCTTGTCTTCTGTTTGATGCAAATAAACATATACACATAAACAAATAAGTCTTTTAAAAAATTATCTTCAAATGTTTGCTGAAATGACGGCTGAAGTCAGGATAGAGGCAATGGCAACCATGATGCTATCACTATCAAAAAGGGTGTGCGCCAGGGTTGTGTTTTATCACCACTTCTGTTCAACATATACTTAGAAACAATATTTAAAGAAGCACTTGATGAAACATCAGGAGGTATCAGCGTGAATGGGGTGGAAATTAACAACCTGAGATATGCAGATGACACGGTCATTTTGGCAAACAATCCTGCTGAGTTACAACGAATGATTGAGAGTGTGGTTCAATACAGTGAACAGTTTGGGCTACATATAAATATATTAAAGACCAATGTTATGGTGTTCTCAAAAATACCTGTAATTGTTTCAATAAAAATAAATGACAAAACCATTAGATATATGGGAGTTATAGTGAGCCAGGAATGTGACGCCTAAAAGGGATAAGATCTAGGATCGAACAGTCTCGAAGGGTCTAGCTGACATGAAGAGGTTCTTCGTCAGGGATGAGCTGAGTATCGAGCTGAAAATGAGAATGCTGAGATGCTATATATTCCCGGTCCTCCGCTATGGATGCAAGAGTTGGACAGTTAATCCAGGTATGGAAAGAAAAATCGAAGCATTTGAAATGTTCCTCTACCGAAGGATGCTAAGAATACCCTGGGTGCATAGAATCACCAATAACGAAGTTTATTTTAGAACATTTCTTCTTCTTGTCAAATCACCGTCTCCCTACGAAGGTTGGTGATCCAGATGGCAATCATTGTCCTCGATACAGCCGCCCAGAAAACATCTATCGATGAACATCCGAACCACCTTCTTAGGCCTTTCAGCCAGGAGTTTTGGCGTCTACCGACAAATCTTTTGCCTTGAATTTTACCCTCGATGATCAGCATCAGAATCTCATATCGTTCCCCTCTCATGATGTGGCCCAAGTGAGCCGGATCTTTCTTTACTTGCTGTCAAGTAAAGAAAGATCCGGTTAGGGGGGCTGTCCAGAAGATGTGACGCAGCGTGACGAAGGGGGGGGGGTGGAAAGGTCCAAAAAGGCGAAATTTTATGAATGGCCCCGAAAATATTTGATAAATGTTAGAAAATTATCCATATCTGACCGAATTTTTTTGTTTAAAATTCCATCATTTCTAAAATTAATATTTTTTCTAAATTGGGTTCTTTATTTAAAATTTTGGGATTTTTGCATCAAGCAGGCGACAGCCTCTTTGTTTCTCTTTATGATTCAACAACTCTTGGAAAAATAAAAACTTTTCAATTAAAAATACCTACTGTTGATAAAGGTCAAACTTTTAATTTATGAAATCAAATCAAATATTATTTACATTTTAATTTATTTTCAATTTTTTATTTTTTATTTAATATAAACCTTATATCTTATATTAATTAATGTTAAATCGTTATTAATCCTATCAAAACATATAATTAGGTTCATTACATCCGTTACATCATTTACAGTATGCTGAGATTTTCATGTTAATTATCTCAACAGGATTCTCCTCTTAAAATAATTATTTCATAATCGAAAAACATCTAAAATATTTGCTTTTATTTTTTTATTTTAATTAAAGTTTGTTATTAATGCGATGTAATTGAAAGAAATATGGTGCTCACTAAGCATATCAGATTATTTCACTTGAAATTTAAATGAATGATAATTTTTTATAAAGGCTTAGAGTTCTTTTTGACTAGATATCAATTTTCTCTTTTTCACTTTGACCAATTTCCATATGCTTGGGGGAGGTCCTTTGAGCGTAGTAACTTGTCGAGCAATTAATTCCGGCAATTAGCTGACAGATATTCATCTCCATCATCCATCCCTTTGAGTTGGACATACCCTCCTCCTTACCCCGAAAACTTCCACCCCCTTTTTTTATCATGATATTGAAACAAGTAAAGTTGCACCAACAAGAACAACCTCTGTAGTCCGCGGTGGACCTTTGTATCGTGAAAAGAAGAAGAGATTTCAGGGATTGGGTCGGAGCTGAAGTTATCTGTTGTTGCGGGTCTTGAAATACTGAAGGTTATATATAGCTGGGAAGACGGACGGGGGAAGAGAGTTAGAGATATACCTCCAATTCAATAAATTTTTAACCGACTTTAAAAAAAGGAGGAGGTTATCAATTCAACGGAATGTCTTTTTTTGTGTTTGTTCATTGATTTCTCTCCTACAGTGTGGACCGATTTCGATGATTTTTTTTTATTGGCAAGGGGGTACCTTCCGAATGGTTCCATATTAATTTGGTCAAGTTCTGAATATGATCAATGACAAATTAACGGAAATCTTCAATTCTTTTGAGCACATGAAAGATTTTTCATTTTTTTTTTTAAAAACCGAACTAACGATTTTTTTTACTTTTCAAGTGTCATGAGTTATTAAGCTATTTAGAGGCAAACAGTTACCGAGCATCGCTTGGTGTTCCAGGCACTAATTTAATTATGCGACCCAGAGCTTAACAAACACTGTAATAGATGATTTCGTTTTAAACATTTTTGGCTTAGGGTCTGCATACAGTTCAAAAGGACAGACTGGCAAAAATCTATTAGTATTACATACTTCTTCAAGTACCATACTTGATTCAGAGCGACGGCGATTACTATGGAGAGTGTCCTCTTCATTGTAATTTTCCTGGGGAAATGTTTCACAGGGTGGTTTCCCATTGCCTTCCCCTGAAGGAATCAGATTATAGCCGGTCAAATATTTTTAGAGAATCGGGCTTGAACCCGCTCTAGTTTGATTAGAAGTCTACTCTTTAACCACTCGGCCAATCTTACTCAGTATTAGATACTAGTAGCTGTTAAGGCATGTATTTTGGTGATTAAATTTTTCAAGGGTTGAAATTTTGTTTAAATCAGACATAGGTAATTAATTATAATCATTTATTTTTAAATTCTTACCTACGTAAAAATCAACTTCCGTTTTTTCTATTTTAGCCAAAATCTTGTTATACTCTAGCTAGCTTAACTTTCAAATTTCAAGGCTCTGCGACTTTCCGAAGACGAGATATGAACGATTAAAATATTTATTTTACGACACTCCTAATTTACAACCCCTTCCTTTTTTACAATCGGATTAAAAATTTGACACAACTATTAACTCATGACACTTGATAAATACACTAATTTTTAAAAAAATCGTTAAACCCGTTTTTGAGAAAATAAAAAAAAAAACGAAAAATCTTTCAAGTAAATGTTCACTTCCGGTTTTCTGATTTCAACCAAAAGCTTGCTCTACTCATTCTAGCCTGTATTGAACGTAAGCTTCCAATTTCGTAGCTTTGAGACTTATGGTTACGAAACGCAGGGGGGTACATATATACGTACGTACGTACATAGGTACATACGCAGTCACCAATGGATTTTTGGCCCCTTTTTAGCCTCTGGGGTCCCCAATTTCTTGTTTGATGTTCTAATTCCGGTTAGCAACTATTAAGGCCATCGATTCCTTCCATTTAGAAGTTACAAAATAAAATTAGCTTTTTTCATCTCTGAGATACAAGCTCTCAAAGAGTCAGGACTCAGACAGGGCATCGCAATACTTCCACATTCTATTCTATGAATATATATGTGAAAGTAAAAAGCGTTATCTAATAAATGACATCTTGTTAGATATAATTTTTCTTATTTGAATCTGGACTGTCTCATCCAATTTCTCTAATATTAAATTAAATTATTTCTGCTCCAAAAAAATCGATATAAAGAAATAAAAAAAATACGTGGGTGAGAAACCTACAATTTACAGATTTTCATCTCAAAGAAAATGTATTTGGCATTTTTTTATTTCTTTTTCCTAATTAATTTAAATTATATTATTTCTGCACCATTGACTAACAAACGAATATAAAATGAACGTCTTTTGACAATTCTTTATTAGATAAAAATCAATAAGCGTGGGTGTAGAGGATGTGAACCTCAATAAAGTTAATTTGTTATTCAATATCCTGCTAGAAAAAAGATCCGCTTATTACTTTTCTCTTTAAAGTACGTAATATTTAAATTGCATTCTAAACACCACCTACATTCAAAGAATGTAAGTAGAGAGCTTGAGAGGAGGATCAGAGATATTAGGCAGCTCCTTGTATTTTGAAATTCAAATTAAATTGATGCCAGCCGAGCACCAAGGGCTTATAATGACAATATGTTTTCAAATCCATTTACTAAAACTGAATTTCGATTAGATATCCTTTACTCGGTACGCGACCCTGGTTTTGAATTGGTTCAAAATTTTCTGTTTTTGCACATGGGGTTTCAAACTATCCGAAACGTTGAAAAATATAATTTTCACCTATTAGTTAAGTAACCTAGTAGGTACATCTTAAGTTGCATCAAATGGTGATAGTAAGTTTCGTTTTTACTTTACCATACAGGATATGGTCAATTATGGTAATCGTGTATGAAAAAAGTGTTGTTTTTTTGCTTCTTTTTTTCAAAATATCTAAAAACGGCTGAAACTATTTTGATTAAAAAATTTGATCAAAACCATGACACTTCGGTCTACAAAAAGCCCTAATAAGTAAAAACATCGAAAAAATTATATTTTTCGAGATAATAATTGTTTTGTCAAAATATCTGTTAGTCTGTGGATTACCAAATTTTTGTAGACGAGCTAGCTCAAAAACCAGTTTGAATAACAGAACCAAATTTCACAGGTAGTTTTGGTGCTTTGGAGATTAAGAGCTGATTAGATTTTGGTGCATATAGACCCAAAATTAAGGGGGGTAGAGTGGGAGGGGTTTAAAATTAAAAATCTAGGCCATTGGAGAAAACTCAACCAAATGTTGTATATACATAATCCATGGGCCCCCAGAAGTCTAAAAATGCAAAAAACTAACCGCCAAAATGGAGGGGGGAGAGGGGTGTATGGTCAAAAAAGAAAATCTAGAACCTTCTACCAAACTCAACCACATTTTGTATACATAATCCGTGGGCCTTCAGAAGTCTAAAAATACAAAAGTAAAAGAAAACAATTTCTACAACATTATTACGAGCATCTTCTTTCTGTTGCATAGACATTTAAACATGATGAAGATTTTGAAATAAATCTGATCGATTTTGTCATTTGTTAAATCTTTGTTTTGTTCTTTATCTGCCTTTTTTCAATTTATCGCTGTTTAATTTTTGTAATCAAAAAGGCATTCCCCGAGCTCGGGGGTTCTGAGACGTTGCCTCACTTGCCTCAGGGATAAGTAGGCACTGATACTCGTATATTTATTTGTTATCAGGCTGTCTAGTACCACTGAGTGCTGTTGGCTCATTACATTCTCAATCGTTGCACTCCAGTTAATCGTTATTGTCTAATTGAAATATTAGAGATTGCTATTATCTAATTCCATTACAATTGTACACTTAGGGGAAATGGTATTGCTGGTACAAGCACAACAATTAGTCATTCTAACTAAAATACCCGTCAGAAATGGCTCTACCAGCTAGTATATGTATATGTATGTTTATATATGAAAATATCCGCAAGTCATTTTTCTATTATCCAGCGAGGTCTGTTAAATGGAGTATAATCTCATCGGGGAGGCAAAGCCTGAAGCAAAAAGATGAATGTGTACAGACGACTTAAGACGATATTTTTAACCATTTTAGCTTGAAAGGCATTTCCATTTCTTTTTTTTACGCGAAAGCATTAACTCAACACCCACAACCTACAGAGATGGCTCAGGGCCGGATTTTTTTTTACTTCTTTTCACCATAAAGTATAAAATACAAATAGTATGTATGTATATTGCGAGAGAGGATGAAAAAGACTTGAAATTTATTCTTGAATGCTGCGATTGAGTGATTTTGCATAATATATATTTTATTTGTCCATCAACTACCATAGAGAAGCTCTATTAGAAAAAGCCATTTAGAAGCGAAAAGTTACCGAGCATCGCTCGGTGCTCGAGGCACTTATTTATATTATATTTATTATTGAATTAATTTGAATTTACATAAAAAACTCTGTAAGTAAATAAAAATTGTAAACATTAACATAATTCAAACGCTTTTACGTTTTAGAAAAAATGATGTTTCATTTTCGCTAAAATAACTTCAAAATTAGGACTTTTTGACATGAGCCCAATTTGAATACAATCCTCGGCATTCAGCCGATTTCTTGCCGGGATTAACTGACTGCTTTTTTAAAGAAAAAAAATACACCAACACTTATCATGACAAAAAATGCATAACTTTTATTAATGTTTTTATATTTTTTTTAACTTTTATTAATTTTAAGATTTTGAATTCTGGAAAAGCTATCAAACTAACAATACTATAATAGTTTATAAAATAAAAATTTTTAAAAATGTCCTTTTTACCACTGATAGTTTCATTTTTACCCCATTTGGGGTAATTTAACCCGGTTCCCCGACCGCTGAAATAGAGGATCCAAAAAGTGGTTCAGCTTACATTAATTGCGGGAAAAGATTCCTATCCGAAAAATGTAGGATATCTAAATCTAAGAGTTTTATCAAAAAAGTAGTCCAAGTAAATGTTTAAGGAAATAAAATTTTCTAGACAATGAGATAGAAATCAAGTTTTCATTTTATGAAGGAAAGAACTGCGATTTTTTGCAATAAATTTTATTTTTTCAAAACTTCAACCTCATTGCGACACGGGTTACTATTATCCAATTAAGATGAAACTTTGTTTCAATTGTAGCAAATTTATTCTAGTTTAAAAATGAATAGAGTTATCTTTGTCGAAAACGTGATGCTTATGGTCAAAATGGGAAAAAATCGAAAAAAGTGCGAGTTTTTGGGATTTTCAAGTGTTTTTTGGGTCCCCATTAAAAATTGAACTACTAGAAGTTATTTATAAAAAATGTGAATTGTTTTCGACTTATAATCGAAAAACTGTAAAAAGTTCGAAAATTTCGGCCTAATCATCAGTCTTTTAAATTATAAATATTATTTTTTCATGAGGTCAGTATCGTGGATATTGAGATTTAACTCTGACTAGCTTATAGACTGAGAAAGAAGAAAAATTTTCAATATTCACGATACTGACCCCATGAAAAATAATATTTATAATTAGAAAGACCGATGATGAGGGCCAAGCCTTCGAAACTATTATAATCTCAAACAAAAATATTATATATATATATATGTGTGTGTGTGTGTGTGTTTATTTGCATCAAGCAGAGGTCATCCTCTTTGTTTCCCTTTATGAATAAACAACTCTGCTACGCCCAGCAAAACTTTTCAAATACTTAAATAGTTTCTACTAAAATCTTAGATTCGACCATAAATAAAGTAAATTATTTTCAAAATAATTGACACGTTCTGCTATGGCCATCCACTTGGCTTTACCATACACCTCTAGTTGAGTTTGGTCCAAGGGCCTAGATTTTCATTTTTTGCCCCCCCCCCCATTTCGGGTAGTTTATTTTTGCATTTTTAGTGTTCTGGGGGCCCACTGATTATGTATACAAAATTTGGTTGAGTTTGCTCAAATGGCCTAGATTTTTATTTTTCGACCCCCTCCCCCCAATTTTGGCGCCAGGAAAAAAATATGTTCATTATTATAGGTTCATTTTATAGTATATTTCATTTGTCGTGTTTTTTAGTTTTAAAATATTATAATTTTAATTTTTAACCCCCCTCTCCCCCTTAATTTTTGGTCGATATGCACCAAAATCTAATCGGCTCTTAATCTCAATGCACCAAAACTGCGTGTGGAATTTGATTTTGATATTCAAACTAGTTTTTGAGCTAGCTCGTTCACAAAAATTTGGTAACGCACTGACTAACAGAATAAAACACACTAATAGACATTTTGACAAAACAGTTATTATCTCGAAAAATATAATTTTTTCGAAGTTAATTTATTAGAGCTTTTTTGTAGACCGAAATGCCATGGTTTCGTCCAATTTTTTTAATCAAAATATTTTCAGGCGTTTTTGAGATATTTCGAAAAAAAAACACTTTTTTCATGCACGTTTACAATACTTGACCATAACCTGTATGGTAAAGTAAAAATTAATGTTATATTTGAAAAATAATGAAAAATTTATCGATGGATTTTACAAAAAGGAGCAAAAGATAAAATAATATTTATAAAAAATTGAAGGAGTTATTTTTACTTTATCCAATGCGAAGCATGGGTAAAGTATTGTAATCGGTCTCACGCCAAGCGAGACTTCAAATGGTCCCCAGGTAAAGACTACGAAACCCATGGACTCAATTAAGGTCACAAATTGTAGTATTCAATTAGAATGAATTTTAGCACGTGACGATTTTGCCAAAAATTACTTGGGGTCTCATCGAGAGGCCAAAAAGTGCCATTTTTTTTTGGAAGTGCGTGCGGATGGATGTATGTTATTTTTTTTCGTCCACGATTTTTTCTACACCATTGCACTGATTGAAATTAAATTGAAAACCTACCATTATTTTAACAAACTGAAGCGCTGCTTAGTTTTTGGTACATAACGGCCCACAAACATTAGTACTTTATTTCAGTACTTTTTTTTTCAAATATCTTGAAAATGACTTAACCAATTTTGATGAAATTTAATATCCTAATTAAGTGTCTTGGGGACAACAAAAAAGGTTAAATAAAGTTTTTAGTAAAATTATATTTTAAAGTACTTTACTCTAGAGAAAATAATAGGTACTTTTTTTAAATTCCTTATTTTACCAAAAATTTAAAAAAAACTTTAAAATTTATTCATTTGATCGGTAATATAGCTCATTTAAACTTTCTTAAGTAAGAATGGTTAGGCTTATCGCTGTGAAATGATAAAAATTTGGGAGGAAATTTTATAAGCTTGAGTTGTTTGCTATAAAAGAATTTAGTCTTTTTGATTTTATAATAATAAAACTAAGATACGAGGTAGGTTTCACACTTTTTTTTTGTGAAACCTACCTCGTATCTTAGTTTTATTATTATATTAAAATGTTTCACCTAGAACCAACACCGAACTCCTTAAAAAGTTATTTTTGATTTTAAGTCGATTCTTCCACGTTTTCAGTAGAGGTTGCCATTAATAGTCAAAACATCAAAAATGGAATGCAATAAGGTTATTCTTCTAGTTTTTATTTTCTCGACGTTTCATAAATTGAAACGAGTGATTCAATATTAAGGCATCTTGGCAGGCAGTTTAATCTGATATATCCAGTTATATATATATATTATAACATGGTTGTGAAATATCTTTCGTCAAATAAAACTCCACTTACCATTCTCGAACGTGTTTGTGTTAAGTAAATTCCTAACAAAGTGGGCACCTCGTTGCCCTTTTTGCACTTCTTTCTATAATATATCAAAGTGAAAGGTTTATATAAAATATAAAATTAATAATCCCTTCTAAAAGCTTTTCCCACTCAATTGATTGACTTTTTTTTATTATTTCTTTTGAATTTTTGTTTTAAATGAAATAATTGTACCAGCAAGGTCTATTTGAAAAGGGTAATATATAGATTGGTGGTTCTTTTTACACCCTATGAGTGACTTTCTTTGAAGTCATCTGGGGCTCCAATAAATTCAATTCGTTTCCCTCGAGGTGTTTCTCTTTTCCATTTCTATTCGATCTACCCCCTCACCCACCCCTACACCCCTATTCTACCCCCTCTCCATCTTGTTGCGTTTTTCCATTTATTATCCACGGAATCCACAATTTATCTGAATCTATATGTACATGAAGAAGAACAACAGCAAAGCGAATGCCAATCAGGTGCCTGTGTCTGTAAACTTGGAACGTTTCCTTTTTCTTAGGAAATTGAAAAACATTCTATCAGAATACCTACATATATCTTGCTTCATTCTTTGGGTTGATCTAAATCTTCCACGTCTACACACTATAAAGATAACTTCTTTTGTTTTAGAAGAACTTCAGTTTTTTTTTCCTTTTTTTTTTTAATATAAACCTCGTAGCGTTATTATGAATTATTCAATTTGAAATAGAGAAGCTTCAAAGAGCAAATGTATCTATTTAAATAAAAATTTACTTTCGTGGAGATATCAATTGATGTAAAGTTAATTTCACATTGAATCGAATTGAAAATCTTATTATATTAGACGAGCAATTCTTGTATATATATATATCCAATCGGGTTCTTGAAAACGGCTCTAACGATTTGGATGAAATTCATGGAGTTAAGGGGGTTATCACCTACTTCAAAAAGTAATTTCATAGGTTAAGGAGGTTATCACCGACTTCAAAAAGTAATTTCATGTAAAAGTTTCCTAGTTTAGTTGTATAACTAAATTAGATAATTATTTTATACCTTTTAGTGCATTTTTTTGATTTTTGAGTTCTTATTATTTTATTTGTTGAATTTAATTTTTTTGAAATCGGCTTTTTTTCTAAAAATTATTTTTATTTTTCTCCTTTCAGTGATGTTGACAATATTGAGACTTAAGGTAGTCACAAATGCAAAAATTCAAGAAGTCTTTGAAACTTGGAACATAAGTCATTAAAAGCATAATATAGTACACATACTGTTAAAATTTGAAGACGATTTACCACACCAAACATGAAATAATTGCAATTAAAAATGACATTTTTAACATAGGGTAGATATGGAAAGGGTGGGGAAATGATAATTATTTATTTTATTTTCATTGAAGGACTATCACCATCTTGATGAAAAACTAATAGTTGTTAGAATAATAAATTCGGAGTAACTTAAAAAAAAAATCGAAATTACTTACCACGTAGTTTTGATAAAAAAAAACAACATATTTGGGCTACTATTTTTAGTGGAGGGGGATATAACCACAATGGCTTGAAAACGACCGGCAAGTATGTGTGTATTAGAGATTTCCTAAGTGTGAGTGGACAATCAGGTAAAGAAAAAAATACCCTAAAATTTTAGTACCTTTCACATTTATAGAGTGGTTAAGAGGCTAAAACTTTTGGCGTATATTGTCGCGAAAGAACCTCCTTAAGATGTTCCTTGCTTGAATCTAGTAAGAGAAAGATTCGTGCGAATGAATCAGAAAATGATAATAAAATTCAATTGATAAATAAAGAATTTTAAATGAACGTTTTTAAGATTGTTTTTTTTTTATAAAATATTTTTTAACCGACTTCATATGTATTATAATTTCGATTATTTGCTCATTTGAATTGGAGATTTCCGCTATTTTGTCATTGATTATATCATCATAACTTGACCAATTTAATATGGTACCAATCGGAAACTATACTGAACCTAATGCAAAAAAAAAATCATCAAAATCGGTTCACAATTGACGAAGAAATCGAGTAACATAGACACACAAAAAAAAATTCAGTCGAATTCAGAACCTCCTCCTTTTTTGAAGTCGGTTAAAAATGGTAAAATCTTCATTTGACGAGTGATTTTTTTCTCACAAAGAGAATCAAAGAGGTTGTCCTCTGCTTGATGCAAATAAACATACACACATATATATCGAGATGATATATCTGTATATATATTATTTATTTGTTTGAGATTATAGTTTCGAAGACTTGGTCTTCATCACCAGTCTTTCTTCAATTATAAATGTTTTTCATGGAGTCAATATCATATGGATATTAAAAACTTGGTGTTCCTTCGTCACCGGTGGTCGGCTAGGAACTCCTAGGAACTAGGAGTTCCTAGCCGACCACCAAAAAATCTCATTTGAATCTAGGTATTATTTTATTATTATTATAATATAAAATTAAGGTTTTGTCTGTACATTGGTCCAAATCACGCCAAATTTTGGTTGCACCCGTTTCAAGCAAAGTTATGAACGAAAACACCCTCAACAAAATTTCTGTCTGTATGTTTGCGTGGTTTCCGCGAAAAGTTGCTCATGATTCACGTAAAAACGGCTAAAGGGATTATTATGAAGTTTGATATTTGGATCAGATTTCTTCCAACTTACGTTTATAGCTATTTAACGTATTGATATTTTGACCCCAAAAGGGGGTTTGTGAGGGCGCACGAATGAAAATTATCAAATAACTCCTAAACTATTTTATTATGAGCAAAGTTGTAGGGGGATGTGATTTCTGACAGCTTTTGTTTAAAAAAATTCCCCCAAAAAACCACCTAAAAAAGGGGGTAGGGTGAAAAATGTAAATTCTTGCCCTTGGAGCAAACTCAACCAAATTTTGTATACATAATCTGTGGGCCTCTAGTGAGCTAGAAATGCAAAAACTAACCACCCAAAATAGGGGGGAGGGTCAAAAAATGAAAATTCTTGCTCTTGGACCAAACTCAACAAATGGTGGCTGGGGGTGGGGCGTGAGGGTGGTGGTCCTGGCTAGCAAGCCGCCGAAGGGGGGCCTTGCAGCTAGATAACGTATAAAATTATAATAGATTCATTGTTTGTATTAATAATTAAAGTTTTTGTTGAGTATTGTCAGGTATTAGGTAATAAGCCTTTGATTATTATTGACTATAGTAGATTGATAATAAGTAATTAATGTCCTAGTTGTTTAACGAGAATTATTATTAATTAAAGCTTCTAAACTGTGAACATGCATTCACTCACTAAATTGTGTGGGAGTTAATAATACAATCGGGGCATCCTTCAGTAATTTTTATTTTTTTCTTTAATCTCTCTTTAAAATATCAAATAAAAAGAATTATTCACTCAAAAAAACGATTGATTGATTTTTGTTGAAAATTCTATTACCGAACAATTAAGTTGACTTCAACGAGCTAAATAATTTAAACCACCAAAATAAATAAACGTCTCAAAAATTTATGAAAAGCAATGAATTAAATATAATTTCAATGATTTAGAATAGCATATAAATGGGGTTGACCCTTGAGAGTAGGTTGATTTAGGGGTGTTTGAAATATTATATTACGTATATTACGTACTATCAAAATGCAGATCTTCTAAAATTACTTGAAATTATCATTAAACATATTGGGGTAGTTCTGCCATCTCTTTGCATCTGAAATAACGTAGTACTTATTGACATCAAGATTGACCTGAAATTAAATTTACATATTCTGAAATTACTTTATTTTACAGTATTTTTGTCAAGTTTACCTTAAAACATAATAAGAAGTCAAAAATAAAATAAAATCACTAAAAGGTATAAAATAAGTAACTAATTTAGTTACAACTAAACGATGAAATTGTTACATGAAATCACTTTTTTGAAGTTGGTGACAAAAATATACATTTTATGAATCATACTCGACGGATCTTACTTAGTACGTTTGGCGGGTACGCTCGCTTATATAATTTGTTTAGCACCGACTTCAAAAAGTGATTTCATGTATTAATTTCATCGTTTAATTGTAACTAAATTAGATAATTATTTTATACCTTTTAGTGCATTTTATTTTATTTTTGAGTTCTTATTATTTTATTTGTTGCATTTAATTTTTTTGAAATCGGTTTTTTTTTTATAAAAATTATTTTTATTTTTCTCTTTTTAGTGATGTTATTAATAGTGACTTAAGATAATACCTTGCATGCATCTCGTAAGATAAAGTGTCGGGCGAATAGAATAAAAAATTCAATTCATAAATATAGAAATTCTCTCGAAACGTTTGTGGGTTTTAAATGAACGTTTTAAGATTTTTTCATAAAAGATTTTATTTATTATAATTTCGATTATTTGCTCATAAGAATTGAAAATTTACGTTATTTCGTCATTGATCATATCATCAGAACTTGACCAAATTAATATGGGACCACCTCTAAGGTACCCCCTTTCCAATAAAAAAAGAATCATAGAAATTGGTTCACGTCGCAAAAAGTTCTCGCTGAACATACATAAAATAAATAAATAAATAAATAGTCAGGTATCTTGACTACCTTGTAGCTATCTTGATCCAAACGCAGAAAGAAGCAAAAAAATCATCAAAATCGGTTCACAATTGGCGAAGAAATCAGGTAACATAGACACAAAAAATGAGAACCTCCTCCTTTTTTGAAGTCGGTTAAAAACGACTGGAGCCGGTGAGTAACAATTTTACTTTGATGTGTATACTGATCATACTACAGTATGGCGTATGTTATTTTTCTGAAATAATCGTCCAAAAAATTCACTAGCTCTCTGTCTATTAGTTGGTCTATGCTCACGTGGTCGAATTGGATTTGCCTGTGGCACTGCCCCCCCCCCCCCCCTCCCCTGGCCCCAAATAATAATTTATCTTTTATTTCTTCCTTATTTTAAGTATTTATTATTTAACATTTTTAAATTTATCATTTTTCCCACATTCTTTTACTCTACTATGAATACTAACTATTACCCTGTATGTATCCACAAGTCGACGTCACTCTCGCTATTCAGATGTGTCTTTCATCTCTCTCTTTCCTTCCATTCCCTTAGATCTCTGTTCACTACATTAAACATCTCTTATACATAGAGTCAAGAATTTTAAGATTTTCCTTAAATAACATTCTTGATTCCCGAGTTGCTTTCTTTGGTATTATTATATTACATTTTATCCGTAAAATATTTCATGAATAAGCCACAAAAACTTTAAAACTACAACTAAAAAATATTTATTAGCTACAATACTTCATAAAGTAAAGGCCGTGACGCCATTTTGGGCCGTATAATCAAATTTCGGTGTCGAAAAACATAGCAGAGTAAACGACAATCTCAATGAAAAAAACATTTTATATGGTTACTACACAACTTTCACATTTTCGATTTTGAAAAAAATTGCATTGGGTCCAGTCTACGTTCCGATTGGTCCCATTTTTTTCGTATGTATTAGACCTTTTTTGTTAGGTTTGTTCAGGACTAACTTCTTTGTTTATAAACCGATTTTGATGATTCTTTTTTATTGGAAAGGGGGTATCTTAGGGATGGTGCAATATTAATTTGGTCAAGTTCTGATGATAGGATCACTATTAATAACATCACTAAAAAGAGAAAAATAAAAAATTTTAAGAAAAAAATAAAACCGACTTCAAAAAAATTAAATGCAACAAATAAAATACACTAAAAGGTATAAAATAATTATTATCTTAGTTAGTTACAACTAAACGACGAAATATTAACATGAAATTACTTTTTGAAGTCGAGTGCCAAACATATACATTTTATGAATCGCACTCGACGGATCTTACTTAGTACGTTTGGTGGTTATGCTCGCTTATAGGTATAGTTTGTTTGGCACCGACTTCAAAAAGTAATTTCATGTTAATATTTCGTCGTTTAGTTGTAACTAACTAAGATTAATAATTATTTTATACCTTTTAGTGTATTTTATTTGTTGCATTTAATTTTTTTGAAGTCGGTTTTATTTTCTAACCAGACTTCAAAAAAGGAGGAGGTTGGTGAAGTTGGTGCCAAACAAACTATACCTACTTATAAGCGAGCGTACCCACCAAACGTACTAAGTAAGATCGGTCGAGTTCAAATCATAAAAGGTATATGTTTGGCACCGACTTAAAAAAGTAATTTCATCTTAATATTTCGTAGTTTAGTTGTAACTAAATAAGATAATAATTATTTTATACCTTTTAGTGTATTTTATTTGTTACATTTAATTTTTTGAAGTCGGTTTTTATTAAAAATTATTTTTATTTCTTAAAAATTTTTATCTTCAAAAATCGTTGGACCCGTTTTTGAGAAAATCAAAAAAAAAACGAAAAATCTTTCATGTAAATGTCCACTTCCGGTCTTCCGATTTCAATGACTGTGTTTATTGCGCCACGCAGAGGGGGGCAGCCCTTTACAAGAAAAAGAAAAGGTTTACATTTTATATACAAAAAACGCCAGCCGTCAAAAAATTATGCCAGATGTTGTGGCTTACATCCACTAAAGTTAAATGGGCGGTCTTAAACAAAAAGATGTTGTGATGTTGTGAAATAAATTTTTTTACAATTTACAATTGTGCAATTAAAAAATTGTAGCAGTTTTTTGGTATTTGCAAGTGGACAAAAATTTCGATATATATTGCAAGGCATATTCGATATATATCGTAAGGAATATATAGATACTTATATATCGATATATTTTGGAAATAAATCGATATAAAAAATAATCGATTTATCGTTTCCATCACTACAAGTGAGTTCATTGGATCCAAAATGGTAGATTAAGAAGACGATTTATTAGACAACTTTTGTCTTGTATTTCATTTCCAAAGTCTAAGTAGTTGCTCTTGTTGTTGTTGTTTATATCAATTCTTTCTTGTGGAATAAAATATATTTCTCTTTTATGCGCCTGAAACAATTTCACAAAGTGAATAGAATGATGGATTTTGGGTAGGGTTGTTGGCAGGTGTTATTTGTATCCTCGTAACCAAACTGGGACGGAAAGGAAAACAATGGGATTTTGCATTCGACAGGAGAGAGAGAGAGAGAGAGTTAAACGTGATTAATCTCTCTTCCTTTCTCTCTCTTTTGCATTTTTTCTACAAAAATGTTCACAATTAAAAAAAAATTCATTGAAATAAATCGAACTTTTTAACTTGTTCTCTTGAAGATAAATGAAACAATTTGCTGAGCTCTTAACATGTTTCGTTACAAAACGTTTTATTATTATTTTTTTTTTTTGAATTTTTTATTATGACAATTTCGTATAAAAGAAATAAATGGCATGGTCGACAACCAAGGATAAATAAACTGGTTAGGATATCATTTTTTTTCTATTATTATTATTAAACTGTTTTTTTTTTCAAATGGTCAACCCTTTTTCAATTTTCATTCGGTCTATTCATGAATGATGACGTCACTCACACGATACAACAACCTGTCTCCAACAAGTGTTCGAATTTTTTCTACAAAAAATACAAATACCATATACACCAATACCTCGCTTTGCGTCGTTTCGTTTTGCGTTTTTTCGATGTTGCGTCGCTGCTTAATTAGTACTAATTTTCACTGTGCGTCATTAGATTTTCGAGGTTGCGTTGTTTTGGGTTCGAGTCTTTAATTTTTTTTTTGATTTTTTTTTTTCTAAAAGATGACACCACTTTTGTTTCTAATTGCGCCATGCCATCAAAACTCGGGGATTCCCTTTCTAACTTGAAAATCAACGCAATTTTAATACGGTTTTATTTTCACTTTGTTTTGCTAATTGAAATTATTTTGATTATTTATGTCCATCGATTAAATTGATAAGTTGTTGTAAGGAAATAAGGACAATAGATTATGCAAGTATTTTTTATTTTATGCCAAAGTTTATTCAACTTTGTTGATTTCTTCAGGGCTTCAAACAAATTAATTTTTGAATATTTGTCATTATATAAATTTTCAATCTATGCCTATATGTGTTTGCTAAGAATGAATATTTATATAATGACAAATATGCAAAGAAATTAATTTGTTTTGAGCTCCTGAGGAAGTCAACTTGTTGAGCGAAACGTTGGCATAAAATAAAAAATACTTGCATAAGCTTATTGTCCTTATTTCCTTAAAACAACTTATTGAATTAGTAAATCGAAAGAGTGTCTTCTGATGGAAATTTTTTTAATTTTTTTTTTAAATTTATTTATAATCATATCGATAGTTTGACACTTGGACAACAAAATTCTGTCGAAAAGAAAAGTTTTTGTCACCCGTGGCTCCATTATCCGACGAAAAAATAGTTGCTTGATAGTTTGAGAAAAACTAGCAACATTACCTCTCCAACTCACAAGCCAAATAGATTAATTCCTCTTTATTTATTTATTTTTGTCTCAAAGCACTTAATTGACTCCTAACATTTCACATTCAAAACCAATTCCATAATAATGATTAACACCACTAAACGAGCAAAAAAATTTGTGGGCCATTGAATTGAATTTTAATAAACAATTTTAATAAAACAATTTAATTATATGGTATGTAACATATTTTATTATCTTTCTCTCTACTTTTTGTTTTATGGAGTTACAATCGATTTAGCATGTGAGTTTTTTGGATATCTTTCAAACAACTGATAATATAATCGAAAAGTTTTTGTTTTGCCAAGGGCAGCAGAGTTGTTGATTCATAAAAGATAATATAGAATATGCGAGGGGTAAAACGCTGAATCCAATATCGTGTACACCTACTTCCACTTACACTTTCATTTCTAAGTAGAAGACAATAGAAGAAGGGGGCATTATCTAATGAATTCTAAAATAATTCCACATAATTCAAAGACGTGTACACCTAATTCGCAATCGCGGTTAACCCCTCGATAATATGTTTATTTGCGCCAAATAGAGGACAACCTCCTTTGGTTTTCTTTTTTACAATACTGAGACAAACAATTTTCCTTGTGGCTGAGTTATTAGGTACTTGGAAATTGAAATAAAATTGGAAGTTTAATTTTCGAAATGTTGCTACGTTCCCAGTATATTTTTCTTACTTCCTTAGGTAATATTTGAACTTAACTTCCTCGTGGGCAGAGGAAGCAGAAAAATACATTACGAACGTTAGCAACATTTCGAAAAATTTTACTTCTAATTTTATTTCAAGTCCACAAGTACCCAATAACCAGCCACAAAGAGAAAAAAATTTTCTAGTTGAGTTTGCTCAAATGGCCTAGATTTTTATTTTTTGACCCCCGCTCCCTAATTTTTTGGCACCTGAAAAAAAAAATTATTTATTATAGGTTCATTTTTATAGTATATTACATTTTTTATTGTTTTTTTTATTTTGAAAATATTATAATTTTAATTTTTAACCCCCCCCCCTCCTCCCCTTTACTTTTAGGAGTTTGAGTTGCGCCGAAATCTAATCAGCTCTTAATCTTAATGCACCAAAACTACGTGGGAAATTTGGTTTGATATTCACACTAGTTTTTGAGCTAGCTCGTCCACAAAAATCATAATAGTAACTCACGGACTAACAAACATTTTGACAAAATAATTAATATCTCAAAAAATTTAATTTTTTCGATGTTCACTTATTAGGGCTTTTTTGTAGACCGAAATGCTCATGGCTTTGCCCAATTTTTTTAATCAAAATAGTTTCAGCCGTTTTTGAGATATTTCAAAAAAAAGAAGCCAAAAAAAACCACTTTTTTCATGCACGATTACAATACTTGACCATACCCTGATATGGTAAACTAAAAATATTCATAACAATACCAATATAATCCACAATCTTCTATACGGTATTATGTGTACATTTTCAAATGGAATAAATATTCCTAGGCACGCTCACTGGCGTGGTCATTTCGACTAAACTTTCTTCTGTTATTGAATTTTTTTAACAAAAATCACATATTCAATATATTTATTTGAAATTTCGAAAATTGTAAAAATATGTACTATATGATCATACCAGTGAGATAGGGAGTGCCTGTAAGCTTAGAACTTAGAAGAGGAAATTGTCTCCTGAAGCGGGGGGGAGAGGCTCGATGCCATCTTGGATAGTTCAAAACATTGCCAAACATAACGTTATCAAATGAGAAATACATGTTTAACAAAGAGCTAATACTCTCATATAAGCACGTTTTTCTTTAATATAAAATACAGTACTTATGTTCCTATGACTATTTTGTGTATTTCCATCTTATTTTAATGTGAGAGTAATTTTAATTAATTTCAATTTTCTCTAGATGGCTGTAAAAATCAAAAAACTATCATTTAAAATAGTTCTTTTATTAGTTTTTTTTATTTAGGTGACCTTATAATTTTGAAAATCGAAGGTAAAATGATTATATTTTAGTATAGGACCATATGGAAAACTCAATGTTTTGAAAGATCCAAGATGGCAGGACTATAAGTCAGCGGATGACGTAGGAAGGCGAAACTTTTCTAGCCATAAGCTCTCTCCTATCTCCCTGGATCATACATTCTTTTTCTTCCATTTTCCCCTATTGACCCGACCTTAGATGAAAAAAAGTTAAAAAATAAATATATATTAAATTAATTACCTACTTTATATTAATCATGAATATTTTTTATTAACAATAAAGATAACAGAGAGCAGTGACAGTTTGCTTAGCATAAATCTTTAATAAAAAAAATATTATGTCTGCTTTTTATATCTAATAATTTTAATTCTATTGTCAAAAGATACTACTAACAGTACCGTTCGCGTGTGGCAGACATTTAATAAAAAAAAAGATAAATAAATTTAGCTATTTTGACACTATAAAAATGCCGTAGTGTGTCAGAGACTGTGACCGCAGATTTTAACGTGGAATGTCTGCTGTGTATTTAGATTATGACTCAAAATTATAATAATAATAAAATAAAATAAAAATATGTGATGTGGCCATCTCATGAGTTTTCCATACACCTGCCCTTATATATAATAATTAATTGTGATTTAAATAAAAATCTAAAACTTCAAATTTTGATTACTCCGGAAGCTTGGCGAAAAAAAGTCTAAATAAAAATTGACGTTAGATATCTGCATAGAAACATTTCTTCCGTTTGATAAAGGCAAGGGGAAATTTTCAAATTGGTCACTTTAGGAAGTTTATTTTTGCATTTATAGTTCTCTAAGACCATAAAGGACTAATTGATTGTGCAAAATTTGGTCCAACTCAGACATAGAGTTCAAATGAGAGCTTGCTGAATAGATAGTTAACGTATACGGCTTTAGAAAAAAAGATCACAAGTTCGAATTCTGTCAGGTGCTTTTTTCTTTTCAAAAATAATAAAATAATTTCTAATAATATCTAATCATCTCTTAATCTAAGGGCAGTCCATAAATTGCGTCACACATTAGGTGGGAGGAATCTTAGATTTGTGACAAAATATGATAGGGGGACGGGGATCTTGAAAATTGTGATGTCACAAAAGACAAATTAAAAAATTTTCAAATATATTTTTTAGATTTCATGATATAAAAAAAAATAAAGTTAAACTATAATAAATCCCTTAGTTGAGTTTAATTTATAAAAAAAATATGTGTGAGCCTCCATCCACATAAGCCCCAAGTGAAACTTATTTATCCGTAGATGTTATATGAAATACTTTATATGTTCTAATTTTAATACATTTTATTTGTCATGAAATATTAGTGGATTTCAAAATAATAATTTAAATTTCCTAATTTAAAAAAATTTATTTGTCATGAAATATTTGTGGGTTTTAAAAAATTATTTCCTTTCTATTGAGTCATTTCCCCTTTATTGTAACAAAAAAATTAAACAGATACGTCACTAAAGAAGTTTCACTTTTTAAAAATTTCTACAATTACTAAATTATAGGGCATACCAGTGATAGATGTGACGTCACAATATAGAAGGTGTTCAATTAAAATGTGACATAATGCGACACAGGGAGAGGGGGTCTAATAGTCTTGAAATTCATGTAACGTAATTTATGGATGGCCCCTAATTATAAAATTTCGTTTTGATACTTTGATTGATTTTTGAACTATAGTGTACATGATGATTATGAATTTTGTCTGGCAACTTTTAATAAGCTTTCATATAGGGTAGGTATTTTACTATATCTCGCCATATTAATTAATAATTTTATCAAACCCATCTAAAGAGAAACTTCTAACGATGCTTTACAATCCAATTTGAATGTGTTTTTTCGAAATAAACAAATTCATTCATCCCCTTCTCTATAATTTATTCAAATTTTATAAATGGAACGCGTAAAAGTTAACTTGCATATTTATTATCGACGTAATAAATAAATGAATATTTAAATAAGTTTCATTTAAATATTCTCTTTTAATGCTTTATTCATTTTTTTTCGTTTTCCTATTTAAGGGGGCAATTTATATTTATCAAAATTCAATATATTATTTTTGGAAAAAAAATTCATTTAAAAATCACTCAATATCTACAATTAATCACTCAATATCTACAATCAATATCTACAATTAATAAATGTTTATCTTTTTATATTAAAAAAATAAGTTTTTGAATTTTAGTAATATTCTACTTCTAAGCCGATTAAGATTATCTATCAAGATATACTAAGAATAGCTTGCACTAATTGGTCTCGAGGGGTATATAAGGGAGGGAGGGGGGAGGGAGGGACGGCGAAAGGGTATATAAGGGGTAGATAGGGGCAGAAGATAGGGGTGTATGAGGGGTAGATAGAGAGACTGAATTGGGGTAATATAGAGGAGAAATAGGGACAGTAGCCAGTGTCTCTCAGGCAGTGGCGGATGAAATATCGACTGGGAATATTACAATATGGCCTCCCCCACCTTCATCCGCCCTCTCAGCGGACTCCATCCCTCAATAATAAAAAACGATTCATCCTTTATATTAATTATATGCATAGAATTGCAGAAACGTGGAACGTTTTCAAGGGTCCTCATTTCTATTTTGTTAAATCAAGTGAAGTGATTTTATATTTGCGAGGAATTATCTAGTTTATATAAAGCGTTACTTTATGCATACGAATGTGTTATAGCTATCCCGTGGAACAGTTTTAAGTGAATTTTATAAATTGAAAGATAAAAAACTTCAGTACGCTTGTAAATTAAATGATGGCAATATAGATGCAAAATATGGCGTATCTTATACCGACATTTTTAATTTCATTTTTATTGCGAAAATATGGTAAAAGTATATGTATGTATATTTCGGGGTTTAAAATTGGACAGACAGACATTGTATCGACACTAATAGTTTCGTTTTACTTTTGGACTTTAAAACCAACGCCACCTTTAAGGAATTTTTGATATTAAAATAACGAAAAAGACTAATTATAATAATAAAAAAAACTTCATCTATCAAATATACTCGCAACTTAAATAATACCAGAAGTAATTAAAAAAAACACATCGGCATCTATTAGAAGTAAGTTAAACTATAATAAAAAGAAAATATGTACTATATAATATAGCTTTATATTATAAAGAAGTTCTATTAAAATACTTGGATAAGAAAAAATACCTAAGAATCTTATGATCAAATAAAGGGAAAAAAACTTTGATTATAGATCTGGAAGCTTCTCTTTAAGAATCTTGGATATATTACCGTTTCGCTCGATCAACGTGGAGCAAAACGCCTTATTTCCTTATGAGAGAGTCTCTCCTGACTCTATGGACTTACTTCTTAATAATAAAAATCGGGAACTTTATATATATACCATTCGTTCGAATTTCAAGATCGCCACTAGGGGATCGATTTTTCAGGGCTTCGTAAGCATTTATTCAAGAATTACATTAAAATTTATTTAAAGAAATTAAACACTAGAATTCTCTGCACATTTTAAATAAAACCGATTTTGATTTAATGCCCTAATAACATAGAAAAAAATTTATAAAGATAGTGGTTTTAAAATGTCACTCATTCATTATATTAATTATACATCAAAATGTTAATTATTTTACTCCAAATGGTCCTAATATCCTCTAGAATGTGATTGTAATAATATTTCATTCATTTTTTTATCTGGAAATTAAATTATTTTCATTTTTATTCAACCGTATATAACATATATTATTCCCTTGCAACGCTTTCCTAATTAGCCTATGCTCAATTTAAGCTCTGCCTGTCCAGACTTGTCAACCGCCTGTCGTATAAATAAATAAATAAATAAATAAATAAATCTTTATTCCTCGACCTGCTTAGAGGCACAAGTCCTCGGTGGCTAGGTCCTCCAAACATCAATACAATCTAGCTACAATACATTAACAAACATCAATACAAATTAATTACAACAATTTAACAAATAATAAACAAGTAAAAAAAAAAAAAAATGAAAAAGAAAAAAAAATCGAAATGTATGCTCATTGGTGCTGGCAAATGGTGCTGGCAAATAGACCTCGCGAAATATTCATTTTCAAAATTACCGCCGTGTCAAATGGGAAAATAGATAGGGCTGTATGCATCGATATTTTGAGGCACTAATTGCTATCTCCTATCTATGTCCTTGCTTTATTTCTAACCTTAACACGAAATTTATCTTAAACTCATTCTTTATTCTGATGTCGTTAAGAATGGTCTTAACTCATTTGATAGCGTAGTCCTCGAATACCGGAAAATTGATTGAATTTTACAATGTAATCGCATCTTGTTTTCTCTCCCAATCAGACACCCAACCAGATGACCAGAATAAGGAAAATCATATCTTTTAATCTCAAATTTGCACACATGTTTGTGATAAACCGATAAGCAACATTTGTTTTTGAACCTACGCAGAGAGCGTTAATATGAATTGTTGAGTGCCCAAAATTCATGATAATAGCAGATAGATCGCAGGCATATTTTTATTTGTTTTTTCATCAATTTAGATTGATCTATAGTTTTTTTCTATTTGTTTATTTGATTTACAACCAAATAGAGAATAGATTAAATTGTGTTGCCCGCTGCGATCATCTGGCTATATATTATATGTTTAGCAATTGTGCTAAAAAATGCAATTGGCATTTATTAATTAACTAAACTTTAACTTTACTAAAATTAAACGGAAGTATACGAACATTTTCTTCATCTTAAGTTGAATTAATTTATATTATTACTTTGATTATATTATTTGCAATTGGCTTAACTTTTAAAATTACTTTTTTATATATATAATTTATTTATATATATAATTTACTTATATTTTGTGCAATTATAGATTTTGCAATTAGCTGAAACTTTAACTTCTTTATTTTTATATATATAGTTTTAATTTAATCCTAACATAAAATCACTTGTATTCAATTTTAAAAATTAATATTTTATAAACCAAAAATTTATATTAAATTCCATTAAAAACTACATACAGTCCACTTTCTTATCGAGAATTAATTTTTTATTTTTCTTAATATTAAATTAATATTCCCAGCTGCAGTGAGCGGCACCACTCATTAACAAATAATGTGACCATAGATTTCCATCAAAAGACAAAAAGTAATTTACAAATTCCGCGTAAAAACCCGATACCACTAGCAAGCGACGCTTTTTGATTATTACATTATTTTGTACTTTTTAGAAGCGTGTTTTTTTTTTTTTCTTAAATAATTTATTTTTTTTAATTTTTAATAAATAAATAAATAAATCTTTATTCCTCGACCTGCTTAGAAACATAAGCCCTCGATGGCTAGGTCCTCTAAACATCAATACAATCTAGGTACAATACATTAACAAACATCAATACAAATTAACTACAACAATTTAACAAATAATAAAAAGAACAAAAAAAAAGAAAAAGAAAAAAAATCGAAATGTATGCTCATTAACAAATAATGTGACCATAGATTTCCATCAAAAGACAAAAAGTAATTTACAAATTCCGCGTAAAAATCCGATACCAGTAGCAAGCGACGCATTAGCCATCCCGGCATATGCCATAAGTTGTTAAGGAAACCTGATCAAAACCTTAAAAAGGATGGTATGAGCTCTCCTACCTCAGCTAATCTCTGCTTGTGAGAACTAAATAAAATTTTGCACAACTCTAGGACTTTAGGACTTGACAAAATTTATAATTGATTTAATCATAGGAGGCAGAATACTATAATCCCAAGTAGTAATAAATAGACAGACTTCCACAAATCAATGCCAGATCCTACAAATAAATGCAAACCTAAAATATCGCATAGTACGGCAGGCCCCTGGGAATATAGTCTAATTTTCGGGGGCAGTCAGCTTCCCTTCCTTAGCTAATTGCATTAGACCACTTCTAGATTAATCAAAATAGTTAAGCAATCTTAATCAGTTCAGAGACCAACTCCTCATCGGTTACCGTTCTCTGGAAAATTTCAAATAATATATAAGTATACGATTATTTTTTTATAAATGAAAAATTAATCATACGTCATCAATTAATTAATAAATAAACTTTGAAAATGTCAATGAATTTTGCATAGCGGCCTATTTATTCTCATGGTAGCTAAAAGTTTATTTAATTCCGATTGTCTTTACGTTCGGTGGGTGTTAATTTATTTGATTTAAGAAATGAAATTTTACATGTTTTCGAAGAAAATCAAAATTGTATAAATAGATAGATAGATCTTTTAGATATGGCAATTTTAAATTATGTTATTTAATTTTTTCCTATATGTAACATATATAGGAAAAATACATTGACACGTTCTGATGTGGCCATCCACTTGACTTTACCATAAAATTTTGGTTAAGTTTGGTACAAGGGCCTAGATTTTCATTTTTAACCTCCACCTCCCTTTTTGGGCGGTTAGATTTTGCATTTTTCGTGTTCTAGGGGCCCACTGATTAAGTATACAAAATTTGGTAGAGTTTTCTCAAATGGCCTAGATTTTTATTTTTTGCCCCCCCCCCCTAATTTTGGCCCCAGAAAAAAAAATATTTTCATTATTATAGGTTTATTTTATAGGATATTTCATTTTTATTGTTTTTTTAGTTTGAAAATCTTATAATTTTAATTTTTAACCCCCCCCCCCTTAATTTTGGATCAATATGCGCCAAAATCTAATCAGCTCTTAGAGATCTCAATGCACCAAAACTACATGTGAAATTTGGTTTTGAAATTCCAACTAGTTTTGAGCTAGCTCGTCCACAAAAATTTGGTAACGCACAGACTAACAGAATAACACACTAACAGACATTTTGACAAAACAGTTATTATCTCGAAAAATATAATTTTTTCGATATTCACTTATTTGGGATTTTTTGTAGACCGAAATGCCATGGTTTCCCCCAAATTTTTTTAATAAAAATATTTTCAGCAGTTTTTGAGATATTTCAAAAAAAGAAGCGAAAAAAAACACTTTTTTCATTCACGATTACAATACTTGACCATACCCTGTATGGTAAATTAAAAAAATTGAATTTCATCATACAAATAGGACATTAAAAATATAAATAATGAAAATGTAAATAAATTTATAAATAAGCATATATGAATAATTATTCATTAGTAATATTTAAAAAATCTTTGAATAAGTTAATTAATACCTATTTCTATACCCTTAGTATTTTTTTCAATCTCATTCCATTAGTAGGTAAAATTATAGTTTATTATTATCATCACCATTGAATATATGGTACATTCCTAAGACTTTTTCGACCCAACCATCTCTACTAAACTCTCATACCAAACCCTTTCACTTTTCTAAAAGCCATACCCCCTCCCCCCCCCAATATCTTTTATTATATGAGAAATATACTCCAATCTATCGAATTATATTTTTTCTTTCCCATTTCGCCCTCTAAAATATTCCCTAAAAATTTCTTATGTTTTATCTTGTGTCGTATCATCTGAAAATTTCACTTCTTAATTTTTTCCAAAGCGTTCATTCTTTATTTTCCTAATTGTTTCAAGAACCTAATCCAGTGATTCTCAACCACTGTGCCGCGGCACTTTTGTGTGCCGCGAAATTCTTGAAGTGTGCTGCCAAATTTTAGAAATACAAACAATGAAAATTTATTTTGCTTTGTAATAATCGAGATTTAATTTCAAAACATTCGGAAGAGTCAATTAATTCATTTTGGATTAAATTAGATGTGATTATCCCATAATAGCTAAAAAAGCTTTAAAAATATTATTACAATTTTCTACATCTTATTTGTGCGAATTCCGATTTTCAACATTAACAAATATAAAAACGCAAAAAAGATCGAGACTTTTTAGATGACGAAATGAGCGTGGCATTATCATTTTTACGACCAAATATAAACCAAATTATCAAAAATCATCAAGCTCAAATTTCGCCTTAAATGTATTCTTTTAATTAATTTATAATTAATCACTCAAAGAACATCATGTTGTCTTTGTAGTACATATTATTTTATTTTACATTGAAAATTTTTATCATAAACTACATATTTTACACAGAAATACAGGGTATTTATAGGTAAGTAAAATTTTTTAAACTATTGTTAGTGTGCCGTCAAATTTTTAAATTGTTAAAAGTGTGCCGCAACAAAGAAAAGGTTGAAAATCACTGACCTAATCGTTTCATCTATCCACCTATTTAATTTTTTTTTTTTTTAATAAATTAATTTTTCCAGGGTACTCAAAATTCTCTGCAAAAATTAAGATTATATAATTAAATCTTTAAGAGACGGCTATTTTAATTTTTGTTATTGAGTTTTTTCTATTAAAAATTAAGTAATTTGTAAAAAGGAAAAAAAATTGTTTAAATTTACAAGCATCGAGGTATTATTTGATAGTTTAAATGAGTAACAAATATTAAACAATTCAAATATCTATGGATTTTAAATTTCTTGATCAGCCTGTTAGATCGTTGAAAGGCACCAAGAGCTTTACAAATAGTTGCATAAGTCCCAGGCACTTTGCAATGGGAAATTATCTTTATTAAAATTCCTGAGAATTCTCTGTTATCATATCATCCGGCTAACGGCAATTTATTTTTATTTTTTTTCAGTTGGTGATTGGAGAGCAGCGAGGCAGCGTTTTGAATATCACAAGCACCCTTTCAAAGGTAAAGCAACATTTCTATTAATATTTTCAATTTCTAATACCTATTCTAAACTATTCTTAATCTAAATCAAGTGAACCGCAAAAGTTAAATAATTTTATTCAATAATTTCTGAATAGTTGATTCTACATATCGTAAAACTATTTATTATTTTATTATTTTTTAGAAAAGGAAAAATGAATGATCACCCGGCAGGATTCGAACCTGTGATCTTTCCTCATTTTGCCGATCTTTATTCAATTAAGAATTCTGAAATACAATTGAAATTTTCTGAATTGGATTTGAGATTTCTGAAGTACTATTGTGGTTCTCTAAGTATTATTCAATTGAGAATTTTCAAATACAATTGGGATTTTCTGAAATTAACTTGATATTATTTTCTGAAATAAACTTGGAACAGGTGTAGAAACATAACGGCTATACTGTTTACTAACAAATGGCATTGTCAATATAGGCAGATAAATATAAATAAATATTATCTATATATATAAAAGCAATTGTCAGACAGTACCCGTGGCGCAGCAAGGCGAACATGTGGGAGAAAAAGCAACTAATATTCAATGACAGTTGTTAGATTGTCAAATTTTTCAAATAAAACATCTCTATTCTCTATATTATATATCTATAATATCTCTATATATTAATATATTCCTCTATATATAGCTTAGAATATTAGATTTACGGCGTGTCTCATTTGAAATTTTAGTAGACAAATTTATTAATTTTAAAATACATTATATATTTTTCGAAATAATTCATACCGTAAAAATTAATTTTTTTTTGAATTTAAGAAAAATATAAATTCTTGAAATTTTAGTAGACAAATTAATTTTAATATATATATATTTAATTTATAATATAAGTTTTAATGGGATAATGAGATTAATTCTTAATTTATTACTGCGCGGCTCATTTGAAATTTTAGTAGATAAATTAATTTTTAAATTATTATAATAGCCATATCTCGAGACGTTGCCCACCAGGGCCACCAGCTCGGAGCACGCCTGCTACTGCTATCTTATCTTAATATAATAATTAAATAGGTTTCCAACCGATCGGGAACTTCGAGAGAAATGGTTGCATGCTCTAATAAAGTATTTATAAAGCATTAATGGGATAAAGGATTACTACTGATATTTTTAATATTTCTTTGATCAATATTCATTATTCGAAAAAATATTTTTTTCAAAACATATAATTACGGACAGCTAATAATCACATCTCGAGACGCTGCCCGCCAGGGCCACTAGGCCGGAGGGCCGAGCGGTGCCGGGCGTGCCCTAGGCATGCCGGTACTGCTCGTATGCAATATTTATTTACTTTTATCTTTATTAAAGATGTTTCACCTTGCACCAACACCACAATCTCTACTAATTAATATAGGCAGAGTTTAAACGCTTTTATTCCGTGTTAATCGCTAGCTTTAATCTTCTAAAATTTATTCATGATTGTTAATAAATACATTTCAAATTTAATTTAATTATAATATCACATTTTATTATGTTAGGTGTATGAGTTATACATTCATTTCGTGACTATTTCTAATTATTATTGTTATTATTAATTAAATATTTTTAATAATTAATAAAGAGCAATAAAAATCATAATTAAAAATTCATTTTCATATCCATTTAATTGATAGAGTTGATATAACAAATTCAATTATGAAATTTAAATAAATAATTAATTAGGTATTTAAGCATATCGCTATATTTAGGAACAGCCTATGGGCGCGATCCGGGATATAAAAATAATATATGTTGTCCGATTTCACCAACCAAACTTAACCCAATTTAGCACTTAAATTAGCCTAAAACTAACTTGTAAGGTATTGTATTCCGCTATGTTATTTAAGGGAAAATAGTTGCTTATCTTAAATTTAAGTAATGCAAAGTGATGCTTTTTTCTAAATATACCTGGGGAAAATAAATTTAACTTACAAGATGATTTTAGGTTAATTTAAGTGCTAACTTGGGCTAAGTTTGGATGGTGAAATTGGGCATTAGACAAATAATGTAAGGACTATAGCTAAAAGTTAATTATAAAATAAGAAACATATGGTATGTTTGCGCTATACCTATGGTTAGTCATTTTAAAATAAAAGGTTATGATACTTATTCAAAGCCAAGCTTAATATTTAAATTAGGTTTCTCTGCATCTAGGGGCCGTCCATAATTTACGTCACACATTAAGGCAGTGATTCTCAACCTTTTTTTCGTCACGGCACACTTTTAATAATTTAAAAATTTGACGGCACACTAACAATAAAATAAATTACATTTGGCTTATTGATTGATGTACCTATAAAAATATCATTGGACATTCTCTATCCTGTAAAATGTTACTACATCTTTAGTACAATTGATAAAATAAATATTTGGATTAAATGTAGTGTCAATTGATAAAGATATTTAAAAAAATCAATAATTTTCAATTCGAGCCTAGCAGTGGCGGCACACTTCAAGAATCTCGTGGCACACTAAAGAACCGCGGCATAGTGGTTGAGAATCACTGCATTAAGGGGTGAATCTCAGATTTTTGACAAATTGTGACAGGGGAGCCCGGGGATCTTAAAAATTGTGATGTCACGAAAGTCAAATTAAAGAAATTATACTATATTTGTCTAGATTAATTTGCCCCAACGCTGACGTAATGCTGCCGTCAGGGAGCGCTGATGCCGTCTTTGCGGCAAATTTGAAATATAATTGTAATTGAAACCGAATTTTGGAATGAAAGACTCCAATTGATTTTAAATTAAGAAACATTAAATTTATTGATAATTATTCCCCCCCCCTCACCACTCAAAAATTAAATATTCAATTCGCTTTTCTTTGCGCACAGAAAAAGAAATTAATCACATCTTATTTGATTTATATTTTATATTTATTTGTTTATTTTTTAAAAATTTGCCACTTTTTTATAATTTATTAAAAATCTAAATTTTGTTATTCTTATTTTTTGATTTTTACAAAATTGAACGACTTAAGACACGCATGCCCGAGTTTCTCATGGCAATACTGGAGGGAGCAACCTGTCATACAAACAACACCTGATTGATCTCTTTTAAATATTTGGAGCCTTATATCGATTATCGATCCCAAATTTAAAAAAAAATGATACAATATAATTCTCCTCCTCACACGATCCCACTTATTTAAATAAATCTACATATTTCCACACAAAAAATATCACAATGCTGTAGATTATAGAAAAAAAATACTACTAGATTCATATCTAGAGGCTCATTTCTGTAGCTGTTTAAGGACGAAAATGAGGTGAAACTTTTAAGAGACTATGTATTTTCGGGAGTTTACAGGTATACATTTGGAATGTGGTTTTTTAAGAGGAATAAAAATTTTGGACCGAGACGCTACCCGCCAGGGCACCAGCCCGGAGGATCAAGCTTCGAGGGCGTGCCGAAGGCACGCACGAAAAGCTCATATGGTAATAAAGAGATAGTGTGACGTCACAATACAGGGAGTCTCAATTAAAATATGAAAGAATGTGACACAGGGGGGGGGGTCTAAAAGTCTTTGAAATTCGTATGACCTAATTTATGGACGCCCCTCTATTTAGTGATAATATGTATATAAGTGTCTAATATATAAAAGCCTAACTCATCTCGTTTAATTTCAATAGAGAATCATTAAAGATAATAAATAAATACAAATCTTTTATAAGAAAAAATTAATTAGAAAACATTTATTTCAAATCCAAAAATTTCGGGGGAAATCTCCTTTTATAAATGGAAATAATAAGAAATTGGAAAAATAGTCGCTTTAAGAAAGAAATAAACCAAATATGAACAAATAAATATTTGAAATCTATTTGTTAGGTACTGTACTTCCAAAGGTCTGACCTTCATCATCAGTCTTTTTAATTATAAATATTTTATCTGTTATTTCTCATGGCTTCAAATTCCCGATTGGATGTAAGTAAATTCGTTTTGTTGTAATAGCGAGCTGGTCACACCACACACGAAATTACATATGTAGATATAATCATTCGTTATATATACTTACTTATGTTAAATTCTACCTACATGTTTATTTGCATCAGAGGACACCGTAATTGATTTCTCTTTATGAATATCTGATTCTCTAGGGGAAATCCAATCGTTTCAATGAAAAACAATTAGTCCAGGCAACGAATGGGAGAGGAGAGAATTGTTTTATTATGGAATATGTTTGGGCTATTTAGGAGGTAAAAATAGGGAAAAGTCCGCTGTCCTAGCTACCGGGGGTGGAAGGGGGAGAAGAAATGTCCAGTTTTTTGGTTTTTTGCTTATATCTCAAAAACGAGGGTTGTAGAGAAAAAGTTATTCATAGAAAAATAAAAGCTTATAAAATTTACACACATGACACTTTTGAGAATTCGGAATGGGTCCTGTCCTGAAAATTCTGGATTTCTATAAATCTAAGAGTTTTATCAAAAAGTGGTCCAAGTAAATCACTAATCTAAGAAACCTGATTCCTATCTCATTCTCTAGGAAATTTTATTTAGTTGAACGTTTACTTGTACCACTTTTTGATAAAACTCTTAGATTTATAGATGTCCTATATTTTCCGGACAGGATATGATCCAAATTCTCAAAAGCGTCATAGAAAATGCTGGATATCTATAAATCTAAGAGTTTTATCAAACAAGTGCTCCAAGTAAACGTTCAAGTAAATAAAATTTCCTACAGAATGAGATAAGAATCAAATTGTTAGGATGATTGGTTTTCATTTTATGAAGAAAAAACTGCGATTTTTTGAAACAATGTATCATTTCCTGTCATGGTAAATGCTGGATATCTATAAATCTAAGAATTTTAACAAAAATAGTGGTCCCATTAAACGTTCAAGTCAACAAAATCTCCTAGAGAATGACACAGAAATCAAGTTTTTAGAATCAGTGGTTTTCATTTTATGAAGCAAAAACAGAGCTTTTTGAAAAAATGAATTTTTCCTTTCCGGAAAATTCTGGATATCTATAAATCTAAGAGTTTAATCAAAAAAGTGCTCAAAGTAAACGTTCAAGTCAATAAGATTTCCTAGAGAATGAGACAGAAATCAAGTTTCTGAGATGAGTGCTTTTCATTTTATCAAAAAAAAACTGAGATTTTCTGCAAAAATTGCAGTTTATCAAAACTCCAACCTAATTGCGGCACGAGTTACCATTATCCAATTAAGATGCAACATTGTTTAAATTGTAGAAAATTTAATCTAGTTTTAAAATGTATAGAATGATCTTTGTCGAAAACGTGCTCCATCATGGTCGAAATGGGGAAAAATCCATCGAAAAAAGTGCGAGTTTTTGGGTTAAAGTCCGAAAATTTCGAGGTTTTTCGGCCACCAAAAGTGAAATTACCTTTCTCTCTTTCATCTCATTTTCTCTTGTTAGGCATTTTCAGAAAATAATTAAGAAAACCTACTATGAGACTTGAGACTGTCTCACTGTCCCCTGTCTCATTGTACCCTTAATGTATATTTTCTACAAAATGCCAATAATGTCCTTATTTCAATAATTTTTCAATTTTTGTCATAGATATTTTCCAAATAAAAAAAAAATACTGTAAAATTTTAACTCTTAATTTTAACATTAACATGTACCCTAAAGCTTTGAAAATTTTAAATGGAAAAATACAAACACACAATATTTTTAACCAATTTTTTTTTTCATAACTCCTATATAAATAAATTGGTGGAATAATATGAAATCTGGCACTGTTGTTGCTTATATATATTTCAATGAAATTATATCGATTCATCTTTATATGAAATATTTATTAAAATAATAGAAAAATTTTCAAGTAAATTAAATTTTATTTATCTATCAAGATCCATAAAGTGTTGACAAGGGGGCCCCTTACATACTTTTCTGCTTTCTTGAATGGTAAAAAAAGGAATTATTTTAAATATATTTCGATGAAATCATATCCATTCATCTCTATATGAAATAGTGATTAAAATAATAGTAAAATTTTCAAGTAAATTAAATTTTATTTTTCTATCACAATCCATAAAGTGTTGACAAGGTTGGATCCTTACATACTTTTCTGCTTTTTTGAAGGGTGAAAAAAGTAATTATTTTAAATATATCTCAATGAAATTATATCCATTCATCTCTATATGAAATACTTATTAAAATAATAGTAAAATTTTCAAGTAAATTAAATTTTATTTTTCTATCAAGATCCATAAAGTGTTGACAAAGGAGGCCCCTTACATACTTTTCTGCTTTTTTGAAGGACAAAAAAATTAATTATTTTAAATATATTTCACTGAAATTATATCCATTCCTCTCTATATGAAATACTTATTAAAATAATAGTAAAATTTTCAAATAAATTAAATTTTATTTTTCTATCAAAATCCATATAGTGTTGACAAGATGGGACACTTACATATATTTCTGCTTTTGTGAAGGGTGAAAAAAGTAATTATTTTAAATATATTTCAATGAAATTATATCCATTCATCTCTATATGAAATACTTATTAAAATAAAAAAATTTCAAGTAAATTAAATTTTAGTTATCTATCAAGATCCATAAAGTGTTGACAAGGTGGGATCCTTACATACTTTTCTGCTTTTTTGAAGGATGAAAAAAGTAATCATTTTAAATATATCTCAATGAAATTATATCCATTCATCTCTATATGAAATACTTATTAAAATAATAGTAAAATTTTCAAGTAAATACTTTTAGAAATAAATTCTGGAAATTTTAAATTGTTATATATTTTATTTCATGATATATCAGATCAATTAATATTTAATATAACGAAATTTATTCTCCTAATATATTATATAAAGAAATAATAAATATAAAAACATGCAATTTCCAGACTTCTAAGCAAACTAATTAGTTCATTATAAATCGCACAACTTTGAACAATAGCAAAAGCAATTTAAAATAAAGCAAGAGGATTTGTCATTTTCATAAAATCTGAAACACCTGCAAATAATTCACCCCGCTAAAAGAACGTAGCAGACAAAGAAGAATTCAAACGGTGCCTCTTTTGTCTAGTTCTTTAGATCACTGGTTCATAATCCCTTTTAATCAACCAACATCGCACATTATTACATAAAAAAGATATACTTTCTACTCGTCCAAAGCACTCTCCGTAAAGTATTGATTTTTTAACGCTGAGATGATTTCAAGGTATATTCCTTTTAATATCAGAGAAATTGGGAGGCGACTCAAGGGATAAATGATTTTGAAATATGATGCATTCAATTAGGACAAGTTATTACATATGCCGCAGGGCGAAATTTTTAGAGCAATAATATAGGTACCTAATGGGTTCCGAGGGTGGATATTGGGAGGTGAGAAGTAATGTTAAATTAAGGGATGTATCTACAACAGCGGCTAAGCCCTTCTAGTAGGATCGAAATTTCTTTGGGAGGTAGGGGGGTCTTTTTCGGAAAATAAACAAAAATACTTGTATAAATAAAATATATTTAAAAATAATAATAATTATAAAAGGGTGTTTCGGAATAGATGGGTGTTTTTGAAATGAGAATAACTCAGCTGTTTTGTAACTTGGAAAAAATTTTATTTCGAAAAATGAAAGCTTAGATATTATCATTTAACATTGAAAAAGTGAAATCTATATCTAAGCTATCAATTTTCGAAATAAAAAATTTTGCAAGTTGAAAATCAGGTAAATTATTCTCATTTCAAAAACAATCATCAATTCCGAAACACCCTATACCTATATTAAAAAAACTCTAAACAAAATACTATAGCCTTTTTTTCGTAAAAAAATTTCAACTTAGATAGGGACAGTGGTTGAAATATGATTCATTCAATTAGGACAAGCTATTAGATTGCCCCGGGGGCGAAATTTTTAGAGCAATTAATAAGTACCTGATGGGTTCCGAGGGTGAATATTGGGAGGTGAGAAGTAATGTGAAATTAAGGGATGTATCTACAACAGCGGCTAAGCCCTCCTAATAGGCCTTAGATCGAAATTTCTATATTCTAGATGTTAATTAAGAAATTTTCTTGACTTTTTTTCGTAAAACGATTTCAACTTAGACAGGAACAGTGGGAGGGGCAAATTAAGGAGGGCGGATAGGGAGAGTCGAGGGGTATATAAGGGGGTAGAGAAAGGGAGATTGATCAGTATGTCTCAGGCAGTGGCGAATGAAACATTGACTGGGAATATTAGAATATGGCCTCTCCACCTTCATCCACCCTCTCAGCTGACTCCACTCCTCACTAATAAACAACCCTGTGAATTTGAGGGATTTTAAAAAGCATATTGACAGGAATGTACTTCCTCGAAACGGAATAATATGTAATAGTCTCAGGGAAAAGAGTTATTAGATAAGCTTCTCAAAATTCCGAAAACTTTATATCCTGGAATTCCGAAATAAAAATGATTCTTTTCCCGGGATCTATCAACAACTACGAATTAATCCACTTTGTGTATGTTGTGTTGTTGTGGATGAAATTTTTTTTTAATTCAAAACTATACACACAAATCCTTTTTAAAAATAATCTAGAGGTGAAAATGATTTCAATAACAATTTATTATTAGATTTATACACCATAGTTTGTAAATTAATTTAATATAACGGACGATTACAATTCAATATATGGTACCTATATGAATTTGTATGGTAAATAATTTTTTTATCTGTGTGGTACATATATTGATTTTTTTTTAATTTTGACCGAAATTCATTATTACGAGCAAAAAATTAAGTAAATACACATATACCTACTAAAGTTTTTCAAGTGCAAATATTTTCGCTAAATAAAGTGAAAAAATCTTAATAAAAATTATAGCGATTTCCTGGAAATTTGGTTTATTATCTCGGGATAACGGAATAATTTTTAGCTCCGGGATACCGGGAAATTTGGTTTATTATTCCGGGATAACGGGGCAAATATTTGTCCCAGTTTCAGAAACCCTAGTTGATCCTACAATTTTTGTTTTTTAAGATATAATTATTCCGTACTCGCTGGGGTTGCGATAAACGAGAATTATCTGTATACTTGTACAGAGTACATACAAAAAGAAAATATTGATTCTAGTCTAATAAAAATAATATGAAGATCTTTTTCAAATATCTAATAAAATATTTTCTTTGCCAGTCATTCCTTTCTATTCTTAATAAATATTTATACTTTAATCGGTTCTTTTACATTTCCGGCAACCTATCTAAGAAATAACTGCGCTTTATGTTGCTTAATTTCTGAGATTTATAGGATTTGAGAGCATTCAACATGGCAAAAGGTCGTTGGCTAAGAAGGGTATCCTTAATAAACATTCTGTCGTTGACAAGTTAATGGGCGTCCTAAAATGTCACTCTGTCTTTAGAAAGGCAGAAATAAAGGGGTTTGATTTTAATGTTGTTGTTGTTTATTTTTGTTATTGTTTATACGATACTATAAGTATAATATAGCAAATGATAAATCATTATCACTCTACTTAAAATTGAATGAATAAAAAATATAAATATGTATTTAGGAAAAATAATTTTTCTCTAAAAATTTCTGATAAATATTGTAAAAAACAGACCATATCAGATTGATTTGTTAACTGGTAAGTTAATTTTTTAATAACTTGGTAAAATTAATCTAATTTCGTAATTCCGTTCTTTACCTAAAATTTTAGAATTGTAAAAAATCAAAACTGTGTCCCATAAAAATACATATAAATACCCACAATTTGTGCATCAGAAAATAATTTCAAATTTTATTTTATTTTGTCTGAAAATAAAAATCGCCTTATTTACCTGAATTTCAAATTAAAAATAATATTACAATTAATATATATATTGCTTTTATGGTAACTTAGAGCAAAAAATTAGCGATCAACGCTAGGTGTTCCAAGTACTTTTATACTTTTAAGAACGAAGCTAGTATAAAAAATAAATATAAATGTAATGGCCGTCCATAAATTACGTCACACTAATTTCAAGGTTTTTATACCCCCAACCCCCTCCCCTCCACCTGTGTCAGATTCTGTCACATTTTTATCTTAAGTGAGCCTTTTATTTGATAAACCCCTAGACATAACGCAACAAGACACAAGTGAACCCAAACGATAGGGATTAGTGAAAAGTACAGATCCCACATATATTTTAAAATTTTTAAAATTTTTTAGTTTTAATTTTGTGATATCAACATTTTTAAGACCCCGATCTCCCCTGTCTTAATTTGTCACAAATCTGAGTTGCCACTTCCCCCTTAGTGTGTGACGTAATTTATGGACCGCCACTAAATAAAAATATTGTTGTGCTGTCGAGAATTTTTTCCTTAAATATAAATATAATTATTCTTAAGGGTAACATTTTGGCAGCCGGCTTCTCTTTTGATCCTCGATTGTGACTGTTTTACAATGGGTAAGCGATTTTACAACTTCCTGAACATAAAATGTCAAATGGCTCTTAACACATGTCGATTGTAAAAGTCATTTTTGCGTGGGAAATTTCTAGAGATTAAATTTCTAGAAATAGGAGGGCTGAATGAATTTAAGAATTTGGCCTATGAGAAGTAATTTTAAAATTTTGACTCTTCAGGCAGGTTTGAGTCAGTCAGAGAGTAGGTAGTTCGAAGCTGAAACCCAGTTGGGGTGGTCAGTTGTCAATTGGAGCTGAGAGATGAGTTTTAAGCTCTCCAGCCATCAGCATGGAGAAATGTAAATTTATAAATAACTAATTAAAAAAAACAATATTAAATAATACTCTTTTCTTTAAATACATCTATCCTACTTCAATTGCCATCAAATCAGCATCAGGACTGAAACAAGTCGAATCGCTTGGGCGCGTTACCAAGACCTTTCTGCAGAGACCTTCTTCGAGATAAATATACAAATCATCAACCTTTCTCTGGTCAAGAAGGGTTGCAACCAAAAACTTAAAGTGTTGTAACAATATTTTTAAAATTCCTAAATTAAAAATATGAACAATTTTTATTTAAGAGTAGAGTAATAAATTCAGACTTAAGCATGCTAAAAAAATGGGGATCTCACAACTTGGTAAACTTTAATGCTGGTAAAACACAATGCTGCCTAATTTCTAGGCGCGCAGATAGGAACCTTCCGGACATTTCCTTTGATTCGAGCTCATTGGAATTTCGTAATAAAATATCATTGTTAGGTGTCTCCTTAGGTTCTGACCTCTCTTGGAATGACCATATTATCTCAGTAGCAAAGGCTGCAGCATGTAAGCTTGGCTTTCTTTTCCGAACCAAACGATTTTTCACCCCCACTCAACTCCTTATATTATACAAGGCTCAAATTCGCCCATGTCTTGAATATTGCTCGCATTTGTGGAGAGGGGCCCCCAAGTATTCTCTTGAAACCCTGGACGCAATTCAGAGACGAGCTATCAGACTGATAGGCGATCCTACATTAACTGACACTCTCGACTCCCTAGCCCATCGTAGATCTGTCTCCGCCCTTTCCCTTTTTTATAGATACTACCATGGCTTTTGTTCTGACGAAATTAAATCGATAATCCCACCAAGGGCTTCATTTGCGCGAAATACACGATTTTCTAAAACTCTACACCCCTACGCGCTTAAACTGGATACTAATCGAACAAACGCATTCGCCAATTCATTTATCCCCATGACATCTAGAGAATGGAACTCTCTTCCCCCGACCGTCTTTCCAGCAACTTATGACCTTCAATCTTTCAAGACCAGCATCCACAGATACCTTCGACTTCTACCCAATCACTAAATCTCCCCTTATCTTCACGTTACAAGGGTCCACCACGGACTACAGAGGTTGTACCTTCTTGGTGCAACTTCTTCTTGTATCAGTATCTTTATATAAAAAAAAGAGGGGTGGTAAAATCGTGTGATGTGAGGTCTATTTCGAGTTTTATATTATCCTTCAAACAAAGAACGTTAGCAATATTGTCATGTTGTGGACACGACTAATAATAATAATTTTCTACGAGTGTAATAAATAATTCACTACATTTGAAGTGAATGGACTGTTCATCCCTTTGTTCAACTCAATAAATCCCTCTCTTAAAAAAAAAGAATTCTTAAGATATATCCATTTTTCTAATTTTCTGATAAAACCCCATTATCTTTCCCAAGCGAGAGCAATAGCAATGATAATTTGATTGAAAAATTTCAAAGATTTTTATTTTCTAATCTAAATCTCATTAGTCGTCGGCTGGAAAAGAAAGAGAAAGAAAAGATTGGCAAAGAATTGATTTATTTGTCTGGAGTCTTTCCAAAGAGGAAATCAAAAAGTCATTGCGTGGCTGATTACTTGGATATTCGATCCTATCGGAGGAAAGGAGCAAATTCGCCCAAGAACATATGGTGGCCCGCTTTCCTCGCCCAATTCCAGGCCACCCTATAAATTGAAATGATAGCAAGATAACATAAATACACTCTCATCATGCTTGATCGTCTGGAAAGTTTTTACGATTCTTCCTCTAATATACCAATAATTTAAATTTAAATAGAGGGAATAAATTAAATTTACTGTTTTCTTAAAGAGAAATTAATGAAGTCATAGGAGCCAGGTCCGGGAGGGGGGGGGGGGAGACCCCCAACCATGGACCAGATGGCAATTGCTTTTTACTTTCCCATTTATATTCTATAGAATCAACCGATTTTGATATTTATTTATTTATTTTATGAATGTTCAGCGAGGACTTTTTGGCACGTTGACCGATTTCAATGATTCTTTTTTTATTGGAAAGGAGGTACCTTCTTAGTGGTGGTCCCATATTAATTTGGTCAAGTTCTGATGATATGATCAATGACGAAATAACGTAAATCTCCAATTCTTATGAGCAAATAATCGAAATTATAATAAATAAAATCTTTAATAAAAAAATCTTAAAACATTCATTTAAAACCCGCAAACGTTTCGAGAGAATTTCTATATTTATTAATTCAATTTTATTATTATTTTGATTCATTCACCTGACGCTTTCTCTTACGAGATGCATGCAAGGTATCATATTAAGTCACTATTAATAACATCACTAAAAGAGAAAAATAAAAATAATTTTTATATAAAAAAATAAAAACGTCTTCAAAAAAATTAAATGCAACAAATAAAATAATAAGAACTCAAAATCAAATAAAATGCACTAAAAGGTATAAATAATTATCTAATTTAGTTACAACTAAACGACGATATATTAACATGAAATCACTTTTTGAAGTCGGTGCTAAACAAACACCTAAGTTTACCCGCCAAACAAACTAAGTAAGATCCGTCGAGTTCGATTCATAAAATGTATATTTTTGGCACCGACTTCAAAAAGTGATTTCATGTTAATATTTCGTCGATTAGTTGTAATTAAATTAGATAATTATTTTATACCTTTTAGTGCATTTTATTTGTTTTTTGAGTTCTTATTATTTTATTTGTTGCATTTAATTTTTTGAAGCCTGTTTTATTTTTTTTTATAATTATTTTTATATAATTTTATTTAAATTGAATAGGTAAACAATTATTTTTTATAGAGAAATGTTTGCGGAATTTAAAGAACAAAAGTCACATTGATAGATAAATACGTACATACATACATACAGGTCGTGCTAATATGAAGCGTGTAAAAATCAACATAACTTAGCTTGGCCACTTTTCCCGTCTCTCCCTTATCTAAGTAAATAATAAAATTCATTATTTCACGTAGCTATACAAATATAGAAATAATAATATTAGACCAATAGAAACCATGCATACAAAAGCAATCACACCTGTACATGATATAATATAATAGAACCTGGAGCCACCAAACGATCCACGGTAACAAATACATAGTAAACGCCCCCTGGACCCCCCCCCCCCACAGAAACCACGAACTCTCGCCCCCTCCATTGCATCCCCACTCCATCCCATCCAAACCTCGCCCCCAAAATCCCGCACCACGCCCCACCCCCCGGATCCCACACAACTGCACCCACATCCATCCCCACTCCTCATCTAGTTTTGCATTTCTAGATTTCTAGTAGTCCGCAGATTATGTGTATATAGGAATATAAATAAATTCCGTATAATTATTTTTTTTTAATTAAATAACAATTTATCAAATTTTTAATCAATTAAATAAATAATAATTTTATTGAAGCAATTTTTTTACATGAAATAGGCTTCGATTTCGGAGATTAATTCCCCACTATCGATTGTACTTGATCTTCTAGGTTGCGATAATATTTTTAGTCCGTGTTTTTTAATAAGAGGAATTTTAATCAATTAAATTGGCAAATTTTAATATATAACAATATTTGGTATAAAGTATTAGTGGGTTTTAAAATTAAAAAACCAATTAATAAATAAAAGATAATTGAAAAAAATGTAAACAAACTTTTTTATTGAGATTTTCATCTATCAATAATTACTTTAATTAAGAAAAGATCAATTAAGATTAAATTTATCGAGGTCCAGACCTAGCCAGATCGTTTTCTCATCATCAAAACTTGTTAATAGAGTTGGTTTCATCAAAATCGGTAGAGCCGTTTTCAAAATAGAACTAAGATACAATTATATAAACAAACTAGTCAGCAGTGCCCGCCTTCGGCGGCCCCTCTTACAGCCAGGGCACGCCCCTGGACCCCCAGCCCATGAACCCCACCCCCCGGACCATGCCCTACCCTCGCCTCCACATCACCACCCCAACACCCCATCTGCACCCTAACCCACGAACACAACCCTCACCCCCCGAAACCCCTTCAGCACCCCCATACCCCGCACCATGCACCCGTGCCCAACCCCAGCCCCTACACCACCACCGGGCACCCCATCCAGTCCGGACCCCACCACGTGCCCTCCAACCCTGCGAACCACACCCCCGCCTAGCCCCCTGGACTCCATCCCGCACCACCCCCTGCACCCCCACTCTACTTCGCCTCACTCCCTCACCCCACCCCCATTCCACCCCGCGCACCCCATACCCTAACCCATCCCCACTCCATTCCACCCCGCACCCACCCTCCGCACCCAGTTTTTGCATTTCTAGCCTTCTAGTGACCCATAGATTATGTATACAAAATTTGGTTGAGTTTGGTCCAAGAGAAAGAATTTTCATTTTTTGACCCTCCCCCCATTTTGGGTGGTTAGTTTTTGCATTTCTAGCTCTCTAGAGGCCCAGAGATTATGTATACAAAATTTGGTTGAGTTTGCTCCAAGGGCAAGAATTTACATTTTTTCACCCTCCCCACCTTTTTGGGTAGTTTTTTGGGGAAATTTTTTTAAACAAAAGTTGTCAGAAATCACATCCCCTACAACTTTGTTTATTATAAAATTTGCCGTAGGGTTAATAGTTTAGGAGTTATTTGATAATTTTCATTCGTGCCCCCCCAAACCCCCTTCTGGGGTCAAAATTTCAAAACGTTATATAGCTAAAAACGTAAGCTACAAGACATTTGATGATAATATGAAATTTCATAATAATCCCTTCAGCCGTTTTTACGTGAATCGTGAGCAACTTTTCGCAGAAACCACTGAAACAGACAGACAGATAGACATACAGACAGACATGAATTTTGTTGAGGGGTTTTCGTTCATAACTTTGCTTGAAACGTGTGCAACCAAAATTTGGCGTGATTTGGACCAATGTACAGACAAAACCTTAATTTTATATATATAGATATATAAAAAAATATATAAACAAATATATATACAATTTTTGCTTGTTTAATAAGAGTAGATATACATATAAGAGGTGTTTCAAAAATAGACGCTGAATATGTAGCCAATAGAACTGATCATAGTCTATAACTATCTGTCTAATTAAAAACATATCTATTGGAGTGAAGGATTCTCTTCTTTAGTGTTTTTAATCAAAGCAATGCATTCAGATCAAATAGCATCGCGCTATTTGGAAGTTAATGGGGAATTTGTACAAAGGGTTTTTTATATAAAAAAAATACCACGGAATCAGTACACCTGTTCATTTTAGAATAAAGGTTTACTTGAAAATCAAACAGAGAGAGAGAGAGAGAGCCGAGAAACGGACAAAATGGATGGATATCGTTTCTGTTTGTATTTTGAGGGTCTTTTCTCTACCCAGCCATGTTCTATTATTTTATTGCAAAAAAATAAAAAAATAAATGAATAAATACATAATATCAGTTGGGAGATGAATCTGTCGTGAGTATTATACATTAAAAAAATAAAATAAAGAGATAGAAAAAGTAATTCAATAATCTATTTTATTTATTCTCTTTAATTTTGTTGAGTATTATTTCGTAGAAGCTTTTGTGGAATTATATAGAATAAAAAAGACAGGTAATAAATTAACAAAAAAAGTAAAAAAGGAGGATTTTAATTTGATATTGTGTTTGGATTAAAATTTCAACGAACAGCCAGACAGCCTTCTGTGCTTTGTCATTTATTATTATAAATTACATCTCTGCATTAGCACTTATTTAAAGAGTGCGGGCAGGAGCAATTTGTTTTAATAACTAGTTATTTTCTATAGAGTTATCGTTAATAGTTTTAGGGGATGAACTAATTACAAATTTTAAAGAATTATTAAAATAACAAGATTGAAGTAATTTTCGGAGACGGACTTATAAGTGAATTGAGTGGAATTGGCTAATTATATATATATGTTTATGAGTAAATCCAACATATTTTGCATTGTAAAGTCCACTAGGTTTATCTTTCCAATTTAAGATAAATTTTTCGTAAGGACAATGGAATGAAATGGATTTTGATGAGGCAGTCCAAGGTTCAAAAAACGAGAGACAATTATATCTATCATTTTTTTCATAATATAAAATCTATATATATATAAAAGCCATTGTCAGACTAGTACCCGTGGCGCAGCAAGGTGAACATATGGGAGAAAAAGCAACTAATATTCAATGACAGTTGTTATATTGTCAAATTTTACAAATCAAACATCTCAATTTTCTATATTATATATCTATAATATCTCTACATATTAATATATTCCACTATATAGCTTAGAATATTAGATTTACGGCGTGTCTCATTTGAAATTTTAGTAGACAAATTTATTAATTTTAAATATATTATATATTAATATATATTTAATTTTTTGGAAATAATTCATACCATTCAAAATTATTATTTTTTTTTTGAATTTAAGAAAATATAAATTCTTAAAATTTTAGTAGACAAATTAATTTTAAAAACTATATATATATTATATATATTTAATTTATAATATAAGTTTTAATGAGATATGATTTAATGGAATAATGAGATTAATTCTTAATTTATTACTGCGCGGGTCATTTGAAATTTTAGTAGATAAATTAATTTTAAAATTATTATATATAATTAATTTAGAGACACTTTTTAGATAAATTTAAATATTGAAATGTATTATTAAAATTGAAAATAGGTTTCCAACCGATCGGGAACTTCGAGAGAAATGGTTGCATGCTTTAATAAAGTATTTATAAAGCATTTAATGATATTTTTCATCTTTCTTTGATCAATATTCATTATTCAAAAAAATATTTTTTTCAAAACATATATATACGGACAGCTAATAATCACATCTCGAGACGCTGCCCGCCAGGGCCACCAGCTCGGAGGGCCGAGCGGTGCCAGGCATGCCGTAGGCACGGCTGGTACTGCTCGTAAATAAATAATAATAAATAAATCTTTATTCCTCGATCTTTAGAGGCACAAGTCCTAGGTGGCTAGGTGCTCCAAACATCAATACAAATTAACTACAACAATTTAAGAAATAATAAACATGAAAAAAAACTGCAAAGGATCGTTCCTAAACTTTATCCAATATATTATCTTATTCTAGAGTAAAGTACTTTAAAATATAATTTTACAAAAAAAATTATATGAATTTTTTTGTGGTCCTCAAGGAATTTAATTACAATATTAAATTTCATCAAAATTGGTTTAGTTATTTTCAAAATATTTAAAAATATCTAAAAAAGTACTTAAATAAAGTACTAATGTTTATGGGCCGATATGTACCAAAAACTAATCAGCGCTTCATTTTGTTAAAGCAATGCTTGGTTTTCAATTTCATTTCAATTGGTGCAACGGTGTGGAAAAAATCGTGGACGAAAAAACCATAACATCTATCCATCCGCTCGCACTTCCTGGAAAAATCGCACTTATCTCTGGGCGAGACCCCATGTAATTTTTGGCAAAACCGTTGCGTGCTAAAATTCAACCTAAATAAATACTATAATTTCTGACATTAATTGAGACCATGGGTTCCGTAGTCTTTACCTGAGGACCCTTTGAAGTCGCGCTTGCCACGAGACCGATTACAATACTTTACCCATGCTTCGCATTGGATAAAGTAAAAAGAAAAAAAAATAGAATTGTTTGCTCATTAACAAATAATTATTAACATGACCATAGATTTCCATCAATATATAACTGTCTCTCTTTTTTTGAACCTTGGACTGCTTCATCAAAATCCATTCAATCCACTTACCCTACTCCAAAGACTACTCCAATCGTACAACCGAATGACTTTTCCAAAATGAGTATAAGAGTTCACGTTGCCAATAGAAATAGATTTTAAATTTTCTAAGAATGTACCAAGAGTGTGTCATCTACGAGATCAAAGAACGAGTGGATTATTTATAATTATGTGAGAAGGGTTGTTTTTACCCCTCGGGAATAGATCCCAATTGCTAAAATTGGCAATCCAGGGATGCGGAAAGACTACTGAGTCTTAAACAGGTACTTGCAATTCCAAGTACTAGTCCCGTTACTCCTCCCCTCCGTCAGTACAGTGATCCCTTCCCACGCAACCTTGGCTCTATAATTAACGATTCAATTAATTAAGCTATTCCAAGGAAATACAAGAATCTATTTAACTCTAAATGATCCATGATTTCTTCTTACTAAAGAGATATTAATGTTTTTAGAAAATATGAGAAATTTCTTCATCGTCGTTTGATATTATTTCATCCATGTAATTTTCCTTTTGAAATGATTTTATATTTATTTTTTTAATTAAAGTAATATTTAGAGATGGATGTGTCAATAAAAATTTCCGAATAAATTTTTTCCTATTTCCTTTTATTAATTTAATGTTTTTTTAATTTTTAAAACTCACTAATAGTTCATTACAAATATTATTAGAGTAAAACCCCTCAAATCCGAACTAATTTGGGCTGTAGCCTGTTCGGATTTAAATTTGTTCGAATTAGCCGAAAGCAGCTTCGACAATTAAAGATAACTGATACCAAGTCAAAGATTAACTGATATTTTGTGTGTTTCTATTATTATTTCATTGTTTTGTAAAGTGAATAACCTAAAGAATTTCAATAACCAACTTTTACTGTTTTTCCATCCTGGATGACATAAGTATGGAGGCACATTTACACTTTGTTAGGTATGCTAACTCTACTTCTTTGTTAATTTTTCAACTAACTATGTAAAATAAGGTTATAATATAGAATATTCTATAAGAATTTTGCTGGCTTGGTGTATACTGGATATATTAATTTTTTATTGTTAAGGATAAATAAATTGAATTGCTTCTTTCCAGTAATTTATTATATTATTCAAATGGTTAATAAACATTTCAGATGCATCTCTTCCTCAGTGAAGTGGTTTCAGAGGAAGAGATGCGCTCTCAAAATATTTGGATTAACCATTTGAATAATAAAATAAATTACTGAAAGAAGCAATTCAATTTATTTATCCTTAACAATAAAAAATTTAGAATATATATGGTACATAATTGATTTATGAATATATAAATAAGGTTCTCTTTTTTTGCTTTCGGATTTCCGTGGATTTGAGGGAGTTTTACTGTATATATTAAAATTAGGAAATTTAATTAATTAGAGTTATTTTCTATTGAAGACGTTACGATAAAACTCAATGCTGAATTGACGCAAAGACAGCCCAAACGAGAATAATGAAAACCACAAATTCCGAATAAAATAATGTATTATGACGTCATTTTAATCCTCTTAAAAAAACTCGACCATCCCTCCTACTTCAGGGTTTAAAAGGGTCAACAAAGAAACCTTTATATTAATGGAGAAAGAATTTAATTTTTAGGACAAATTCTAAGATTTTAGTAGAAATATTATTAAATTGCGATATCAGAGGATTCATCCCCCAGGAGTCTCGAGGGTGTAAGCTGACTGCCCGGAAAGCATGTTAGTTCTCAGGTTCGACTCCTGGGGGGATGAATCCTCTCTGATATCGCAATTTAATCAATATTTCTACTAAAATCTTAGAATTTGTCCTAAAATTAAATTCTTTCTCTTTAAAATATGTATTTGTTAATCTGAACCTGAGATAATTTTTTGAAAAACATTCCAACTATTTTCAAAAAGAAGATGCTCAAATCTTTAGCTTTATAATAATATTATTTTTAATTCCATTTGAGATCAAACCCATTTGTGCAAATCGATGACTTGATGTTTGCCCGGAGAGGATCAAAACGTTGGCCAAAATATAAATTAAATTTTTTTTAATTCTGGCTGCAAATAAAAATCAATCTTTTTATCTGAATTTAAAATTAAAAATAATTATATCGCGTTTAAGTAAAGTAAATAAACTGCAACGGATCGTTGCTAAACTTTATCCAATGAACTATCGTAGTCTAGGGTAAAGTACTTTAAAATATAATTTTACAAAAAATTTTATATGACCATTTTTGTGGTCCTCAAGGTACTCAATTATAATATTAAATTTCATCAAAATTGGTTAAGTCATTTTCAAGATATTTAGAAAAAACTAAAAAAGTACCGAAATAAAGTACTAATGTTTGTGGGCCGATATGTACCAAAAACTAATCAGCGCTTCATTTTGTTAAAATAATGTTAGGTTTTAATTTTCATTTCAATTGGTGCAACGGTGTGGAAAAAATCGTGGACGAAAAAAACGATAACATCCATCCATCCGCACGCACTTCCAAAAAAATGGCACTTTTTTGCCTCTCGACGAGACCCCAGGTAATTTTTGGCAAAATCGTCACGTGCTAAAATTCAATCTAATTGAATACTACAATTTGTGACCTTAATTGAGTCCATGGGTTCCGTAGTCTTTACCTGAGGACCCTTTGAAGTCCCGCTTGGCGCGAGACCGATTACAATACTTTACCCATGCTTCGCATTGGATAAAGTAAAAATTATCCACCAACTCTCGGTCCTCCAGGTAAGTTAAAATAAAATGTTCAAATGAAAATAAATTCCACTATGAATGAGTATATGATCTTTTATTGTGTTCACGTTTGTTAATCCCATTTTATTTTATTTTTTATACATATACTATATGCTTTTCTATTTTTCGTTTTTGTCATTCCTTTTAGTTTGATTGAAAACAAATTATAATTATATATAGTCATATACAATCATTAAACATTTATATACATAGCTATGAATAGAGGAGAGGATCAGTTAAAACACAAAAATAAATTAGATTACTTTTTCGTTAAATTTTATTATCCAACTTGATTAACAGGTTAATTAATTTCAATAAAACGGTAATTATATTGTCATTGACACTTTGTGTGAAATTAGATTAAAATAAATGGATAAATAATAATGAAATGTATCTAAAATGTGGAAACATTTATAAAAGATACATAATATGCACGTCAAACAAGTCTAATTAATTGACAATGATATATCCTACATCAAAAGCAAAAACCACACACAGAAGAATATATATAGAATGGATATATATAATTATATCTACTTAAAATAAAACTCCACGCAATTAACACAAAGCTGCTCAAAATATCCCTTTATTTAATTCACTTTCACTATTTTTTTTTTTATTTATAAACTGGTGTGTACTTTTGATGTACTTTTCACATCATTTATTTTTACATCTGTTCATATATAGACCCTCTACCCCACTTAACTTACCCCTTTTTTGTTAAGGGAGAATGGTGTAGGTTTTTGGTGAAACATATTTAAATAAAGAAGAGAAAATGTAAAAAATTTAAAAATATAAAATTTCTAGGTAGGTTTCACAGAAATATTATTGTTATTTATGTGAAACCTAGAATTTTATATTTTTAAATTTTCTTTTAAATTTTCTTTATTTTATACAATATAAACCTATTCCACCTGACCCCCACTCCTCCGATCCTTCTTCACCCCCGAACTCCCTCTTATTCAATCACTCTCCACCCCCACCAACCCTCTCCCTGCCCCTCTGGGCCCTCCACCTCAGATCAGCTTTCACCCCACCAAACTTATTCACGCCCCCTGAGCAATCTCCCCTCCTCCAACTATATCCGAAATATGAATTCAATAACTTAAAAAAACATGAGAGATTCGAAGCCTTTTCTGTTTAAGACCCCAAAATCAGGAATTCTCCATTTTTCGGTTCAGGGGTCAAATTTTGGAAAAATGAAAAAACTCTCCTGTTTTAACAATCTGTGAACTAAGTGCCAAAACTGAATGGTAAAACTTAAAATACCCAAGAGATAGAGCACATTAAAAATTCCAAAAATTTACCCCAAAATGACTATATTTCCCCTTTAGAAGTTAAAAATAAAATATTACTCAATATTAGAGTGTACTTCAGGTATAAGTAAATAAATATTATATGAAATATTCATTTACTATGAGTTAAGATTTCATATAATATTTATTTACTTTTATCTTTATTAAAAATGGTTCACCTTACACCAACACCACAATCTCTATTTATTTTATTTATTAACGGGCAGTCACACCCTTTTCACAAATCACAAGTACATGTATATAAACAGTAAAGTATGAGAAAAAAATAATATAAAAATAAAGTATAAATGACAAAGACAATAGGAAAAGATAGATGATAACATAAACATATTATAATTATAAAACAAAGTCCAATGATAAATTAATTATGTACTCAGATATATAATATAAAATATAATTTAGGCTCTAAAGTTTAGAATACTTGGTATTGTAAGAGGAAAGAAAAGCAGTAGACATTTTTATAAATTCCATTTTCACACACACACACACATTTGTAATAATTCATTGTTTTTTTCTTTATCCATTATTTCACTTGAGATGACGAAAAGGAGAAAAGCCCTGAGGCTCATCTCTACTATTACAACTACTAAATCATCCACCCACCCTTTCGACTTAAGTCACAACGAGACATTCAACTTTTAAAAACAATTATAAATTAATTTTTTTGACGTCATCTTGGAATTAAGCAAGATAATTGTTTTTAAAGAAAAATGAAAGCTACAGTCAAGAATGCTAGCATGTATTTTGTATATATGTATAAGTATATATATATATATATATATATATATTAAAAAAAACACCTTCGAATGGACTCTGATTAATTATAAGACGTGATATAATTATCTTCTGTGGATTTTTTTCTCTTAATGTTTTAATATTAAGATTCCCTTGCTAGAGATGGAAATTAATTAAAACTTTTTAATAAAATGAGAGAAGAAGACAAGTAAATAAAAAAAAATGAAAAAGTTAAGTTGGTTTAATAAAAAATTAATAAATAAAATCATTATATAAAATTCAAGCTCTTCCATGGGTGCCTTGGCGTTAAACAAGCAGCATTTCAGATTTCCAAATGTTAGACTTTCAAAAAAGCAGGGCATCTATTTAAATAATTTGGTGTTTAAATTTTTCACCATCATCCAACCAACTTGCGATTTTGAAATAAAGGGCACTAATGGAGGTGGTCTGAATCACCCTGTATATCAGTGTAATATTTTAAATTTTAAATTTTGGTTTTCTAACTTATAAACAGAGAGCGGATTGTTATGTGGTAAAATCCCTTAAAATATTTTATTTTATTCAACTTTTAAATACTTATATAAACAATTACGTATATAAAACGGAATTATATTAACCCTTTAACGCCGGAATACATTTTTCTTTATTTTTCTTAAACATCAACTTGAATATATTTATTATGGTCTAATGGTCTAATTAAATGAAATATAAATTAAAAAAAACTTCCCGAATTTTTTGTGTAAATACTTCTTACAAATTAAAAATTTTAAGCCGGAAACGGGTACAAAAAATATTTCAAAAACATCTGTTTTTGCGTGATCATATGATCACGGTAGGCGTTAAAGGGTTAAATAAAAAAATACAAAGTGATTTAGGCTCAAGTAACACGGCAATATGGTGGTTCGTTAACAACTTTTATTCGGGTATATTTCTCTCAGATATAATGTAATATTCATTGACTATTCATATATCGCCTGTGTATATTCGACTATCGACCCCCAATCGACCCCTTCATCATCATTACTCCCCTTTAAAATTTCAACAAACCTATTGGGAGTTCCGTTTTTATTATTGAAAGGAACCAAGAAAACCAACGTCATCTGTTAGGAATCTCTAAGAATAACATAACAACATAAAAATAATTCAAAAAACCCCATCTATTATATATACCCGGAACTAAAATGTCTAATAGCAGAATTAATTTGGGAGAAATACATCTGCTTCGCAGCCTAGAATCATTTATTCACGTTCCCCTCGATCTTCGTAAAGCAAAACCCCTTGTTTTCTCCCTGAGAGAGTCTACTCCAGGCTCTCTAGACTTTCGTCTTACTCTATAGAAATCGGGAACTTATATATATATATATATATATATATATATATATATATATATATATATAGCATTCATTCAAATTTCTAAATCCCCACTAGGGAATCGATTTTTCAAGAATTTGATTACAATTCGAATTAATGAAATCAAACAATAGAATTTTATGCACATTTTGAATAAAAATCAGCTCTTCGATTTAGAAATACAAACATTTTGGCACAAGAACAAACTTTTTACAACTTTCCATTCTTGGAGTATCAGGGAGATCGGAATCCAGACAAAACTCATAAAGAAAAAAAATCATATCTAAAAATGATTTTTCTTCACGTTTCATACATTTTCAATCAAATTATTATAAAAAAAATAGCCTATCTCCCTGCCGACTGAGTACCTACCTAAAACAAACGCCATCTATTAGGTACCTACGAGATTAGAATAGCATAAAATAATAATAATACCTATATAATAATTTAAAAAGCACCATCTATTATATATACTCGGAACTAAAATAATACAAGAAGTAATTATGAAAATATATCGCCATCTATTAGAACTAAGTTGAACTATAATAATCCATATAAAAAATTAAAAGAAGATTATATTAAAATACTTGGAGAAGATAGAAAAAAATACTTAAGAATCTTTGTGATCATTTAAAGAAAAAAAAACTTTGATTTAAGAACTGGAAGCATCTAATATAATGAGAATAATGTAATGAGAAGCTTCTAGCAGCCTAGAAACATACCTATATTGACGTTCCGTTCGATCTACGTGAAGCAAAACGCCTTGTTTTCTCACTGAGAGAGTCTACCCTGACACTCTAAACTTTCGTCTTACCTATAGAAATCGGGAACTTATATATACCATTCATTCAAATTTCGAAATCGCCACTAGTGAATCGATTTTTGAGCCCTTCGTAAACATTTATTCAAGAATTAGATTGAAATTTAATTAAAGGGGTTAAACACTAAAATTTTCGGCACATTTTGAATAAAACCAAATTCAATTTGACGTCCGAATAACTGAGAAAAAAAATTCTAAAAATATTCGTTTCAAAGTGTCAACTGATTAATTTTTTAATTACCAATTAAATGTTAATTATTTTACTTCCGATGGCTCTAATGTGCTCTAGAATAGAATTTTAATAATATTTCTTTAGTTTTTTATAAGGAAATTTAAAATTCATAACTATTTTCATTCCTATTTAAGAGTACATGTATTCCATTGCAATGCTTTCCCGATTAGCCTATGCTTAATCCATGCTGTGCCTGTCCAGACTTGTGAGCCGTCTGTCTCTGTATCGCATAGCATGGCAAGGCCCTGGGAAAGGACATTCATGAAGACTAATTTTCGGGCGCAGGGGGCGTCCCTTGCTTTGGCTATTTGCATTAGGCCACTTCTAGATCAATCAAAAAAGTTAAGCAATATTAATCAGTTCAGAAATCAACCCCTAATCGGTTACCGCTCTCTGGGAAGTTTCGAAAAATATATATATAAATATTTTTTTATTTATTATTTTTTTATAAATAATTAATTAATCATCAATCATCATTTAATTAATAAATAATCTTTGAAAATGTCAACGAATCTTTATTTCTATATTTATTCTACATTTATTCTCATTTTAATGGAAGCCAAAATTTATTTATTTCCAATTGTCTATATTCTATACCAGTGTTTCCAAAACTTTTTTGACCGCGGCCCTATACGAGGTTTTAAAATTTTTCGCGACCCACTTTAAGAAACAAAAACCCATTTATTTCCAAAAAAAACTTTTTTTTAAATAAAAATCAAATTATTTGTTCATTTATTTCATATACAAAAATTGCAAAATAATACTATATATATTTGCCTAGATTAATTTGCCGGAACGCTGATGTAATGCTGCCGACAGGGAGCGCCATCGATATATTTGCGGCAAATTTGAAATATAATCGTAATTTGGTCTCGAATTTTGAAATGAAAGACTCCAATTGATTTTAAGATGATAATTAAGAAACAATAAATAAATTGGTAATTATGCCTCCCCCCCCTCACCACTCAAAAATTAAATATTCAATTCGCTTTTCTTTGCGCACAGATAAAAGAAATCAATCACATCTTATTTGATTTATATATTATTTGTTTATTTTTTAATAATTTGCCACTTTTTTATAATTTTTTAAAAATCTAAATTTTGTTATTCTTATTTTTTGATTTTTACAAAATTAAACAACTTAAGACACGCATGCCCATATGAGTTTCTCATGGCAATACTGGATGGAGCAGCACGTCATACAAACAACACCTGATCTCTTTTAAATATTTGGAGCCTTATACCGATTGTCGATCCCAAATTTTAAAAAAATGATATAATATAATTCTCCCTCCTCACACGATACCACTTATTTAAATAAATCTATTTCCACACAAAAAAATCACAATGCTGTAGATTATAGAAAAAAAAATACTTCCAGATTCATATCTAGAGCCTCATTTCTGTAGCTGTGTCAGGAAGAAAATGAGGCGAAACTTTTAAGAGACTATGTATTTTCGGGAGTTTACAGGTATACATTGGAGTGTGATTTTTTAAGATGAATAAAATTTTTGGACCGAGACGCCGCCCGGCGAGCTGAGGGGCGTGCCGAAGGCACGCACGAAAAGCTCGTTATAAAAGAAAAATATAAGAAATTAAAAAAATTAACAATTATATTCATTTAAAACTTTAGTAAATGAAGTAAACTTTGTTTACACATATTTTGTCCTTAGTGCGAAGGATGATGTAGTTTGTCATCACATAACAATTTCAAATTAGGAGGTAATGATTTTAATTTTATTCATAAATTAGGTTCGACATCCATTCTGTGGGCGCGGGCATGAAAAAGTACAAATACACACTTTTCCACTATTCCTAGTGTCTAATTGATGTTTTTACAATTTTTTTTTCGAGACCCGTAAAATTTTTCTACGACCCTGTGCCAGGTCGCGACTCACACTTTGGGAAACGCTGGTCTATACATTCGATGGGTCTTAATTTATTTGATTTAAGAAATGAAATTTGTTTTTGGAGAAAATTAAAATTCTATAAATATTTATCTTTTAGGCATGGTAATTTAAAATTTTTTACTTAATTCTTTCCTTAGAGAAAGTGGTGTACATGATATTAATTAATAAAGTAAAGAGTGTGTAGTTTCACAGTGAATGAAATAAAACTCAAAGAGGTTTATACAAACTCAATATATTTCTGATTATTAGTCCATCATCAGAAATATATTGAGTTTGTATAAACCTCTTTGAGTTTTATTTCATTCACTGTGAAACTACACACCCTTTAAAATTTATTAATTAATTTTTTCCTATATAACATATGTAGGAAAATAAAAAATTGAATTTGATCATAAAAAAGGACACTAAAATATGAATAAATGAATTACACTTCTAGCTACAACCGGAATGAAAATAAATATATAAATAAGCATATAAATGAATAATTATTAATTATTAATAAATAAATAAATCTTTCAAAAAGTTAATTAATACTTATTTCTATACAAATAGTATTCTTTTCATCTTATTCAAATAGTAGGTAAAATTATAGTTAATATTTTATCATCTTCATCTAATATACATTTCTAAGACTGGTTTGACGCAACCATATCACTAAACTCTCATATCAATTCATTCACTTTTCTAAAAGCCCTACATCTCATGTTTTTCATTATCTGGGGAATATATTCCAATCCTCCAATATATGGAATTATCCATCTATTTTCTTTCCCATTTCGTCCTATAAAATATTCCCTACAAATATCTCATGTTTTTAAATTGCACTTTTTATTTTTTCCACAGCATTCTTTCTTTATTTTCTTAATTGTTTCAAGAACTTAATCGTTTATGATTCTCTCCACCCATTTAATCTTTATTTATTTATTTTTACCAATATAATTTTTCCAGGGTTCATAAAATTCTCTGCGGAAATTGACATTAAATAAAAATTAAGTCTTTAAGAGACGACAATTTTCATTTTTGTTTTTGAAATAGACACACGTGTCTGTTCATCCAATTTATTTCAGCATTCGGGGTCGTAGCTTTCCTTCCATCTATTCTTTGGTCTGCCTCTGCTTCTGTATCCCCTGGGCGATTATGCAGAACAATTTTCGTGAGACGGTAGTCAGACATTCATTCCACATGTTCGGTCCAATAAAATTTGATATGGAAAAGCCCGCATTTGATTTTTTAAATCTGAATTTGATATGGAAGAGTCCGAATTTGATGTTAAAAACATATATATATAAAGTGTAGTCGTTAAATTAGCAGAGGGTATACGCTATAGAACGGAAAGGAAGTTTTACCTACTGTAATTTAAAATAAGATATATACAACCTACACAATTTTCACTATTTTCATCCAATCCTTAAGTACATTCGACTATGATTTCCTCTCCAGAATATCCCTTCTATTTCTTTAAAATTTAAGTACCGTTCTTGTATTATAAACGATGCATCTCCTCGCACCATCCTTACCATTAAAAAAAATTCATCAACCTCAAAGCTCAAGGGAACCAAATGCATAAGTAAAAAGCACTCCACTAATTATAATAGCGAAAGCCAGATATAAAAACCCATCTTATCTTATACTATTAAATGAGCAATTCTTATACATATATATTTTGAATCAGTTTCTTGAAAATGGCTCTAACTATACCGCATTTAGGCATGTGGTTAGGGTTGTCCTGCCCAAGAATAATGAAAACTACAATTTCCAAATAAAAGAAATTTTTAGAACTTAATTTTCATTCTCTTAAGAATTCGGGAGAGGATCGTCTTCACGGTTTAAAAGGGTCAACAGAAGAAACCTCGGTGAATATTAATATTATTTTTAATTGCAATTAAGTTCAAAACTTGGGGATCGGGGGTCAGGTTGGTCGAGTGGGTAAAGTACATGCCTTCTAATCAAGCTAGCGCCGACTCGCTGCAAACCGACTTTAATCTGATCCCTACATAATAGAGAAAAAATTAATTAATAAATAATATCGTAAAATGGATAATGGTTAAAGCCAAGAAAGCTAAAAAAAACTATGTGTGAACCTTATCCACATTAGCTCACTGGGAAAGCAAAACTTCTTTAGCGGTAGATGTTACTTGTATATAACGGCCAAAAAGTTTATCCACGTTAAAAAATCACACACCAAAGACATATATTAAACATATAAAAGTTATATACAAAATTATTAACATATACGGCTGAATAATTTAAATTTCTTTATTTTTATAAATTTTATTTGTAAATAATTTGTGGGTTTTAAAAAAATTATTTCCCCTCTATTGAGTCATTTCCTCTTTATTGTAAACATAAAAAATCAAAAAGATACGTTTATAAAGACGTTTCACTTCAAAAACATGGGGAGATCAGGTTTGTCGAATATGTAAAGTACATATGCCTTCTAATGAAGCTTAGCGCGGGTTCAAGTCCGACTCGCTGCATAATTGAGAAAAATATTAATTAATATATAGTATTATAGGAAATGATTAGGATGATGGATGATTTTATTATGTTTGGCTCGAAGGGTTAGTTGGAAAGAGATTTGCCGGGCTTGGATGGGAGATAATCTTCAGAGATTAGAATCTCTATTGGCGGCTTCAAAGCCAGAAAAATGCTATTTTAAATAAGAATTCGCACTAGGCAGTTGAAAATATGCTTTTTATGAAATAATGGCACAAGGCCCGCATTTATTGCTTCTTCGTTACAGAACGTGTATACAAATTACTTCTTAGACACAAGCCGTTTCGTTCCAAATCGTTCCAAGGTGATCAGTCACCCCGGAGAGCTGCCTCATTCAATGAGTTTCAACAAGTGACAACTCACACATGACAACTGAATTAGCTTCGAGAAGCTAGCTGCTTTTATAACCCTGGCTCTAATTAGCAATTAAGCTGATTGGTTAATTATTCCAGCGTTTTAGGTGACGTATGCATAATTTTTCGCGCGCTGGCTTCTTTATAAAAGGGGTGTGTCCCTGCTGCTCGGCCGCCATTTTATCGAAAGATTCTGACGGGCAAACGTCTTTCTCAAGGCGAAAATGAATCTTTATTTTCAAAAGCATTTTACATTGAAAGGAGCGAAGAATAAAATACCACAGTATCATAAAATGATTAATGGTTAAGGCCGAGAAAGCCATAAAAGAAGTTCAAAACTTTGTGAAAAGCGATGTCTTGATGATGGCCGCAGCAGGTCAAAACGTTGGTAAAAAATTTGATTAAATTTTATTTAATTCTGGCTTCAAATAAAAATCAACTTTTTGATTTGAATTTAAAATTAAAAATAATATTAATATTTGGCATTCAACAAAACAGTAAAGGTACTATTTCTAATTTATCAAATATGGCTTGTACTTATGATTGGAGACAGGATTTTTATGGAGTAAAAACTGCCAAAATATGCAGTTAAAATTGCTGAAATATGCAACTAATATGTAGAATAGGTTGAAATATGCAAATATAAGCAGTAAAAGATGGCAAAATAAATTTTTTTATGAACTAAAAATTTAAAATTGAAGACAAAAAGACTATATAATTGAAGGAGTGCTATGAAAGAAATAAAATATGTACTTTTACTGTGTAAATAATTGCCGGCTCTTGTTACCGAAGGCCTTAAAAAAAATAATGTCCACCTGTTTTATTTCTTCATTTTTTTTCATTCTTTCTCCGAAAATTTACTTTTAAAAAATCTGTATTTTGCCCAAAAAATCCTTCAATATGCAATTTTATGCAATATTAGCTGCAAGGGCCGCTTTCGGCGGGCCTCTTGCTAGCCAGGGGGCACGCCCCTGGACCCCAGACCTCGAACCCCACTCCCACCCAGCACACCCCCCGAAGCCAACCCAGCACCCCCCACCCCCAACCGGGCGCGGGGTGGGGTCCGAGGTGGGTGGGGTGCGGGTGGTGCTGTGGAGGCGGGGGTTGGGAACGGGTGCATGGTTCAGAGGTGGGGGTGCTGGAGGGATTTTGGGGGCGGGGGTTGGGGCGAGGGGGGTTAGTGGGTTAGGGTGCGGAATGGAGTGTTGGTGTGGGGGCGGGGGTTTAAACCACTGAAACAGACATACATACAGACATACATAGACAGGAATTTTGTTGAAGGTGTTTTCGTTCATAACTTTGCTTGAAACGTGTCAATCAAAATTTGGCGTGATTTGGAGCAATGTACAGACAAAACCTTAATTATATATATATAGATTCTTTAAATATGTAAAAATATGCAGTAAAAAATTTAACCCACAGTATCCTAGATGCATGATTCGGATAGATAATTGATCCCATGGGTGTAATTGCATAGGAATCCGGTCTCTACTTATTACGTACGGACACTCTTCCTTATTGCAAACCCTGTACATATTAATAACGTTCTTGTTGTTGAATAATATAGTACCATGTACGGACATAATTTTCCCATTAGGACTGTATGTAAAGTCTATTATTCATAATTCTACAGGGGTGAAAGGATATGAGGACACAGTGACATACTCTACTTCAATTGAAAGTTTCCCTGGGGGAGACAAGCGTTCATTTATGGAACAAATAGCTCAAGTCCTCTTCATTGCGCTCTTTGGCTTTAACGAAGTCTATTGTCTAGAATAGAAAAGAAGCTTTCATTTTTCAAGTGCCCTATATATACCTGCGCATACCTATATAGATTTCCAAGAGCGCCCTGGCTTAATAAACCATCAAATTAGGGTTTAAAAAAATTTAAAGTACGTAGTAATAAATTGAAGATTTGATGATTCGATGATTGAGTTGTTTATCAGGAAAGATGAGATTAGATTAGTCATTTGAATGAGTTAAACTCATCAAAATGCACGATGTTTCGAACCATAGAAGAAAAAAAACTACATCTTATCCATGTGTATTTTAAGAAAACTACAATTTTATTTCGGCATTTTTAGACTTCTGGGGACCCACTGATTATGTATACAAAATTTGGTTCAGTTTACTCAAATGGCCTAGATTTTTAATTTTTAACCCCCTTTCACCCCTCTTAATTTTGGGTCGATATGTACCAAAATCTAATCAGCTCTTAATCTCAATGGACCAAAACTACGTGTGAAATTTGGTTTCGATATTCATACTAGTTTTTGAGCTAGGTCGTACACAAATTTGGTAACGCACAGACTAACTAACTGACAACCAGACTAACAGACATTTTGACAAAACAATTATTATCTCGAAAAATATAATTTTTTCGATGTTTACTTATTAGATCTTTTTTGTAGACCGAAATTCCCTGGTTTCGCTCAATTTTTTTAATCGAAATAGTTTCAGCCGTTTTTTACAGGTTAAAACTAATAATAATTGAACGAGCGATCACAATTTTTAACATCTAAATCATAAGTACCAATTTAACAAAATATAACATTCAAATCATGCATACCAATATAACACAAGAAAAACATCAATAAAATTAAAATTTAAACTATTTTTTACAAAAAATTTTCTTTTTTAATATAAAAATACAATTTTCTAATTTAATTCTAGAAAATTTATATTTATACTTGTAATTAGAGGTTTTTTATTTATATTAATATTCATATTTACCTAGATTTTTATATTTATATTTATGTATTTTTATATTAAAAAAGAAAAATTTTTGTAAAAAATTGTTTAAATTTTAATTTTATTGATGTTTTTCTTGTGTTATATTGGTATGCATGATTTGAATGTTATATTTTGTTATATTGGTACTTATGATTTAGATGTTAAAAATTGTGATCGCTCCTTCAATTAATATTAGTTTTAACCTGTAAACTCCTGATGATGGACTAATAATCCGAAATATATTGAGTTTGTATAAACCTCTTTGAGTTTTATTTCATTCACTGTGAAACTACACACCCTTTACTTTATTAATTAATATCATGTTTCACCTAAAACCTACACCACTTTCCCTAACTAAAATAAACAAATAATGATAATTAATATTTAATTTATTTTTAGTGGTCGGGCAGATATCGCAAGTAATGGTTTGGAGAACACGAATAAACTCCTCTCCTTCAGAGAAGATTCTCGTCACTTTGGTAAGTGTACTTATTCTTTTTTAATTTAACCCGAGAGTTAACTTGAGTTTGTTAACATAATTTCATACCAGGGCAAATTAATTAAATTAAATTGCTTCAATTAAACGTTTAAAGCATATTGAATTTACATTTAGCTTGATATTATTTAATTTACAATCATTTCACTCAAACGAACAGGGAATTGATTGAGTTCGCTCACATGCTCTTTACACACCCCAGGATAAGTTTTTTTCTCGGAGACGGACTCATAGATATTAAATTGAGGATTGAATGGAAGGCAGTCCAATGATAAATAAAAAGATGATTCCCAATAAAAGAAGATTTATTGGAAACTTTTCCCTTTAAGGTAGTTGTTTTGCCAAATGCGTTTTCTTAGGATTTTTCTGAAATTTAGATATATTATTATTTTAATACTTGTGCATCGATTGGTGGCAAAACGAAATTTATGAACAATACAGTTCCGGAGATATTTAATTTCAAAAATCGAGTTTTTCAGGCTCTTTAACATTGCACTATACGGGATATCGGAAAATTTACATACATATTTAATTATAATTAAGAAACCCTTCTTACCATTTTTATAAAAAACTAAACCAACATTAAACAATAACCAATACATATTTTAAGGCAATTTTGATTCGTAGTTACAACACAGTTTCTGAGATAATAAGGAATAATTAATGAAAAATGTATAAAAAAAATTATCCCTAAAAACATTTTGGCAACAGCGCATTTATTTAACCAGGGAAAGATGTATAAAGCGTGCATGCTCTAGATTTTTCAAAATTATAATTTTCATAAGGTAGGCGCTGATTACATTTGTTAAAAAATAACAAAACGATTTTTATAGAAATTTTTTAACTTTTAAAATCTATTTTATCTGTCATTTTAATATAAAAACTATTCTCTTACAAATTTGTCAAACTAGCACGAGATTGGCTAGATTTGGTACATAAACAGTAAAAAGTTTTGGCCTTATGCACTATGAATCCTTATTGTCTGTTCTATATACTGTAGCATTAACTTTTTGCTGGTACTGTCGCAAAACAACTACCTTAAATGAACTGACGTTTCGGAGCAACTTTGATCCATTTTTAGTGTCTATAACAATTAAATGAGATTGGGCATCAGTAATATTTTTTCTTCTCCTTTTTATATATGTTGCAGTAAAAACCCGTTTTTAGTAAAAACGGGTTCTTACTAGTTAAAATTCGTTTCACTGAGTACCTTTGTGATAACTAGAATTTACTGTTGTTGGTTAAATTTAGTCCAAAGGTCTAGAATCTTCATTTTTGATCGTTCCGCCTCATTTTGGGTGTTTATATTCAAAACTTTTAAAACGAAAATGTCCAAAATAGTAATTTTTCATGAAAAAATAGTAATTTTCAAATTTTTATTTAAATTTTTTTGAAAATAATCACCTAAAATGTGACGGAAAGTCAAAAATGAAGATTCTAGAACTTTGGACCAAACTTAACTTACATTAGTAAATCCTAGTTGCTACAAACGTATTCAGTGAATCGCGTTTTAACTAGTAAGAACCCGTTATTACTAAAAACGGGGTGTTACTGAATGCAACGTATACATATATATGAATAATATTATTTAGATTCAGTTTAGTTCAAGTGTTTCCCCAATCTTTGTTGTCCCATGCCCCTCCTTTTCTAAAATTCTTTATGCCCCTAATTTAAAAGATCTTGTTATTTATATAAATATATAGAGTTACAAAAACAACATTTTGTTGATTAGTATTTTGTATGGTTCTACATCCATTTACTTAAATGTAATATAAGAAATTCAATTGAGGCAATCTTTTAGTAATGGAAATTCAGGGAAATTACGTAAAAAAATTTTAACCCTTAATTCCTTAATACATTTAATCACAAAAGTACAACTTGTACAGCTACATATTTAATTTAAATATAAGTTAATTCTTGAAAGATAATATAATAAACGACTTTTTTTTGAGTCGTTTAAAAAGTAATTAATTACTTTTACTTTTTTTACTTTTATTATTCATTTATTATTATTATTCATCTAGCATCATACAAACTCATTAACAATTTTAGATCATCAATAATTAAATAAGAATTCAATTTTCAATCAACACATAGATATATTAAAATTTAACAATATTTCATAATTTATGTAAATACGCATATACTCATAATTATATATAACATCAATAACATCTGCTCGACAAAAATTAAACAATAATTTATGAGCAAAAACCTAACAATGGATTCCAGTAGAGTTTTATACGCTTATTATCCTGTAATTTCTCTATTTTTTACAACAGGTCAGAGTTTTGAGACATTATCGTTCAAAACAACGAAAAAGACAATTTTGACCTTATATTTGAGTTCCATTAAACATTAAACAACAATATTTGAAATCAAAATAGACTTAATAGAAAACAGCTTCCTCTTTGATTTTCAAATTACCACTTGTTTGTAGCTCAATTAGAACTCGAGTTATAACTAAAAATCTAAGACCATATGTTTTTATCTATGTTTATTATCGCTTTTAATGAGCCTTTATTATTTGAGCTAAAAACAAGTGGTAATTTGAAAATCAAAGAGGAAGCTGTTTTCTATTACGTCAACAAAATATTTTGATTTCAAATGTTGCTATTCAATATCTAATAGGACTCGAAAATAAGGTCAAAGTTGTCTTTTTTGACGTTTTGAACGAAATATCTTAAAACTTGAACTGTTGTAAAAAAATCGGTCAATTTCATTATAACACTGTTCGACAAAAAATTTGTCCCCGTAAACCTAACAATGGATTCAAGTAGAGTTTTATACACTGATTATCATGCAATTTCCTGATTTTTTACAACACTTCAGAGTTTTGAGATAATATCGGTCAAAACGACGAAAATGGTCATTTTGACCTATTTTCGATCTCATTAAATATTAAACAGCAATATTTGAAATCAAAATATTTTGTTGACGTAATGGATGTATGTAGGTATGTATTTATTGTATATATAGAATTATAAAAATTCAATACAAGAATCAAGTACAAATAAGCAGAATTGTGAACAAATATAACAATAAACCATCCCCCCCTCCCCTCATTCATTTATAATAAATGAACGGAGACGCAGAGCACCATCAATAAAATTGTATAAGCTTCTCAACTTTTGTAAGCTCAAAGGCCTCAAAATATCCCAAAAATCTTCAGCATTCTCAATAGAATCCCTTAAATAGACTTCCCTCAACGCATTGTATATCGGGCATACATTTAAAATATGAAATAAATTTTCATTTTCATATTTGTTACAAATGGAGCAGACCATCTCCGGGTTTATTTTGTGTCCAGAACCATTCAACCAAAAAATACACTATTTTTATATTGTTGACGTAATAGAAAACAGCTTCCTATTTGATTTTCAAATTACCACTTGTATTTAGCTCAAATAATAAAGTCTCATTAAAAACTATAATAAACAATACCACTTATTTTTAGCCCAATTAGAACTCGAGTTGTAAGTAAAAAACTAAAACTACCTGATTATAAAGGATAAAAAAACATAGATAAAAACATAAGGTCTTAGTTTTTTAGTTATAACTCGAGTTCTTATTCATCTAAAAACAAGTGGTAATTTGAAAATCAAAGAGGAAGCATTTTTCTATTAGGCCAACAAAATATTTTAATTTAAAATATTTCTGTTTAATATATCTAAAGGGACTCTAAAATAGGTCGAAATGGCCTTTTTAGTAATTTTGACCGATAATAGCTCAAAACTCTGACGTGTAGTAAAAAATCGGGAAATTGCATGAAAATCAGCGTAGAAAACTCTTGAAGGATACAATAAAAGAGTGTGTCTTCTGCTGGAATTATAAATTTTATTTATTTATAACGAGACTATATTTAGATTCATAAATTAATTCCTGTGAATCAATTGTAATAGACTGATGAAGAGGGCAAAGCCCTCGAAACTATAGTCTTGTTATAAATAAATAAAATTTATAATTTCAGCAGAAGACACACTCTTTTATTGTATCCTTCAATATATAAAAATTCTGCTACTCTCGGCACAAAAACCTTCAATTTAGTAGAAAACTCTACTCGAATCCATTGTTAGGTTTACGGGTACAAATTTTTGTTTAATTTTTGTCTAGTAGTGTAATCAGCGTATAAAACTCTACTGGAATCCATTGTTAGGTTCACGGTTACAAATTTTTGTCAGCCAGTATAATAATCAAATTCAACCCTTAACCTCTAAAAATAATAAGGGATGAAAAGTTTTTGTTTTGCCGAGAGTAGCAGAGTTGTTGATTCACAAAGAGAAACAAAGAGGTTGACCTCTGCTTGATGCAAATAAACATACACACATATATATCGAGATGATATATCTGTATATATATATATATTATTTATTTGTTTGAGACTATAGTTTGGAAGACTTGGTCTTCATCATCAGTCTTTTTTAATTATAAATGCTGTTTTTCATGGAGTCAATATCGTATGGATATTGAGAATTTGATGTTCCTTGACCAAGTCTTCGAAACTATAGTCTCAAACAAATAAATAATATATATATACAGATATATCATCTCGATATATATGTGTGTATGTTTATTTGCATCAAGCAGAGGACAACCTTTTTGTTTCTTTTTGTGAATAATAAGGGTGTTCATTTTCTTTATTTTCCTTGTTAAGTTTTTATTTTATCAACGGTTCATTTCCTTAATAAAATTTATTTAAAAAACTATAAATTAAAAATAAAATTGCTTTAATTTATTATTTATTTTAAACTTTGGCAAAGTATATATATAACAAGCTCTATATAGCTGTTTAAACTTTGATTTAATGGTCTTGTTTGTGGTCAGAGAAGAAACGTTATTGAGATTGAAAGATTTCTAGAAAATTAATTAAATTGAATATTGTTTGTGATATCGTAATTGCTACAAGAAAAGCAAGCACGTAGGCCGATTAATGGAATATATTCTCTGTGCGGGGGTTCAAGGCAGGGATTAGTTTTTTTTATTTATTTTGTCTTTTTATTTATTTATACCCAGGGATGAAATAAGGTTATCTATATATATATATATAATTCTTTGCCGGGTACACTCACTCACTCACTCATAATCAAAACAGCCAGAACCACTGGACATAGAAACATGAAATTTGGAGAGGATATTACATCTATGACATAGGGGCTCACTAAGAAAGGATTTTTCGAAATTCAACTCCTAAGGGGGCAAAGGGGGAAAAATGTGTTTTCACTGATTATGCGATATGTCTTAAGGACGATAAAATATCTACTTGCTTTTTACTTATAAAAATACTAAATTAAAATATCTAAAATCAAATTTCAGGATTTTTTGAAATTCGACCCCTAAAGGGGTCAAAAGTGGCAACATATCTTTGCATTGTGTTTACACAAATTATGCATTTTCAATTAAGAACGATAAGATACCTACTTGATTTTTACTTAATAAAATTCCAAAATGTGAGTGGTGGCAAAAAAATTAATACTCTCTCCGATATAGAAGATCAAATTTTGTAATGTTAGTTTTTAAGACTATATAAAATGTATTCTGTAAAAATCAATAGGCAAAATGAGTGCATGCAGAGACGCTGCCCGCCAGGCCCACCTGTCCGGGGGCCGAGCTGTAGAGTTCGTGCCGAAGGCACGCCTGGAGCAGCTCGTATTTATATAAATAGCTTTAAGCAAACATTGAATCTGGAAATTCTGAGCTTGTGGAATATTCACAGATTTCAAAAAATATCCATACAGATAATTTCAAAATTAAGAATATCTAATTCATATTCTATCCATTATTAAAGTATGAAAATAAATGGACTGGTTTATGCGCACGATTTTCACCCCTCTCTTTGAAACCATGTCTTACAAATTTTTCCAAAAAAATTTGATTCCTATCAATGGACAAATTCATCTTCAGGAGTACAAAGACTAAATAACAAAAACAATTTTTTCTATTTTTTGTCTTAGTTGAAATTTCTCGAAAAAATTACTTTTTTTAAGCCTCGCTAAAAAACGACATTGATACAAAGGAGGGACCCTTATCAACTTGATTGAAAATTTCTAGAAAAAATTAAATATTAATTTTCTAAAATCTAAACGCATGTTAAATACTAGATTTTATAAATATTTTAGTTAAATGAGAATACTTTCGTTGAAATTTCTCGAAAAAAAATTACTTTATTAAGTTTCACTCAGAAATGACATTGATACAAAGGGGGGGGGGGACCCTTATCAACATGATTGAGAATTTCTAGAAAAAATAAAATATTAATTTTCAAAGAACTAAACGCATTTTTAATTCGAGATTTTATAAATAGTTAAATGAGTATACTCTCATTGAAATAACTAAAAAAAAATACTTTTTAAACCTCTCTTTAAACCGACATTCATACAAAGGGGGGATCCTTATCAACTTGATTGAGAATTTTTACAGAAAATGAAATATTAATTTTCAAAAATCTAGACGCAATTTAAATAGTAAATTTTATAAATAAATAAAAGAGAATAAGTACTTGTGTACTATAATTTCCATCGGCTGATAATTCATTTAAGAACACACAAGTACATATTCAAAAAAAAATTTTGTCATTTAGTTCAATCCGAAATATATTGAGGTTTATAACTACTTTTAAATTTTTTATTTCCGTGAAACTCCAATTGAGCTAAATTCAAGTGGTTTAACTAATTCAATTTTTTTTGCACGTATAAGAAAAATATTGAATTATAAAATATAAATACATAACTGTACTAATTAATATTTTCAAAATGTAGTCTGGATTTGAACTTGATTTATTACGTTGGTGCGCCTGTATTTAGGCAACAATATGAGCGTAGTAGAATGAAAGCTGCGTAAGAGCTAGGCGAGTCCAGTCGTTGATGGAATGAATGCTAAGAGCTTATGGCATGGAAGCCATCAAGAATATGCTGGAAGGATAATTTTTACATAAGATTTAAATAAGTAGAGAATAGAAAAGGTAAAGTTTCCCATATAAACATTCGAGTTTTCCCGATTTGCTGCCTCAGTTACATTTTATGAATGTGATCTTGCTTTTTACTTTATCCAATGCGTAGGAATAAACATATTAATATTTGAAATGGCTTTTGGATAAAGTCTAGCAATAATCCTTTGCAGCTTATTTATTATCGAAATCCTTATACCCATTTTCGAGAAATTCCTTAGAGCCATTTTCGAGAAATTAAATAAAAATAAATAAATAAAATTGAAATAAAGTTGAAAGAGATGGACTGGTGGAACTTTTAATTGAAAGTAATGGAAGACAGCCCAGGTGTAGTGAGGAAAGAAAAAATTAACACATAATCAAATAAGGTGTAATTTATTGGATTCCTTCTTTCTTTCCTTTCAAACTGACGTTTCGGAGGATTCTTCCTCCTTCTTCAGGGTTTCCTTCCTTCATTGACCCCTTGAAACCCTGAAGAAGGAGGGAAGAATCCTCCGAAACGTAGGTTTGAAGGGGAAAAGAGGAAGGAATCCAATAAATTACACCTTATGTGGATAGGTGTTAATTTTTTCTTTCCTCACTACCCTTGGGCTGCCTTCCATTACTTTCAATTGAAATAAAGTACTTAAATAAATAACTAAATAAAAATTAGCTCATGTCATTTTCTTATGAATTAGCCGAAACTTTTAAATTCGAAATTTAATAACTATTGGTTCTACAGTCTGGCTAGAATTTCGGTAACAAACACATATAATTTATAAAGCCAAGTTTTTTGGACACAGCGCTCCTGGAAACGTTCTCAAATTCGAATTTTCCCACGATTATTATATTTCATTACTACTAAAAGAATTCTACTATTCCACTTGTTTGATAATGGTATTAATAATTAATATATGTCCAGTTTTCTTTGAAAGTGGTGTAAGTTCATTTGAGGTCATCAAAAGTATAATTCTTTCAACTAATACTTTAATAACGATCACATTATAAGCTTAAATCAATTTTATATTTAAAAAACATAAAATGATCGTATTAACATATACCAATATTTTCGAACCATTCAATTACTTTGTATTCTATAAGTACATCAATTCATAAAATGTCGTTTCCCATTTTTGCGACATACTGTATATATCTATCTACCTCTGGGGATATAGGAGAATATTCAATTGTGTCGCATCTTGACGCTTGAACTTGCCTAGTAGTAGCAAACACTGTAGTCGGCCCTCCGTATTGGTCTTGTCTTAATCCATAATAGATTATTGGATTAGCTAGTTTAATCCATTTATATAAGCTAACATGATTAGATCAATTCTATTCTGTCACCCACCTCTTAGACATGTCATCATATCTAATACTATTATTATATTAATTATTGGACAGCCAGTCCTAGGACAGCTTTGGTGCAACTACTCGTCTAAATTTGGCTGCAAATTATACCTAAATTTTGATAAGAGTATCGTCTTCATGATACTGTAAATCTTATCTAACACCCTTTTGGAGATAGAGTGTAGGGTGGCCCTTATTTTCTGTAAAAATTCTGAAGGATTTTGAATTAATTTTTAACCTGACAGAGACTCATATGGTTCTAAATGAGTAAAAAAAAAATATCCCCCAAGTTTCAAGTATCTATCGCAATTTTAACAGTAATGCAAGTTTCCTATCTATTACATGGGTTTTTGGCATTGAAAGATCAATTTTTTTATTCCGGCCAAAGTAATGGTTCAAAAAATTTAAAATCTGTAAACTTTATCCTTATAATAATAGATATCCTCGAGAATATTTACAGATTTTTAGCTATTATAATTTTGGAGTCTATAACTTACTTTATAGCAGTATTTATCTAGCTGTGAATCCAAAATTATAATAGATAAAAATCTGTAAACAGGATAGCTTATATTATAAGAATAAAGTCTATAGTTTCAATTTTTTTGAACAATTACTTTGTCCGGAATAAAAAATTGATTGTTCAATACCAAAACCCTTTGTTAAATCGATGTTCGGCAAAGATTAAAATTTAGATAGAGACTTGAAACTTGGGGGTATTTTTTCTTTTAATTATTTCAAACCATATGAGTCTCTGGGAGCATAAAAATTTGAAAATACCCAAAGTATCAGTATCAGTATCATTAGAAAAAAAGGCCACCCTAATAGAGGGGTCCGAAAAGCGACAATTTCGGCAATTACTCATTTCTCAATTACTCATCAAAACCTGTAAAGTATATCCAGAAGTCCTATAAACTTGAAATGTCAATTAAACATAGGTCTTATTTTCTGGGATGAAATTTAAGGACTCAAAGATACCTTCAGACTACCTTTATAATTGAACATATAATTTGAAGAAGAAAAACATTCCAATTTTTGCGTAAATGATGGTTGATATCCAATATCTACACATTCAAAAGACATCTATCCCATTGAAGACGGTAAACACTTCACAACTTTAACCTCAATAGAATGTATATTTTAAAGCAACATTCACTTGAAAAATGGAAATATTCCAAGTTCTAAACAGAACAGCGTGGTTCCTCCATCACAGCATTGAAAGAATAGTAAAATTCCTATCAAATTATATAAAATATATTATGTTTCCAAATTCGCTCATTACATATCAGAACAGTTTAAAGTGTTTTACGGTAAAATTTTGAAATGGCTTAGTAGGGTGAGGCAAAAGTAATCACCCTATTGAAAACGCTATAACTTTTGAAAATGGCGCCAAATGTCAATTCGGTTTTGACATTTGTGAAGTAAACAAACGCAGAATACAAATTGACAAGCCATGAATCGGTTTACTCCGCTACATCACAAGCTAGGGATGATGATAACAGCCTCTAAGTTTCGATTCTTATAAAGTATAATTCAAAGGCAATAGGAACCGTGCAATAAACATAGAGGCAGCACTAGTGCCGAAGGTAGCGCTCTCTTTGTGTTTATTTATTCAAATAATTTGGGGGAATCGGGGCAAATATTCTATTATAGTAAATATCATAGATAAAAGAGTGCACGGAGCCTAGGGGGTCGAGTCTCTTTGTCTTGGACGTTTAATAAATCATCCCCCAAAGCTTACATTTTCGTCGCCAGTTGCCGTTAAAGTCGTGTCTATACAGTTAATATTTTTAGGATTATTTTCAATATATGTTTCATGATTTGTTAGTATTTTTTTCTGATTTATGAAACCTTATTATAGATTCATTTGAAAGAGGAAAACATCCCACCCTCTTTTAAATGTTATAACAGCTGTTGTAACACAACATGGTTTGGGAAATAAACTCTACAATCAGATGGTTTTGACAAGTATTCAATAGCATAATAACACCAATTAAAATAAGCTGATGGGGCCACCCACATGAATTTACCATACACCTTCCCCCTCTCTTATATTTAATATTTAATTAAATAATTTATAATCATTTACGAAAGAACCCTCCCCCACTGGGAATTTTGGAAATTCCAATTTATGATATCTCCTTATAAATGAGAATCTTCTAACTTTCTAACGAAGTTTTGGTTGTAAATTTTAATATTTTTAATATAAAATTAGTTGTTTATGCCTAAAACACAATTCTAAGTCATCTAAAATTCTAATTAACCCTAAAGTCTTATAAGTTATTGTAAGTACAAAGGTCAAACTTTGAAGTTAGTTATACTTGACAGAAAATTTATGCAAATAAACTGAATTCATTCAAGTTTCGTGAAATTAATTTACCCACAAGTAACATCTTGGAATATAGTTGTACAAGATCTTCTTCTCTCAATAAATTAATATTATCTCGTCTATTGTTTCTAATCAAATTAAAGAAATTACTTCCATTTAGTTATGGTAAGTTGTTAAACAAAAACTTTTATTTAATAGAATAAAGTTTTAGTAATTTTAAGATTCTCTTAAGTTATTAAACTTTATGGTCAAATGCACTTAAGATAAGCCACAATAATTCTAAACAGTGGTGTAGATAAGGCCGTATCTCGACTCGTCAGTTTTTTAAGTGTTTCATTTCATTACACACACACTTTTATAATTTTTGTAAATCTTTTCTATATAATCTAAAGGTCAAATGATATCGAGTAATTTATGACGAAATGACGTTATATTATCGCTTACCAAATATTTAGACAGTGCAGGAAAACTACATAAATGAATTACGCATCCACTTACCTGAAACAAAAGAAAAAATAGATAAATAAATTTATATGTTATTTTGCAATCTAGTAAATAAAAATCTTAAATAAGTAATAAAAAAATTTCTTTTTAAATATTTCAAGTAAATTTTATTAGACTGGATAAAGTTTCAATAATGAAAATAAAAATTTTTAAAAAAATTTAATGAAATGCAAGAGCACATAGTTATTAATTAAATTATTTATTATTAATTATATAGCTGATAATCGAAGTTATCAATAATAATAGCTATACGAATACGAAACTTCTGCTATTGTATTGATCGGGTTGTTGAATTGACTAAAAAATTTATTTTATTTTTTTTCATATCTATTTGTGTATTATTTTCATTATTGATATATTATGGACATGTCTGGATTCTGATACCTTTACTATTAAAAGTTCGTAGAAGGTATGGCCTTTATAAGCAGTGTTTTTAATTAGAAATTTTTATCTGCTATTTCTCATGGGTTCAAATATACTAGTCTAAGAGCCAGTGCCCGGCAGACTTACGGTATTTTATAAAACCCTATATTTTTATAATTTACTCTCTTATACCAGCTGTACATGAAATGGGGACTCGCTAGTTTGACCATCCTTCAGGTATCAAAGGTGTAAAATTTGACCAATTTCAACGTCATAGTAGTATAAAGGCTGCTACTTGGATATTTTAAAATAATTAATTATTGTTACTGAAAAAAACAATGGCAGACAGCTACACCGGTTCCATGATCATGGCAGACATATTTAAAAGCCCCCCCCCCCTCCTCCAAAGAAGCAGCAATTTACGGTATTTTACAAAAGCTGAAATTTATATATGATGTTAATAAAATATTCTAAGCCTATATTTACCACGGTAGACATTTACCGAGGTTCTAACATCCCGGTAGACAACCAAACGTTATCTCTAGCTCGTTCAGATGCTTGTGTTATCTATCTATCTATCTACTCTTATTAAACGAGTAAAAATTGTATATTTATTTATATATATATTTGTATCTTGGTTCTATTTTGAAAACGGCCCTACCGATTTTGATGAAACAAAATCTATTAACAAGTTTTGAGGATGAGAAAACGATATGGCTAGGTCTGGACCTCATCAAAATTCATCTTAATTGATTTTTTCTTAATTAAAGTAATTATTGTTAGGTGAAAATCTCAATAAAAAAAATTGATTTGACGCATGTCAGATTAGAACCAGAGACCTCTTGCATCAGAGACCCACACTCTACCACTGGACTAAAGAACTATTTTAAAAATCCTTGCTTTTTACTTTTACTAAAATGAATATTTTTGAATTAGACTTTATTATAAGTGTGGAAATAATTGAATATATTATATATAGCTATGTATTTTATAAACAGAATTTATTGAATAAATTTTAAATATGTATAATTGAATTAAGCTGAAAGAATGACAACAATTAATATTACTATACCTATATATTTGTATTTTTTTTTAATTTGAAAACGGTTCTCAAATAAAAATCGACATTTTTATCAGACTTTTAAATTAAAAATAATATTAAAAAAAGCTTTTAACTAAAGAAAAAAGTTACCGAGCATCGCTCGGTACCTCCAGGTACTAAATATAATACTATCGCACTCACTTTAATCCAAGAACTATTTTTTTTTTATTTCTTTTTATAGTGCGATAGTATTATATTTACATCCATCTGAACGCTAATCGATAATAACTTTTTTTTCTTTTTTCAATTTTTAAAAAAATTCTATTGATAAAGGGAGAATTTCTCCTGAAACATCTAGTTTCAAAATAAACGTTCCAAGATTGTTTTATAAAGATTTGTATTTTTTCATTATATTAAAAACAATCATTAATTAATTTTCTTTTTATATATGTACTATATATTTTTTTACATCAAGCAGAGGACATCCTCATGATTTTTCTTTATGAATCGATAACCTAGCTACTCTCGATAAAACAATATTTTCAGTTACTATTATGGTTTAAAATATGAAAATCAAATTAATTTAATGAATCGAATGACCACAAAAAACTTCTTTTTTTTAAAGAAATTGTTTCTTTAATTATAACAAAGAAGTGTAATCGAAGAAATTACGGGCCGTGGAGAATTATATGGTATAAATAAATTCGTTTTACCTATATATGTTGAAGCCAAAAAATCAACTATATATTAAATTGAAAGTTTTTGTGTCGAGAGTAGCAGAATTTTTATATATTGAAGGAGACAATATAATAGTGTGTATTCTGCTGGAATTATAAATTTTATTTATTTATAACGAAACTATAGTCTCATTATAAATAAATAAAATTTATAATTCCAGCAGAAGACACACTCTTTTTTGACTCATTCAACTATATATTGTTAGATATTGAAGATAATATCTCAGGTTTAAAGAGTATTAATAAAGGACATTTATATTATATTATGTACAACAAATTAAATATATATTATATTATGTAAGAGTCGAAACATCGTGCATTTTGATGAGTTTTTCTTATCGAAAATATGCATTCAATTTAGGTGGGTTTAGCCGAATGTTTACTGCTAGGCAGAATTATCTCATGGACAAATCGAGGTCGAAATGATGCCTGTATGTGACCAACCAGCAACCACTTGTTTACTCTTAAGCTTCGGGCGGGATCCGAGCATCTCTTCTCATTCAGCGGCGCATTCTTTCTGGATTTGTATCAGGAGACTAGAAGGGATGCAAAGGGGCGTTTAGTGGAAACCCAAATGGCGCCAAAGGGAGGGAACCACCTGTTAGCGTGGGATCGATCCAAATCTACTTCTCGGCTCCTCTGGAATCCGGGTATCTATCCAGAAAACTCTCTCATTACAAAACCCCCCTTGTAGGCTTTCTCTCCAATTCCATCCATCCAGAATAAATGTTCATATTTACTGAAATATCGAAAATATCACAGGAGAACCTAAATGTTATTTTCTATGAAATTTTGAAATTACTAACTGCGACCTTCAGGGCGAACTTATTAATGAGTTCAATCAAAATTTTTCATTTTTTTTTTCACTTTGTTGAAAAATGTCTGGGGATGTAGAGAAAAAAAATCATTTTCAACCATGATTATTTTATTTTCTGTCTGTGTGTCTAGATTAGACAGAGAAATAGAGAGATAGTCTGTCTGGATTAGAATACCCATTATATGGTAACTTAAGAACCGAAAGTCTTAGAAAGTTCATTCTGGTACTAAAATGTTTTGTATTTTCAATGCGGAGAATTGATTAGATTTTGATCTTTCTGAATTGTTTTTTGTTTTTTGGAGCGGGTTTCCTACGCCTTTGCCGCATCCCGCATTTCGCACGCCATACGAATTGTTTTATTGTGATTTTAAGGCGATATGTACTATATTTATAATAATATAAGCATAAATGAAGAATTTATATTTAAGTTTAATATTATTAACTTTGAGGAATATCTGCTGATATTCCTCAAATTCAAGGCACAAAGATAGCCACCTACGCTGACGATACTGCAATCTTGGCGACTGGAATAAACACACAAGATGCTACTGACAAACTCCAACGCGCTGCTAATTACATCTCGACCTGGGCTAAACGGTGGCGAATCAAGTTTAATGAAGTCAAATCGCAGCATATCCCCACTCCCAATTACCCTAAATCATCAGCTAATACCATATGCTAATACTACAAAATATCTTGGCATGACTCTCGATGCTAAGCTCCGCTGCAAGGAGCATATCCTGACAAAAGTCAAACAATTAAAAATAATAAAAGAAAGTTATACTGGATCATAGGACGGAGATCCAAACTGTCCATATATAACAAAATTATTGTGTATAGACAAATCATAAGACCAGTCTGGATCTATGGTATACAGCTCTGGGGCTGTAGCAAAGAATCACATATCAGGATGACTCAAACTTTTCAAAACAATACTCTGCGAGATATCGTCGATGCCCGCTGGTACATCAGGAACGGAGACATCAGAAAGGATCTCCACATTACTACTGTACAAGAGGAAATAACTAAAGCAGCCAGGAATCATAAATTGCGACTGGCAAATCACTATAATCCCGAAACTGTTCGACTACTCAGCACCGTCGGACAGCTGAGAAGATTGAAAAGGACCAAGCCAACTAACTTGTTCCAATGAGAAACTTTAAAATGACCCCAGTGAATTGCGGATAGTGTTAGACATTTGCAATGCCATCAATGAGATGACATGCTTCCTGAATGTTATATACTTTATTATAGTAAAATCATAAAACGGTCATCTGACTGGATTGATAATGTATAATTAAAATAATAATAATAATAATAATTACTTATAAAAGCGTCTCTAAAGTAAATAAGTTTTCACTTTTTTGAAAATTGAAAAAAATGTACTTAATTATAATTTTTTATTGATACACCCACCTATTAATAATTAGTTTATATTTAAAAAAAAAACAATCGAAATAAAATTACACGACAGGTCGATTTGTCGACCCAAAAACCCACTAATCAGTGATATTTCTCGAAATCGTTAAAGCCCCTTTTCGAGAAATCGAAAAAGAAAAAAAAGTTGATTTCAGTAAAATTCAGAAATCAACAATAAATGATCTTCATAATATAACAAATTTTTACCATTGAGAAAGAGAGAAATTTTCTCGAAACGTTTGGTTTGAAAATAAACGTGTTCAAGATTGTTTTATAAAAGATTTGTAATATATGGTAAACCATCCGTGGCGTCCGTTCTATGGATGATGCACATCCCTAGAAATTTCAAACATATAGAGTTCGAAAGATTTCAATTTGGCGATGGTAATAGATTCAAATTTTCTTAGAAAATCATAAGATGGTGTCATCTATTAAATCCGATGGAATGGAATATTTTTAATTGTATGTCAGGGGGGGTTGTTTTTCACCCCTCGGGAATCGAACCCGAAATAAAGAGGATTCGAGAATTTGTGGACTAATCCATTTCTAAGATCTCTCAATATATAAGATCGGATATAACTAAGAGTGCTTTAGATAAGTCATAGCTTGCTTATAGGATTAGAATTAGGGGAAATTTAAGATTTTCTTATAAGACAGGCTAATTCATTGTGGAAGATGGTCGATTTCCATCTCAGGGACAGTGGAGTTTAAGTCACAAGAATTAATTACCTACCCTCACTCAGACAAACCAGTATCCTTTTGGGTTAAAGGACTCAAAATATATTTTTAAAAAATCTAATGTTAAATTTGAAAAATAACGAAAATCATGCCGAATTTGATGAAATTTGCAAAAAAAAAGGCAAGATAAAAAAAATATTCAAAAAATGTAGGGTACTTTTTTGGACATTATCCCCGGGTTGAAAAGTCACCAACCGCCACTGATACCTATATTAATATACAAGAATTGCTCATTTAATATAATAAAATTTAAGAGTCTTTTTTAAACACCCTGTTTAATTTTGTCATCTCTTGTATAAATATAATTTAATCAATTTAATATCCTCTCTCTCGTTTTATTATTTTTTCAATTTAAATAATTCACTTTTTATTTGTTTTATTATTATTCTGAAGTGTGTAAAGGATGATAGATGATCTAATCAATCGGCCTGGGCTCTTCGGCACCCCTCACTACCCCGGTGACGTACCCTTTAACCTCTTGTATTAAATAAATTGGCTCGAATGACATCCCAGGGTAATGGCAGACAATTAATAAAAGACCAAATTCAACTATTCGAATCCAATTTCGCTTCTAATTGATTTCAATTTCTTCAAGTGGGATAATCGGCTCCATTGGGGGGTATATTTCCGTTAAAAGGTCACCGATGCTCTGAGATTCAGGGGGGGCTTACAAGTGCATTAACCTGACCTTAATAGGATTCCTCTGCAGAGATATAAATATTTAACTCTGATTTACTTCCTCCTTTGGGAAAATGGTTTTCTATTTGGTCTAATACTAAAAGTGCGTTGTATTTCATTTCAAATCAAATCCGAACTAATTTGAGCTGTAGCCTGTTTGGATTTCAATTTGTTCGGATTAGCCGAAAGCAGCTTCGACAATTCAAGATAACTGATATCAAGTGAAAGATTAAGTGATATTGTGTGTGTTTCTATTATTATTACATTGTTTTTGCAAAGTGATTAACCTAAAGAATTTTAATAACTAACTTTTTCAATCCTGGATGACATAAGCATGTAGACACATTTACACTTTGTTAGGTATGTGCTAACTGTACCTCTTTGTTAATTTTTCAACTAATTATGTAAAATAAGGTTATAATGTAGAATATATATTACTATATATAAGATCCTAGATTAATTTGTAACAACGCTGAGAGAATTTTCTTTAAAAAAATTACACTCTTGCCTAGAATCGAACCGACGATCTCTTGAACTAAGAGCATCAGCTCTAGCCATTACACCAATTCAACATTAATATTTATATCTTGATTTCTGTTACTAAAACTATATATTTTTGATTTAGACTTTGTGTCGAGATAATATTGTATTCATTTGAACTCGAATGAAAATAAAAAAACACCAATAGATTTTAAATTAAGAAACCTTAAATATATATTAATTAACGAGGTAAATTTGAAATATAATTATCAGCTCGGATTTTAAACTGATGGCTCCAATCGATTTTCATTAAGCAGGCAAATTTGAAATATAAATGTAATTTGGACTCGAATTTTGAAATGAAAGACTCCAATTCATTTTAAATTAAGAAACATTAAATATATTGATAATTATTCCTCCTCCCCCTCTCGCCACTCAAAAATTAAAGAGGCGAAACTTTTAAGAAACGATGTATTTTCGGTAGTTTACGGGTATACATTTGGAGTCTGGTTTTTTAAGAGGAATAAAAATTTTGGACTGAGACGCTGCCCGCCAGGGCACCAGCCTGGAGGGCCGAGCTTCGGCACGCCCTCGAAGCTCGTATATACATAATTGTTTTATGACTAAATAAATTTCTCTTTTTTGGTCTCGGATTTCCGGGGTTTGGATTTGAGAGGGTTTTCACAGTATGTTCATTTAATGTATAAAAAATAATTCTGGCTCTCCATGGGACTTTTACTTATTCCGGATTCTTTCTTTGAGATTGACTTCAGGATCTTTTAAATTTTTTTGAAGTGAAAGTTCTATAGCCGCGGTAGAGCAAATTGGCTTGAACATTACGAGAAGTGAACCACTTCTGACTCTCCGACTACCGAAAAAAATTTGAAGAGAGAGACTACTTTCTTCGTCCCTTATGCCAAAGGCTAGACCAGGGGCTTACACGGGTCGCATTTAAAGAAAAACAATTGCCTGGCGAGGTATATAAAATATACTAATTCAAATTATATTTGTTAATAAAAAAAAATAGTTAATAATGTAGAATAATGATATCTAACATGACAAAGAATAAAAAATGTCATAAGATAATAATTTTGTAATTCTTTTCCTTCAGGATTTTAATTTTAAATCATTTAACACTTACAATTTTTAAATATTCTAAACTTCATTAGGGGCCGTCCATAAATTACGTCACACGAATTTCAAGATTTTTAGACCCCCTGTGTCACATTTTGTCACATTTTCATTGAGTCTTCTCTGTATTGTGACGTCACACAATCACTTTTATACCCTATAGCCTATAATTTAATATTTTTAAATTTTGTAATTTGACTTGTGACATTACAATTTTTAAGATCCCCAGGGCCCCTGGTCACATTTTGTCACAAATCTGAGATTCTCCATCCCCCTTAGTGTGTGACCTAATTTATGGACTGCCCCTTATTTTTTTACCTGATAGTTGAGCTTAAAATTTTGCTTTTAGTGAATATAATTCTTGAAAATAGCTTCTTCATCTTAACGTATATATATATAAATTCATATTTTCAAAAAATGAGGAGAATCGCCTCTAATCTCTACGGTTATCTTATTATTTAATTGAGATTTTCTTGAATTAATTGATTTAAGAGGTTTCACTTCATCGCGCGAGAGTCGACTTTTTTGGTGAAAATAAAATTTGGAAAAAATAGATTGTATTTTTTTTACAGCCTTTTCAAAATCGATGTTTATTCTGCCCACTCTGTAACAATAAATTAATTTGGTTTTATAATAATAAATTTAAAAAACTCTCTGCAAATCTCCATTTTAATCTTTTTAATGTTCTTTTATTGTTCAGAGTCTCATCTTCATACAAACTATCTTTTAGATTTAAAATATATCTCCTCTATTTACTTTATATATATATAACCGAAAATAACTAGAAAACTTTTTATACAACTCATAATAAAAATTTAAAGACATAAAACACTTGTAATTTAAAAAAAGTATACTCGAAAGAGAAGTCACCCGGTTATATTTATTATTTCGAAGATAAATGCATCATTGTAATTTTTACTCTTTTAAAATAATTTAAGGGGTTTTATTTATTAAATGTGTAAAGAATATACAAGAAATCGATTGAGATTTTATTAATATTCTCTGTTCGCAGGGGATCGTGGTCTAGCTGGCGCCTCTGGGCAATATTGGAATTGGCCGTTCCAAATAAATACTAAAGCGGCTAAGTGCGATTGAACACCCATACGTAAGTTTCTCTACCAATACTTCTATAAATGATAAATTAAAAATTATTGTTTAATATATAAGTATTTGTGATAGGCTGATAGGTCGGCCAATAATAAATATTCTACACAAAGATAGAAAATTAATTTTCTTTATTAAAAAAGTCGTACATCCGCTTAACCTCGACAAGTAAACTCTCACAAATATATACTATATATAAGAGCCTAGATTAATTTGTAACAACGCTGAAAGAATTTTCTTTAAAAAAATTACCCTCTTGCCTAGAATCAAACCGACGAACTCTTGAACTAAGGGCATCAGCTCTAGCCATTACACCAATGCAACAATAATATTTTTATCTTGATTTCTGTTACTAAAACTATATATTTTTGATTTAGACTTTGTTTCGAGATAATATTGTATTCATTTGAACTCGAATGAAAATGAAAAAACACCAATAGATTTTAAATTATGAAACATTAAATGTATATTAATTAACGAGGCAAAGTTGAAATATAATTGTATTTTGGACTCGAATTTTGAAATGAAAGACTCCAATTCATTTTAAATTAAGAAACATTAAATATATTGATAATTATTTCTCCCCCCCCCCTTCGCCACTCAAAAATTAAAGGCGAAACTTTTAAGAGACGATGTATTTCCGGTAGTTTACGGGTATACATTTGAAGTGTTGGTTTTTTAAGAGGAATACAATTTTTGGACCGAGACGCTGCCCGCCAGGGCACCAGCCCGGAGGGTCGAGCTTCGAGGGCGTGCCGAAGGCGTTGGAGATCGTGGCTGTGATGATATTTAGTGGGTTGAAGGAGTTATATATCATTACGGGTAGAATAAAATTCCCAGAGTAAAAAGTTTCGGCCTAAATTTTATTGGGCCATCTTCAGTTATTGGGAATTATACATACACTAGCTGACGACCGGGCCTTCGGCTGAATGAAATTGATTCAACAATAAGGAACAATAAGGAAAGATTTATTTAACACATTGGCTAAGCACGATCACTATCTGGCCAATAAGAATCGTTCTAATAATTTAACCCCCAAAGCATGCTTTGCACGTAGCACGCGTTTTGCCGACTCCCAACACTCTCTCGCGGTCAAATTGGAAAAGTGCCGGACCACCTCATTCGCGAATACATATATCCCCATGACTTCAAGGAACTGGAACTCTCTTCCAGCCTCTATCTTTCCCAGCACCTATAATCTTCAAACCTTCAAAACCGGAGTGCATAGACACCTACATCTACACCCTCTCACTTAATCAACTTTCTCTTCTCTTCGGTAATGCAAGGGTCTTTCGAGATCCATAGGGGCTGCATCTTTACTGGTGCACCCCTTCTTGCATTCGATTGCATTAAAAAAACGCTTTGCCATTGGCTATGCACTGGCCAATCATATCGTTTGGATCATACAAACATACTATATATACATACTTTTCCATTTTATATATATAGATTACAATACGCCCATGTGATTGATCCTAGTTTTGTCAACAATAAGAAATTTAACTTCATGTAGTTAATGTCATGCTTGTGCCCAAGGTTGAAGGTTCAGACGATTTGAGAATTTTTAGCTGATTGAACATCAATTTTCTTTACTTATGGGCTGTCTAAATGGGCTTTGTTCCCGGTGACAATAAATAAATAAAAAAAAAACATCAATTTTATCATTGTGTTTTTTAAAAATTTGCTGCTCATTCGATTCCTGGCACATAAAAATCTACGTATTATGTAGATCCGTGACGCATCAATATGATTAAAGAAAAAAACCTCGGGAAAATTTTAAACTTAGGCTTGGAGGATATTAAGATTTAAATTGTCATTCACCTTATGTGGTTATGTGGTTCACCTTAGAAGTCAAGTGCTTGGATTGCACTCTTTTGGCATCGGGTTTGATTCTAGAAGAGTTTATGTACTAATTTTTTAAAGCTACTAATTTTGGAATTTCAATACCTAAATTCTAATAGCTCCTAACTCCAAAAGTACAAACTTTATCAAAAAAAATAAAAAATGATTTACCATTCAACCCGAATAAGAATATTTGTCGTTATGGAATAATTAACTAAAAACATCTTCAAATTGAAGAAAAATTAACTTATCGCATAGTGACAGGAAAATATGAAAATCAGGAAGTATTGTAGCTACGAGGTTTTGGAGTTTAATTATCGATTTGTCTTTTATATTCAAACTAAAATGTTGTTCGTTTCTATGAATAACGATCCTAAATTTCTCTTAAAGTGGGCCCTTAGGTACTTTGGCACTATTGGCAAATGGTACTAACGGTGTTGCCGCCATGTGGTATAAATTGAAACTAAAGCAACTGGGTCGCTGTCACAAATGTCATATGCATAATCAAAGAATAAATAAACATTTGTTAATACAATTTTGATGGCTGTATATATATATATAATTAAGTAATGGAGAGGGATTCAGCCAATGGGTAGCCTCTGCTGATAAAATTGATGTTTGTACTTGAGACGTTGCGCATATCGAGTGAGAGCACACCAAGATTTATGTACCATTTTATAATTCATATAATTTTGTATATTATGATAAAATCCACAACAATTCTGCCTGCGGACAATTTATTTATAAAATTAATTGTGTCGCTAATACTCTCTTAGGAACTGATGATGGCATTATTTAATTAAAGCCGAAACGTTTTCCATAATTGGGAGTTTTTATTCAGCAGAGGCTACCCATTGGCTGAATCCTCTCCATTACTTAATTATAAACATTTGTTATATGTTTAAACAGTGATTAATCAGCTGTGAGAAGACCCAATTCAGCTAGTTCAAGCTTTCACCACCAGTTGGCGTATCTTCAATTTCCAGTTACCAATAATAGAGTTCTGTTTTCCATTTGTCGGAACACATGAATTCAGAAGAAATTGTTTTTTTTTTTAAATAAAATTTACTTAAAAATTCTTTATAAATATGTAGATATCATTGACTCTCTCTGATTGTGTTATCATTTTGAAGATCTTTCGGTAGAATTACTAGAGCTATTTATTAATTAAACGCGATTTCTTAAGAAATCTTTTAATTTGTCTTCTCATGCTTGTTTTCACTCTCGTCCGTATTTTAATTTAGTCACTCGCTAATTCAGGAAATTTCTCTCAGCTTTTGATCTTTCACCGTAGTTCCTAAAGAAGTTCTTCTCTTTTATAAATACGTTCTCGAACCTTTGATCCGTATTGTTCAAGAGTCTTTGGAATAGTAACAGCTCGAAAATAGCTCATTAGCAGTTTATTAAATAAGAAAACAGGAACAAAAATACCATGGAATCTACTAATACCTATCTATATTTAATTTTACATCATGAAGAATTTAAAGGAAAAATCTAAGATCTTATTAGAATAGAGCACAAAAAAGTCTTTAGCCTTTTTTTCATTGGGACTCTTCAAGTTTTTTAAAGGGGCACTTCATTACTTAATTAGAGAAGAGGTATAATTAACTCAAACGGAAAATCTTAATCTTTTTCGACGCCCTCTGAGTAAACTACGCATACTCGCATACTTCTGCGCATTCAAAGTTGGCTCTGAAAAATTTTATTAAAATGAAGAATAAAAAAAAGTTTACAGCCCCATAAATTGAACTGTCATCCTCACGGTGCATTGTCGAGCAGTTGGATCATTTAGCTACTAAAAAAATAACTGCACACAAACCTATCTTTATTTTTATATGTCCATCTATCTAAAAAAATAATACACATCTGAAGATTAAAAAAAGACTTTTTGGACTTCTAAGATTGTTTCAGACATTTTTACCGTTTATTTTTCTTATTCGGCTACTGCAGCCATTAGGGCAACATTTTTTATAAAAGAAAAATAAGGAAAATCCCCAGCTTTATATTTTAGAACTAATCAATAAAATTAAACGTTTTTTTCACTTTATAGATATCTCAGCCTTTCGTAACTTGTATGCAATTTCTATATTAATAGACATAATGTCAACTTTTTCAAGTTATACCTACTAAGTACTTATTTTTTGTGGTTCTATATACCTATATATTTAAAATAAAAATTATTATTTCTTATATTTGAAGACAATTTCTTTACTTTTTTGTCATTATTCGTAAAATTGATGAATGTATAGATACTTTTATCCCTGGCCTAGGCTATTGCGAAAATATTTTTTTCTGAAAAAATAATTTTTGCAGCCTATTTATGCACAAAAGCGAAACTTTTTCCGGAAAGAGAGACTTTTGCGCTCTCTATTTATTAGGGTGCAAATACACTACTAGAGTAACTCTAGGTAGAGAGGACTAACCGCTAGTCAGATTAAAGTGACCCTGCCCACAAATGCTGCTTCGTCCAAGTGTTTTGAAATAAGTTCAAGTTAGCCAACCAGCATTGCGATAGCTTTAGATCAGCCACTGAGTGCTATGGCTGACAGGCTATTCCTCCTATTCATAATGACTCCAATTGCTTACCAATGATTGGTGAGATCTTTAGAGGCGTGTCCACGAAGCACGAACAGTCCGAGCGCTAAAGGCCAATGACGAGGTCGATCTAAGCCCACGTGACCCCTTCCAAGTCTACTTAAGAATTGAACCCAGCTCGTTTGCTCTAGAAGAGAGCTTAACAAACTTAGGGCCATTTGTATGTCGGTTTGTAAAGTCTTTGTTAAAGTTGACAAAGGGTAAAACCTTAGAATCCACCTTATCCCCGACCGGATGGCCAAACAGATGACTCGCACTTTCATCTGATTGTCCATCCGCCGAGCACAATGTGAATTCTAAGATTTTACCCTTTGTTAATTTTAACAAAGACTTTACAAACCGACATACAACTGGCCCTTAGTCCGCACATTTCAATCGTTATCAATATTTAAAAAAAATTTCAATTTTAAGGCTCTTTTCAAAAATTAATATTTCATGGCTAGTGATATTATAATATTTTACAAATTAATCAAATTAAATGTTTTTTCACTTTATCTTTTAAATATGTTATTGTGTTATATTATACATTTACATGTAAATTTTGAATATAACTATGTAACTAATAACTATAAAGTAACTACAAAAATGAGATCTATTCAAAACTATTATGTGGGGGGCTTTTTACGAAATGGGTATTGTCAATGTGACCTTTAAAACAAAAAAGTTTTCTCACTCGTAGTCTAGCGTTCATACTTACTTTATATTGAGGTGCGTGCAAAAGTTCGTGCGGAGTTTCAATAGATGGAGTTATGAGCTTCGTGAAGTGTTGTCCTACATATTGCCTACTCCTACACATTATATATCCTTGGAAAGGTGACGTCTTCAGCTTTCATTAAAAAAAATCATTTGTTTTCATACAAACTGCTTCGATAAATATCACTTTAAAAATGAATATCGATAAAGTGCATTTACGGCATGTTATCCTTTACGAGTTTCGGAAGGGAATAAACGTTGCCGCAGCCGTGAATAACATTCAAGATGTTTATCAGGATCAAGCACCAGCTAAACGAACTGTGGAAAAATGGTTTGTTAAATTTCGGTGCGGAGAATTTAACCTTGAAGACGAAGCCACGCTCTGTTCGACCTTCTGACATTGATGACGATGTTTTGAGTACTTTAGTGCTCAATAACCCGCGAATTTCAACAGAAGAAGTTGCTACAGCACTAAACGTTCAACCGCTTTTCGGCGATTAAAAAAGATGGGATTCGATTTGAAGCTCGATATATGGGTGCCCCATTTGCTGACCGAGAAGAACAAAATCAAACGAATTTTTGTGGCAGTTTCTTTACTCGGGCGGCTTAATAAAGATTCGTTTTTGGATCGATTAGGGACTGGCGATGAGAAATGGGTCCTCTTCAACAATGTTCAGCGTAAACGGACATGGAAACATCCAGGTGAGCATGGTGACGCAATGCCAAAGACCAGCTTACACCCGATGAAGGTAGGTAAGATCAGTTTGATGGGATTGCAAGGGCATAATCTATTTTGAGCTTCTCCCTGCTGTCGAAACGGTTGATTCGAACAATTACTGTCGCCAATTAACCAATTTGAATCGAGAAATCAAAGAGAAACGTCCGATTTTGTCAAATCGCAAGGGAGTCATCTTTTATCAGGACAACGCCAGACCACACGTTTCGAAAAAGACGATGTTCAAGCTGAAGAGCCTGAAATGGGATGTCCTAACGCATCCACCGTATTCTCCTGATATCGCACCATCTGACTATCACTTGTTCCTGCCATTGCAAAATTATTTAAATGGAAAAAACTTTGACACTTTGGAGGCCTTAAAAAACGTCGTGTCTTCGTTCTTCGAATCTAAACCGCGCAGTTTTTATGATCGAGGCATCCGTCTGCTGTCAGAACGTTGGAAAAAGATTGATTATAGAAAACGATGGAGAATATACCATTGATTGAATAAAGATTTTTGTTTGCCTAATCGCTGTGTGACTTTTACTCACAAACTCCGCACGAACTTTCGCACGCACCCAATACATACTATCTCTAAAATGTCTATACAATAGTAATTCCTGAGGCTAAAATATGACAATCTAGCACAAGTTAGGTACTTTAGTCCAAAAGTCAATAGCTTCTGAAATACAGGGCATCAAAGTTATTATTATTATTTTTTATTTTTTTTTGTAAATATTTATTTTAATGATAGCTTAATTTTAACTAAATTTACTATTAAAGTTTTTTTTTGGGTAGAGAAATCCATATCTGATCACAGTTTTAATGAATATTGCAGAGGGAGCCATCAGCATATAGATATATCTAAAGCTTCATAATTTTTTTGTGTCTCCGTATATTAAATTTCTTATTCACTGGAACCTTTTATAAAAAAAAGCTTCAAGAATTTATTCTAACGTTTTGAACAGAGCTTTTAGAGACACCCTGTAGATCTCAATACTTTCTATTTAAATATTTAAATTTCTCTGATGGTTCAGATGTCAATTAAATTTTCCCTATCTAACAAATTCATTAGCGAGTTTGTTTATTTATTTATTTATAAATAAAATAAATAAGCTATTCAATTGACTCCCAAAATAATGATATTCACCAATGATTTATCCGCATTACGCTAAATTGGAATTCTATTAACTCGATTGCCAATTTATTGAAACAATATGTTTGGAATACAATTTTTACACACAGAATAATGATTATCAAAATTTGTTTGTTTTGTAAAAATAATAATCCCTTTAATGTTCATTCGAAAATAGCAAATAAGCAATTTGACAGGACATGTGGACGGATTTTTCTATTCAGGGGCCGCAAATTCATTAATAATATGTTATTTATGACATATTTAATTTAAAATAAAAAATAAATAGTTCTGGTATTACATTAATTAGAATACATTTATATGAGTTTTACATTATGATTAAATATAAATACAATTTGATTTATTATAATAAAGTGACGTCAATATACTATATTCATTTATTTGATTTTATTATTATATTACTGAAAGCTGCAATTACGCTAGTAAATGGCATTTATTATATCAAACAAAAGATATTTTTATTTTAACACGTATTTTAATCGAGTAGAAATAAGCCGGCCAAGTGTGAGGCGGGCTCGTATTGTCGAGAATTCTGAACCGTGCACTGTTAAAAAAATTGTAAATTTACTCTATGTTTACAATACAAATCGATAGGAAATTTACTAGATTGCATATAGTAAAAAAAATACTATATTATATTGGTGAAATCACATTAATTCGTTGCAAAAATACAAAAATAAATTGTAACTTTACTTTTTTCTTGTATTAATTAGATACGTATTAGTTAAAAATATGTTGTAAGATTACAATACTGGGTAATATTACTAAAAAGTTTTGAGGCCGGACTTGCCATTTTTACTTTCACATATATTCTATAGTAAAATTATATAATAAATTTTTAACAGTGTATATTCTCCAAAATACATATTACTTTACAAATTACTACTATATAAAATTTGTTTTTATTTATATTTGATGAAGAAAAATAATGAGTGAATTTGTAGAATTTTTTCATAATTTTTAGTTTAGCCTCTTCTGAAAGTCAACAGAAGTACAAAAATCATAAGAATAGCCATTTTTTGGGATCATCGCAGATCTACATTTTAAAGGGAATTAAATTAAAATAATTAAGCCTGATTCTACTTAAAGAAATATTTACAGGAATACCTCACTCATAATTTTTATTTTTTTATGTTCGAAAAATTCGATTTTTCAAAATAATGATGCGAAAATTTTAATACGATTTTGGATTTTGCGTAAAACGAATATTGCCTACATATAAAACTTGTAAATTTCAAGTTTTATATATTAAAATAATTTTTATAAAAAAAATTAAACCGACTTCAAAAAACTTAAATGCAACAAATAAAATAATAATAACTCAAAAATAAAATAAAATCCACTAAAAGGTATAAAATAATTATCTTATTTCGAAACAACTAAACGACGAAATATTAACATGAAATTACTTTTTGAAGTCGGTGCTAAACAAACAATAGCTATAAGCAAGTGTATCCGTCAAACGTACTAAGTGTTAAGATCCGTCAAGTGCGATTCATAAAATGTATAGGTTTGGCACCGACTTCAAAAAGTAATTTCATGTTAATATTTCGTCGTTTAGTTGTAACTATCAATAAATAAGATAATTATGTTATACCTTTTAGTGGATTTTATTTGATTTTTGAGTTATTATTATTTTATTTGTTGCATTTAAGTTTTTTGAAGTCGGTTTTATTTTTTTATAAAAATTATTTTTATTTTTCTCTTTTTAGTGATGTTATTAATAGTGACTTAATATAATACCTTGCATGCATCTCGTAAGAGAAAGCGTCAGGCGAATGAATCAGAAAATGATAATAAAATTCAATTCATAAATATAAAAATTCTCTCGAAACGTTTGCGGGTTTTAAATGAATGTTATAAGATTTTTTTTATAAAATATTTTATTTATCATAATTTCGATTATTTGCTAATAAGAATTAGAGATTTACGTTATTTCGTCGTTGATCATATCATCAGAACTTGACCAAATTAATATGGCACCATCCGTAAGATACCCCCTTTCCAATAAAAAAAGAATCATCGAAATCGGCTCATAAACAAAGAAATTAGGCCTGAACAAATAAGCCCTATAATACAAATAAAAAAAAAACGAGAACAATCGGAAGCTAGACTGAACCCAATGCAAAAATAATTTTCAAAATCGGTTAACAATTGGCGGAGATATGAGGTAACAGACACAAAAAAAAAAAATCAGTCGAATAGAGAACCTCCTCCTTTTTGAAGTCGGTTAAAAATAGAGAAATTTAATAAATTAGATAACTAATTCAATAAATTGCTAATTAAATAGAAAATAATTAATTATAGATGTTTTCTATTGAAGATAGAGTGGTAGACCTCGAGTCCGAATAAAATAATTTATTAGAACGTCATTTTCATCCTCTTAAAAAACCTGATATTCGAAGGATCGACCCTCCTTCTTCAGGGTTTAAAAGGGTAAACAAAGGAATCTCTTCGTTAATATTAATATTATTTTTAATTGCAATTAATTTAAAAACGTTGTCATGTCTTGATGATGTTTGGATCGGGTCAAACAAATAATTCAAATAAAAATCGACCTTTTTACCTGAGTTTAAAATTAAAAATATTAATATATGGCTTAAATATAGTAAAAAATCACCTAGCAATGCCTGGTCTCCCAAGTATTTAATTACTCAAATTGTTACGGTAGGTACAGTAGATTCTTGAAGGGATTTATTATCTTCTCTCTAGACCGTTGAAGAGCTTATTTCACTTGATTGGTAATTGAGTGTTGCTTAATACAAGATTTCTCATCTTCTGCAGCTTCGTTAAGTAGTTTTCAACCACAAAACTTGAAGCTTTAATAATAAGCTGACGTGTTCTGATGTGGCCATCCACTTGACTTAACCATACAACCTGGCCTTGCTCACTTATATTTAATATTTAATAAAATTATTTATATTCATGTAGGGGGGGGTTAGTTTTTGCATTTTTAGATTACTGTGTGCCCACTGATTATCTATACAAAATTTAGTTGAGTTTGGAACAAGAGCCTATATTTTCATTTTTTGACTCTATATCCCCCTCCCCCCACCAATTTTGGGTGGTTAGTTTTTACATTTTTAGACTTCTGGGGTCGCACTGATTATGTATACAAAATTTGGTTGAGTTTGCTCAAACGACCTAGATTTTTAATTTTTAACCCCCCCCCTCCACCCCCCTTAATTTTGGGTCGATATGCACCAAAATCTAATCAGATCTTAATCTCAATGGACCAAAACTACGTGTGAAATTTGGTTTCGATATATACACTAGTTTTTGAGCTAGCTCTTCCACAAAAATTTGGTAACGCACAGACTAACTAACTAACATACAACCAGACAACCAGACAGATTAAGTAACAGACAATTTGATAAAAAACAATTATTATTCGAAAAATATAATTTTTTCGATGTTCACTTATTAGAGCTTTTTTGTAGAGCGAAATGCCATGGTTTCGCTCAATTTTTTTATTCAAAATTGTTTCAGCCATTTTTTAGATATTTTGAAAAAAAAAAGAAGGAAAAAACCACTTTTTTAATGCACGATTACAATACTTAACCATACCCTCTATGGTAAAGTAAAAATTACTGATTATTATTGGTAAGATCTTGCCGCTACGCAATCTCGTGTTCAAAAATATAACTAAAACAAACGGGTAAACAACACAGTTATCAATTATGACGAGGATAATTTTTCTCGGCCTTTCTAGCCATAACCCATTTACGATACTATTTATTTTATTTAAATTTGTCCTTACCCCGGGGTCAGATTTTAGCCGGATGCCTCGAGTCGGATTCGAACCCGGGTCCACTTGGTTAGCATGACATGCTACCGCCTAGCCTATCTGACCTCCAAAAACACTTAATATTGAATTGAATAGTAAACAACAATCTATTAACAATAAACAAACTAATAATATATCTTTTTTTTATTAATTCTCTTTATAAAATAAAAATAAATATGACGCGCATGAGTTAGTTTTTATTTTGACCACCAGTTAGCGCTTTTTACCAACTGCTAGATACCAATTGTAAAACCAATTTTAAATTTCTCTATTTCTTTTTGAATTCAAAGAGAGAAAACCTTTTTTAAAGTCCATTCTAACTGGAAATCATTTTCTCTGTTCAAGATGATTCTAAATAAAAAGCTTTTCCAATTAATTATTTCCTTTCTATCTGGTGCAGCAATTTTTTTCCAATTCTCTGAAACCGCTTGGATTAAACTTTTTAATGAGATGCTTTTAATCGGAAAAGTTTATGCTGATAGCTGTTAAACCAGTGATAAACATCCCAACTAACCAGAAGATATATAAAATCTGTTCTAGGAAGAGTTTCTATAGGAATCAAATTAGAAGGTATTTTTGCCAAGACTCGCAAAGTTCATAACGAGAAATCACTGAAGTTGTCTTCTGCACGGATAATCGAAAAACACGAATAATACGAACTATTTATAATTATTTATTTCTAAAATACAATATATTATACATTTCTAAGGCAAACAATTATTTTAGCATGTTTAATACTCATTATTGTGATAAATTATATAAAGAAATGAAGCTACCTCTATTTTGGCTTATAATTTTTTTTCCTTTTTTTTAATTATGAATCAAACCAATCTATTTATTGATGCAATCATGCCCCTGGCTAAGGAATTGGACGCAGTGAATATTAAAATATAGATAATAATGAAATCTTAATTTTTGAGTAAAGCCCAGCTCACACGGAGCTTTTTCTCTTACTTGTTCCTAACTTGTTCGGTTAACTATCAATTTGGTGACATGGAGAGTGTCGAAATGACGTCACTCCGGACTGTCATAGTAGAATGCTTGCTTGATTCAAAAGATAGGCCTTGTTCTAAAAAAAGTTTAGCTACTTGGACCGGGCACTGGCTAGCCAATGGGAAAGAATTATTTTATCACGTGGGTGACATGGCCATTTGCCAATTACATCAGCTGATATCACAGAACAGCTGATATTTTGTTTTTACTGTTCAACTCTTTACTTCAATGAATAAAGAGAATATGCCTTCCAAATTCGTCTGCGATTGATAATTTCTGCAATAATATTATTGTCAGACATTTTTGTTTGCATCTGAGCTACAACTGAAAGATGATAAACCAGCTGTTTCAAAGCATGCGCGCGGAACCTAGTCGGCTAACTTGCGAATTTTCTGAAAAAGCTTCGTGTGAACCCAACAGGCTGATTGAACTAGCTTCAAATCGCAAGTAGGGCGAACAAGTTAGGAGCAAGTAGCAGGAAAAGCCTCGTGTGCACCAGCCTTAAGTTACGGGAGTTTAAATAATTGAAAAAAATGTCACTATCCTTGGATTGCCTTTCCATCACTTATCAATTAAAAGATTGATTTTAAATACCCTCTTACCGGAAGTCGGTTGCCGTAAGTAAAACTTAGATTACTTGATGTATAGAGCGAAATGAATATAAATATATTTTTTTTCATTAGATTTCAAGTTTTTAATATAGGTATATAATATCGATTTACTAAATATGATTGATGATGCCATATCCTCATGTCTCTCAATAATGATAGTTGACGTACATTAGCAGGATATTACCTACTATTACTATTGCTATTAAAGATATATGGGTTTGTTGGCCATTATACGATTTTCCAGTATGGACAAATGGACATGCACACAATCCTATAAAGCAGTAACTAATGTTATTAATAACCATACATAAAACATTAGTTTCAAATTTAGGTAAATATTTAAACTACTTAAATAAAATGAAATTATTATTGGTACTAACAGTGAAAAATTGTAAAAACCATTTACAAATGTCAAAAATTTGAAATTTTGACAAAATATTCATGAGAAAAAATTTTGATAAATGATTTTAAGATTTTTTTAATTTTACTTAGGGAAAGTGGTGTGGGTTTTAGGTGAAACATGATATTAATTAATAAAGTAAAGGGAGTGTAGTTTCACAATGAATGAAATAAAACTCAAAGAGGTTTATACAGACTCAATATATTTCAGGTTATTAGCCCATCTTCAGAAGTTTACAGATAAAAAACAGTTTTAAACTCCTGAAGATGGGCTAAAAACCCGAAATATGAGTTTATATAAACCTCTTTGAGTTTTATTTTATTCATTGTGAAACTACACTCCCTTTACTTTATTAATTGATTTTAAGATTGTCCATTGAACAAAATATTTATAAAATTCCGAAAATGTTGAAACTTGTTCTATCAGAAGCTACAGGACTGTAGCTTACAAAGTATTGGAGACAATTTAAATTAACTCATTTCTGAACGTCATGTATAAAAATAAGTTACTCTCTCACATCTTCATTTTAAAATGAGTTAAATTTAAAAAAAAATAATCTAATTAATCTCAAAAAAATCGTTACAGGGATAGTTCACAACCCATTGAAAAAATATTCTTTATTTTGGACCACACAAAAATTCGAATACATTTTTTTATTTATTTATAAGTTACTCACTCACATCTTCATTTTAAAATGAGTTAAATTTAAAAAAATTTAATCTAATGAATCTTAAAAAAATCTTTACAGGGATAGTTCACAACCCATTGAAAAAATATTCTTTATTTTGGACCCCACAAAATTCTAATACATTTTTTATTTATTTATTATAGTTTCGAGGAATTTGCCCTTTCATCAGTCTATTACAATTGATTCAATAAGATACAATAGAATCAATTGTAATAGACTGATGAAGAGGGCAAAGTTCCCGAAACTATAGTCTCTTTATAAATAAATAAAAAATGTATTTTTCCATCAGAAGACACACTCTTTTATTGTCTCCATTATTTTATATGCTTTTAATATTGAAAATAATAGGTATCATATTTTAATTTAGAGATCAAGATAAATAATATTTACCTAATACGAAATCTGAGTTTTTTTTTGTCATTTCTTTATAACGTTCTTTAAAACTTTTGAAATTTGTGGGCAGATTAACTTCCCCTTTAAATACTAAAATTCACCTTTAGTCGAGGGGGTGGGGGGATACACCACTTCAGGTATTTGAAATACAAATCACGATACACTTTTCGAAATATATAATTTTTGAAATTTGTGGGCAGTTTAACTTCCCCTTTAAAATACTAAAATTCACCACTTCAGGTATTTGAAATACAAATCACGATAAACTTTTTGAAATTTGTGGGCAGATTATCTCCCCTTTAAAATACTAAAATTCACCACTTCAGGTATTTGAAATACAAATCACGAAAAACTTTTTGAAATTTGTGGGCAGATTAACTTCCCCCTTAAAATACTAAAATTCATCACTTCAGGTATTTGAAATACAAATCACGATAAACTTTTCGAAATATATAATTTTTGAAATTTGTGGGCAGATTAACTTCCCCTTAAAATACCAAAATTCCCCTTTGGTGGAGGGTTGGTGGGGGGAATACACCACTTCGGGTATTTTAAATACAAATCACGATACACTTTTTGAAATATACAGGGTGGTCCCGAATTCATGGTACAAACTTTTATGGTAGGTACAGGACATTGTAACAATGAGTTATTGTATAGGAATGTATAGTGTAATAAGTATATGTAATATGTATATGTATGTATAGTGTAATAGTAATATAGTGTATAATGTATGTATAATGTATAGCCGTTATTTCCCCTGTTTACGCCTCACCGCGTCACTTGCGACTATACATTCCTATACAATAACTCATTGTTACAATGTCCTGTACCTACCATTAACGTTTGTACCATGAATTCGGGACCACCCGGTATAACTTTTGAAATTTGTGGGCAGATTAACTTCCCCCTTAAAATATTAAAATTCCCCTTTAGTCGAGGGGGGGGGGGATACACCACTTCAGGTATTTGAAATACAAATCACGATACACTTTTCGAAATATAAAATTTTTGAAATTTGTGGGCAGATTAACTTACCCTTAAAATACTAAAATTCCCCTTTGGTGGAGGGTTGGGGGGGGGGGAATACACCACTTCGGGTATTTTAAATACAAATCACGATACACTTTTCGAAATGTATTTCAAGTACAAAAAATAATAATAAAAATAATAAGATTTCTTCATTTATTTTTCTGTAAAATTTATATGGATCATATAGTCAGACTAATTGGGGCTCCAAGCTTTTGTGACTATTTTTGTTATTTATTGAAAATGGGACTTTGTTGACTGGACTAGTTGGTGGATGCTAAAGCAATTTCAAGTGAGTGGTATAGAATTGTCCTTTGAAAAGCCCGGAGTACACTTAAGCTGGCTAAGCAAATATTATATCTCTGATAGGGTAAACGTTGAGAAATTGACAAGATTCGTGGAATTGTATAAGACATTCTGAGACTCGATTCCCTATTGTTATCATCTAATTGGAAAAGATATTTAGAGAGGGCTTAATAAAGGGGCCATGCGCGAGCTGTGATTCACCACCAATCACTTCCGTATACAGTTAAAGCACATTTAGATTCAGATCTATCTATATTATCTAAGTATCTAAGAAACTTGCAAAGAGAAATCAATGAGGTTGTGCAAATAAACATATACATATACAGTAAACTGCCGATTATCCTAGCTCAGGGGTGGCCACAACCTGGCTCGCGAGCCGCATGCGGCTCTTCAGTCAATCTCGTGCGGCTCTTGAACCCTCTTGAATAATACTGATTTTAAAAAGTATAATAATTAAATTAAATAAACTGACAAACTCTGATGTAGCCATCCACTTGACTTTAGCATACAAGCTGGCCCCTCACTTGTATTTAATATTTAATAAAATTATTTATATTCATGTAGGGGGGTTAGTTTTTGCATTTTTAGACTTCTGAAGGCCCACTGATTATGTATTCAAAATTTGGTTGAGTTTGGTACAAGGGCCTATATTTTCATTTTTGACCCAATACTCCCCCCCCCTTCTCTTTTGGGCGGTTAGTTTTTGCATTTTTAGACTTCTTGGGGTCCACTAATTATGTATACAAAATTTGGTTGAGTTTGCTCAAATGACCTAGATTTTTAATTTTTAACCGCCCTCCCCCCTTTAATTTTGTGTCGATATACACCAAAATCTAATCAGCTCTTAATAATCTCAATGGACCAAAATTACGTGTGAAATTTGGTTTTGATATTCACACCAGTTTTTGAGCTAGCTCGTCCACAAAAATTTGGTTACGCACAGACTAACAGAAAAACAACCTAACAGACATTTTGATAAAACAATTATTATCTCGAATAATATAATTTTTTCGATATTCACTTATTGGGCTTTTTTATAGACCGAAATGTCATGGTTTTGCTAAATTTTTTTAATCAAAACACTTTAAGCCGTTTTTTAGATATTTCGATAAAAAGAAGCAAAAAAAAAAAAAAAAAACACTTTTTCATGCAAATTACCATACAATACTTGAACATACCCTGTAAGGTAAAGTAAAAAATAATAATAAAAATATTAAATCTCATAAAAACACTTCTCAAAAGTAAAATATTATTTCTTTTTTTTATTGTAATTGAACTACTAATGTTATAAGTAAGTAGAGCAAAAAATAAATGTTACTTCATTTATATTTTATAAAATAAAAAATGTGACTTTTTTTAATAAACCATTAATTAATCTCGCTTTGAAACAGTTTTATAAATTTGCGGCTCCCAAAGTTAGGGTTAGTGCCCATCCCTGTCCTAATGGTGGGGAGAGGCGGCACACGTAATCGCAAAACAAAGGATAATTCGAACTATATTTATTTATTCATAAAAAACAACATATTATACCTACATTTCTAAGGCAGACAATTATTTTAACATGTTTAATGCTCATTATTAAGAAAATCAATCTGTGATTGCAACAACCTTTTAACGATTTTTTTTAATATCAGTTCGAATTTTTCTAAGAGGAATTTCATAATCAAAGTAATTATTCACTGGTAAAGGGATGATAAGTTTGTGGTTTTTAAAATGGTTTCCTTTTTCTTCTCTATCCGCTTAGACAATGGGTTGGGTCAGGTCATGTTCTCAAAGGTCTTGTAGAGGCAGGTTTAATATGTTTCACTATAAAACAACACCGCTTTCCCTAAATGGTTTTGTAGAGGTATTGTGAGCATATTTTGTTCTCCCTAAACGTTAGAATTATTAATAAACGTTTTATAAAAAACTTTATTCATTTAATAGAATAAAAAATAATCAAGAATTTATTTAAAAATACATTTTATATAATCGGGTCTCAATTTTTGAAAAAAAAACAACATATTTTGATAAGTTGGATTAATTATTAACAAGTGCTTGAGAAAATGAAGTTGATTCAAAACAAAATAATTGGATGTTCAAATAAATAATTAAACCCCGATCGGAGCTCGGTCTTTCAGGTACTATATATTATATTTAGTATATACCTACCTATGTATAATATGTTTATTTGCACCAAGCACAGGACAACCTCATTGATTTTTTATGAATTAACAGCTCGGCAAAATAAAATCTCTTCAATTAAATTTGTCATCCACTAGATATTTTGAGATTAATTATACGGAACAAAAATATTAGTCCTTTCAGAACTTCCCCCTTTTAAATATAGCCATAATAAATCCTAAAGTTATTAAGATTTAAATTATTAATTGAAATTAAATTAATTATCTAAGTAGATACCTTCTACCTTGTTTTACTTAATGCTAGAACTTATTTTGATTAATACTTTATTTTTACCTTGTATTAAAAAGACAAAGTTTTAATTGCAAAAGTATAAGTTTGCTCGAACTTTAATTAATTATGGGTAGATTATCTGGGATTTAAAGGATATTAATCTTAAAATAAGATTAAATACTTACTAATCCTAATATAGATTGTTAAAGTAAAAAAAATTAATAGAGATATTGAAGATGGATTTTATTTTTTAATTTGACTCCCAAAGGGGCAACAAGATAAATGAAACCAATTATTAATATTTGAACATCGAGTTACTGTTCTTGTTCGATGCTTTTAATGCAGAACCCTTTTTAAAGTATAGATCCATCCAATGGATGTTTTTTTAGGAGGGGGTGAGGATTTAAAAATCAATGTTTTCTATTTGTATTTTACTTGATTGAGAGATAGAACTTCATTAACATTCATCTCCATTTGTCAATTCTCAAATATACTTGAATTTTAACAAAGTAATGGAATTCTACAGGGTGATTCAAATCACCTGTACCACTACATGTTACTGTAATAAGATGTGATGATGGCAAAAAAAATTATCCATATAGTTTAGCTAAGATTTCTTTTGATGAGATTTTTGATTTCCTAAACAAACTGGAAGTATGTACACGAGTTATTAAAAGTCCTTTAAAAATTAACAGCTTTCGTAGAAAAAAATTCATAAATATCGACTTCAAAATTTCAAGAAGATCTTTAAATTTTCAAATTATTATCTGTTATTTCAAATATTTCTATAAATAAATTGACGTTCTGATGTGGCCATCCACTTGACTTTACCATACAGTAACTTCTGGTTGAGTTTGGTACAAGGGCCTAGATTTTAATTTTTTGACCCCAGCCCCCCATTTTTTTTTGCATTTTTAGTGTTCTAGGGGACCACTGATTATGTATACAAAATTTGGTTGAGTTTGTTCAAATGGTCTAGATTTTTATTTTTTGACACCCCCCCCCCTTAATTTTGGCGCCAGAAAAAAAAAATATTTTCGTTATTTTAGGTTCATTTTATAGTAGGTATATTTCCTTTTTCTTGATTTTTTTTTTTAATTTGAATATATTATAATTTTAAATTTTAACTCCCTTCTCGACTTAATTTTGAGTAGATAACAGACATTTTGACAAAACAATTATTATCAGAAAAATATAATTTTTTCGATGTTCACTTATTAGAACTTTTTTGTAGAGCGAAATGCCATGATTTTGCCTAATTTTTCTTTTTTATTGTTAAAGGATAAATAAATTGAATTGCTTCTTTCCAGTAATTTATTTTATTATTCAAATGGTTAATCCAAATATTTCGAGAGCGCTTTCGGCATCTCTTCCTCAGTGGAAACCACTCCCCCACCAATGTGCCGACCCCATCAGTTTGTACAGAAACATTACTGTATGGTAAAGTAAAAACATTTTTTGTTTTGAAAAGTATATTGGTTCTCGAAATGAAATAAAATTATTGCATAATTTCAAGGGGCAATTAAAATGAATGATTTTTCCATAAAAAGACGCATATAGATGGTTTGAAGTCCCTGCCTGATATATTTTCCAGTTCAAGCAGGTCAAAGACAAGTTCAGACGTAAAAATTGTTCTCGTTGAGAAACTAATCCATTTCTAAGATCTCTCACTAGATAAGATCGGAAATAGCTAAGAGCGTTATAGACAAGTCATAGCATGCTTATATAGCAATAGAATTAGGAGGAATTTAAGATTTTCTTATTAGGAGAGGCTGATTAATTACTCAAGATGGACGATTTCCATCTCAGGGACTGTAGAGTTGAAGTCACAAGAATTAATTTCTGACTCCTACCCTCACTCCCACAAAGCAGTATCCGTTTAGGGCAGAGGTCCCAAAATATATATTTAAAAAAAATCTAATGTTAAATTTGAAAAATAACGAAAATAACGATGAAATTTTGAGAATAAAACGGGAAGATAAAAATAAAATTTCAAAAAATAAAGGGTTCTTTTTGGACATCATCTCCTGGTTGTAAAGTCACCAACCACCACTGATACGAATTTCTAATATTTATCAAAAATCTTTAGAAAAAAAATATTTGAAGAAACTTTCTTTTCTAGAGTGACGGACTGGTAGAAAAGACAGCCCAAGGATAGTGAAGAAAAAATTATTACATTTCCAAATAAGATGTATTTTTTCTCCTTCCCTTTAAAACCAACGTTTCGCATGATACTTCTTTACTTCTTCAGGGTTTCAAACTGTCTATGAAGGAAACAAACAAGATGCTTCCCTCTTCTCTCCTTTAGCAAAATTTTAAAAACTGCTCAAGGAATTCCTTCATTGACCCTTTGAAACTCTGAAGAAGTAGAGAAAAATCTTCCGAAACGTTGGTTTTAAAAAAAGGTGAAAAAATAATGTCAGTCCAATAAATACATCTTATTTGGAAATACAGTGAAACCCCTCAAATCCAAACTAATTGGGCCTGTAGCTTGTTCGGATTAGCCGAAAGCAGCTTCTACAATTGAAGATAACTCAAGTGAAAGATTAAGTGATATTTTATGTGTTTCTATTATTATTTCATTGTTTTTTGCAAAGTGATTAACCTAAAGAATTTAAATAACCAACTTTTTCCTAAATGACATAAGTATCTAGACACATTTACACTTTGTTAGGTATTCTAAGTGTACTTCTTTGTTAATTTTTCAACTAAAAATATGTAAAATAAGGATATAATGTAGAATAAATACATAATTGTTTTATGACTAAATAAATAAGTTTCTCTTCTTCTTTTCTCAGGTTTGCTTAAATTTGTCAAAAAAAACTCGTTCGGATTTCCCGAGATTTCGGATTTTTGGGGTTCCCATTTGAGAGGTTTCACTGTATAATAATTTGGGCTGCCTTACATTACTTTTCAATATAAAAAAATATTTTCTTAAATATTTATATTTTTCATTTTTATTCAAGGTAATTAGGCAATCTGTATCAATTTCTTTCTTCAAACTATTTCTTTGTTTTTAACCATTCTGAATTTTTTTTATTTTAAAGTATTTTTGACAACTTTAAGGGTTGATTACCTTTAAAAACAATCAGAGTCAACGAGTAATAATTTCACTTTGGGGATGTGTACCTTTTTATCATAATACAATATAGAATATGTTATTTAAATTCTGAAATAATTATTAAAAAATTCACTAACTCTCCATCTATATTTACGTATATAATCTTAGCTTTGAGTACAAAGTTAGATTTAAGCAAAAGACATCTTGGCAAACTCTGATATTCCTAGAAATACAATTTTAAGGGTATTGATCTAATCTGAAAATCCCCTAGATATTAAAAGAAGATCAAAACAGCTAGATTTAGTGGGGTTTTTTTTCGTTTTATTCTGTCCTTTTTTCTTCCCTCGGGTAAAATAATTTATTCAGACAAATTAAAGATATATTCGTATCTTGTAATCCGAGAATGCCCTTAGGCAGAATCCCTCCTCAAGATCAGAGGCCAACTCCTTTCCTGTCACTTTAATTTCCTTACTTTAATTGAGTATATTTATAGATTTTTATTAAATGATAATTCAGAAATTATATATTTTTTTTTACTTTTCTTTATGAGGTAAAGCCAAATAATGTAATCGTGGATGAAAAAAGTTAGAATTATTAGTATTTTTTTTTTTATTTATTTACTTATTTTGAAATATCTCAAAAAACATTTAAAACAATTGTATATCATTCGAATCCATAATAAATATTAATTAAAACAGGAATAGCAGGGAATTGGACAATAAATAAAAAGTTCTTATTAAATGGGCTAGACGTTTAGTCGATTTATTTCGACTTCCTCAGTGGCCCATTTTATCACTCTTTGTCAAAAGGCAATTCCACTACGCGACGAAACATCTTTAATTTTTTATTATAACTACAATACATTCTTGATCTCAATTACTCATCAATCTTGAACTTTTTTCTCCTTTTAATAATTAAAATTTGAGTTTCAATTTCCAAATGGTTTGTATGTTTAAAAATAAAAACAATATAAAAGATTTTTATAAGAATTTTGATTTTTTAATCGTTAAAAGGAGAAAAAAAAGTTCAAGATTGTTAAGTGGGGGTCGTGTTGGCCGAGGGGATAGCGTATCAGCATGCTAATCAAGTGGACCCGGGTTCGAGTCTAACTCGAGGCAACCGGCTAAAATCTGATCCCTAGATAGAAGACAAAATTTAAAAATATAATAATGTCGTAAATGGGCTGATGACTAGAAAGGGCGAAAAGTCAAAAAAGAGAGTATGTTGAGTAAATGAGGTGAAGAATGTATTGTATTTAGTTATAATAAAAATATTAAAGATGTTTCTTCGCTTAGTGGAATTGTCTTTTGTCAAAGACTGATAAAATAGGACACTGAGGAAGTCGAAATAAATCGACGAAACGTCTGGCCCATTTAATAAAATTTTTTTACTTATTGTCCAATTTCCTGCTATTCCTGTTTTAATTAATTTAAAACAATTTTAATATAAAAAAAGAAAACAAAATCGGGATGTTTTGGGCTACAAGAAGGCTTATTCAACACCGAAAACATTATTTTAGGAGTTATTAATCATTTTTATCAAAATGTCTCTGAGATAGTAAGTTATTTAATTTTGTTTACATTTAAGTTAAGGGGTTTCGTGACTGTTTATCATTTTTATAAGAAAATTCTCAAATTTTTACCATTAAATCATTGATGTATTAAGCATTTATTCCCGAAATTTGAAGTTGATCGTCTGTCCCATTACCGAGAAATAAATTAATGAAAATTGTCCTTTTATCATGGAAATAAATGGACCGAGCTTTTAAAAGGGCTATAACTTCTATACACATTATACCATTCTCAACAAATTTATACAGATCCATTACTCAACTTTTATGAATCGAATTATACATTTTTTAATAGATTTGACAATCTAGTTAATTAGTTATTAATAAATGTAAAAATAAAAAGTTTTTTGCAGCCAACAGAATATAACTAGTGTAGAATTCCAACTCTATTTCTTTAAATCGTTTTTTGATTAAATAAATATTTTTATAATGGGAAAAAAATTTATCTCAATATTCTTTTTATTAATATTATCTAAACAAAGATTTTTATTTAAAATTAACCTCATTATTAACAATTTTTTTATTAAAAAATTTAGTAATCAGACGTTGTCACTCTGCAGAAATACAAAAGATTTTTTCGAAGATCAACCAGATAGATAAGCTATCTCGTACTCTTTTAAGAGATGATTAGAGTTTTGTTGAAATCAGACCAAGAATAATGGTAATAATAATAATTGAATTTAATTGAATTAATTCCCTTCCCACATCGACCGAGCCTAATCCCAAATAAGATCTAAAGCGATTGGTGAAATTTTTCCAGCCCAACCTGGGAAAGTGCATTAATTCGGATAATAATAATATTATTGTCCTGCGCTGGGAGAGAATTCCTATCTAAATAGACATAATCAGCTTGTGAAATTAGTTCATCAGCAACTGGGCATAAAGTATGGATTATTGGTAATTTCCACGCCACCATATTACTGGTATGATCCAGCACAAGCCCTTGAGAAATCCAACATTATACTTAGATTAGAATTAGGATTGACCTGTATTCCCCGACAAGTCCATTGATTACAATAAGAGACATGATATCCTTCTCATAAACAATAACACACGCACAGCCACAAATAGTTGAAATAGGAGTTCCTCTCACACATAATCTCAATAAGATCGAGATAGAGAAGAAACACAATTATTAGGAATTCGCTGTTCTGCTAAAATACTTATGGAAGCGTAACCATGTATCTATTTGTCATTAGTGATTTCTGCAAAACCTTCCATTTTAATATTCAGAAACTACAACTTAAGGGAGCTCGGGATAGCTTATCTATCTGGTTGATCTTCGAAAAAATCTCTTGTATTTCTGCAGAGAGACAACGTCTGATTACTAAATTTTTTAATAAAAAAATTGTTAATAATGAGGTTAATTTCGAATAAAAATCTTTGTTGTGTATTAATAAAAAGAATATTGAGATAAATTTTTTCTCATTATAAAAACATTTTTTAACACAAAAACGATTTCAAGAAATAGTGTTGAAATTCTACACTAGTTATATTCTGTGGGCTGCAAATAACTTTTTATTTTTACATTTATGAATAACTAATTAACTAGACTGTCAAATCTATTGAAAAATGTATCATTCGATTCATAAAAGTTAAATTATTGATCTGTATAAATTTGTTGAGAATGGTATAATTTGTATAGAAGTTATAGGCCTTTTAAAAGCTCGGTCCATTTACTTCCATGTTAAAAGGACAATTTTCAATAATTTATTTCTCAGTAATGAGACAGACGATCAACTTCAATTTTCGGGTATAAATATTTAATACATCAATGATTCAATTGTAAAAATTTGAGAATTTTCTTATACAAATGATAAACAGTCACGAACCCCCTTAATTAAACTTGTCATATCGTACGAAAGTTTCTCAATTAAAAAGCACACTACCACAGACATATGGGCCAGAATGAATTCCTTTCCATATCGACTAATCCCAAAAATATCTCAGTTAGTCAATATTTACGGTACCAAAGCTGAGAAAGTGCGTTAAAATCGGATAAAAATGGATATCTTTGATTTTATTTTAGAATTATATTTAAAATTTTATTATTGATTTCAAAAGATATATTATCAATAAAAACATTTGATTAGCCCTCTCGATAAATTTTGAAATGTTTGACTAAGAATTATGGCTATTTTTGGTCATTTTCTCTTGGGAATTTTTGAATTATATTTAAAAATGTATATTGATTTCAAAAGATACAGCTATAATCAATGTAAAAACACTTTATTAACCCTTTTGATAAGTTTTGAAATGTGGGTTGATTTATAACATTTCTTAAATATTTACTATATATATATTGTATCTCATATATATGACACACCCCCTTTTTATAATCATTTTTAAGGAAAAAATTTTCTAAATTTTTTTCATGAATTTCTAGGAAAAATACTTATACTTACATGTGGGTAAATTAATATAATCCAGAAGTTTTAGGCAGAGTGAAATTTCAACTCATAATTTTAATTACCAGCGCATAAGACTCACTCCCAATCTCCCATATTTGAGGTGTATTTCAATGGAAAAAATGCTCCCTATACACCAGCAAATACGGTAATTATAAAAATTTCTTTCTATGTCTTTGTAAATATTTTTATATCCAATTTTTTAATGGTTCTTTGAAGTGCAATGGATTTATATGTGTGTAATTTCCTAGATATCAAATTTGATCATTATATGACAGAACAATCATTATTTTCGAGCGATTTAATGAGACCGGGAAAAGTCATAGGTATTTTCTAATTTAATAATTTAAAGTGTTTATTCTAATTAAGTGATTAGATTATTAAGAAATAAATATTTATCAGAGTTGAATGAAATGTCAAATCATCATAAAAGGGTTGACAAATCCTTTAAGCCTTGAATTGTGTGTGTGGGAGGTTGTTAGATCTGGTTTCTATATTCTAGATAAATTTCAGCTTTAGATATTTATGAAGAGGCTTTAAAGTCGCCAGAGCAAGAGAGATAGAGCCTTTTAAAAGCCGGGAGATTATAATTTCTTGTTTCGAACTTTATTAGTGATTGCTTGGCATAATTCATCGAAGATTGCCGAGAGATTTGCCTTTCTGTTCCATAATAAAAATAAAATCAAAAATAATAACCCGAATTTTATAGCAAACTTCATAAATAATATTAAAGTCCTTAGCATCCATATTATTTAATTAATCAACTACGTTTGTAGGAATTTGTTAATTAATTCAGTTTTTTGTTATTTTAATCTCATAGATTCCTAATAGATGGCATTGGATTTTTAAGGTTCCGTTCAAAAATAAAAGGCGACAATCTTAGTTTCGATACAAAGCGGAGTCTGACGTCATTCAGATCATTCTAGTTCGTAAACTAAATTAGAAACAAACTTGATATAAGTACATACAAGTAAAGTAAAAAAAAATTGAAATTTTTTTAGAAACTTTTTAAAATTTAAAATATAAAATATTAGATAGGTTTCACATAAACAAAAAAATCAGATGGGATCGGTCTTATACCTCGAAATATAAATAGAGTCGTGCTAAACAAGCATCTGATCTTTTATTTATGTGAAACCTACCTAATATTTTATATTTTAAATTTTAAAATTTTCTAAAAATTTTCTTTACTTTATTTAATATGTTTCACCAAGAACCTACACCATTCTCCCTTAACAAAAAGCTTCAAAAACTGCCATTTTATTAGCATCAGTTATCTGCCAAATTTCATTCTTCTAAGTTCTTCCATAATGGATATATTAAATAAAAACAAATTTTCCCCCATAACTTTAGAGGGCTCTAATTTATTTAAATGTGTAAATACTATGATTAGTCTTGTCAGTTGAATCATTCTTTTTTATATAAATTGGATCATTGTTCGGAACAAAAAAAGAAATAATTACAATTGATTTTATTCATAAATATGTGCACATCTGTTATACCTTAATATTAATCATAATCATTGAGACGCCTGATAAAGCCAAAAAAAGTTGGCGAAACGTCGCATAAATCAATGACAGTTTTTTGATTTAAACTTTCCTGTCCGAATTCCTGCAAACGTACTTGAATAATTCATAAATAATATGTTGAACTAAAAAATGCTATAGGTACCTATACAGACAGGGTGTTTGTAAATTGATGCGAAATATTTTAAAGTATTATTTTTAGTAATTAGTAGAGAATGTGGTGTTGGTGCAAGGTGAAACATCTTTAATAAAGATAAAAGTAAATGAATATTGCATATAATATTTATTTACTTTTATTTTTGTTATTTTTCGGAAAAAATTAAAGGTGTCTTTTATATAATTTTTTGTTCAAAATCTCTTCCCCTCCAAGTTACAGCCCTCTAAAGTTATGGGGGAAAATTTGTTTTTTTTTAATATATCCATTATGGAAGAATTTAGAAGAATGAAATTTGGCATATAACTGATGCTAATAAAATGGCAGTTTTTGAAACTTTTTGTTAAGTGAGAATGGTGTAGGTTCTTGGTGAAACATATTAAATAAAGTAAAGAAAATTTTTTGAAAATTTCTTTAGAAAATTTTAAAATTTAAAATATAAAATACTAGGTAGGTTTCACATAAATAAAAGATCAGATGCTTGTTTAGCACGACTCTATTTATATTTCGAGGTATAAGCCCGATCCCGTCTGATCTTTTGTTTATGTGGAACCTACCTAGTATTTTATATTTTAAAAAGTTTCTAAAAAAAATTTCAAAAAATTTTCTTTACTTTACTTGTATGTATATTAAGTTTGTTTCTAATTTAGTTTACGAGCTAGAATGGATCTGAATGACGTCAGACTCCGCTTTATATCGAAACTAAGATTGTCGCCTTTTACTTTTGAACGGAACCTTAAAAATCCAATGCCATCTATTAGGAATCTCTGAGATTAAAATAACAAAAAACTGAATTAATTAACAAAAATTCCATCTATTATATATAATCGGAACTAAAATAAATCTAGAAGAAATTAAGAAAAAAACATCGCCACCTATTAGAAGTAAGATTAACTACAATAATATAAAAATATTTATTACAAAAATATTTAAAGATTATATACTTGGATTATTCTAATAAATTAAATGAAAAAAATTCTAGAACTGAAGCTTCTCTTTAAGAATCTTGGATATATATTTAAAATATATATATATAGAATAAAATTTAAATAATTTATGGACTGCCTTTCATTATAACCTAGTTATAACTTGTAAATTTCAAGTTTCCTTCTAATGAGCTACAATCCTCTGACAGATGGACAGACATACATATATTGAATTCAAGGAGACAATAAAAGAGTGTGTCTTCTGCTGGAATAATAAATTTTATTTATTTATAAAGAGACTATAGTTTCGAGGGGTTTGCTTCCTGTGAATCCATTGTAATAGACTGATGAAGAGGGCAAAGCCCTCGAAACTATAGTCTCGTTATAAATAAATAAAATTTATAATTCCAGCAGAAGACACATTCTTTTATTGTCTCCTTCAATATATAAAAATTCTGCTACACTCGGCAAAAAAATTTCAATTTTATGTTGAATTCACTCTAATTGTCTAATAGATCCTTTTTTTACTTTCGAAAAGAACAATAAACACAAATGCCATCTATTGGGAATTCTCAAGATTGAACTAGAAAAAAATAGCTTTAATATAACCCCATCTATCATATTTACTCGGAACTAAAATAATACCAAAAGTAATTATGAAAAATTCATCGCCATCTATTAGAAGTAAGTTGAACTAGAATATTAATATAAAATAAATTAAAGAAAATATTTAATACAAGAACATTTAAAGAAGAATACTTGGATAAATTAAAAAATATTTAAGAATCTAAAAGAAAAAAACTTTGATCAAAGATCTTGAAGAATCTCTTATAGGAATCTTGATATATATATGTTTCTAGGGCTGCTTCGCAGCCTAGAAACATGTATTACCGTTCCGTTCGATCAACGAGGAGCAAAACGCCTTGTTTTTCTTATGAGAGAGCCTCTCCTTGACTCCCGAGACTTTCGTCTTAATGATAAAAATCTGGAAATCATATATATATACTATTCGTTCGAATTTCAAAATCGCCACTAGGGAATCGATTTTTCAGGCCTTCGCAAAAATTTATTCAAGAATTAGAATAAAATTCCTTTAACGAAATCAAACACTAGAATTTTTTGCACATTTTGAATAAAACCGAATTCGATTTGATTGCCGAATAACATAGAAAAAAATTTCTAAAAATATTCTTTTCAAAATGCTACCCAATTATATTATTAATTATACGTCAAAATATTAATTATATTACTTCAAATGGTGCTAATATCCTCTAGAATATGATTTCAATAATATTTCTTCATTTTTTTATAAGGAAATTAAATTATTTTCATTTTTATTCAACCGGATATAATATATATTATTCTCTTGCAATGCTTTCCCAATTAGCCTATGCTTAATATAAGCTCTGCCTGTCCAGACTTGTCAGCCGCCCGCTTAGGCACGGGCGTGCGAAAAATCATAGATCGTATACATCAATATAGGAATAATATAGAGTATAGACCAATATAGAAAAGCGTTTCATAAAGATTTTTAATTATTGAATGCCTCAAAGTGTATTTTGATTTGGCTGCTTACGCCTGGGCAGCCACCTGGCTCTATCATAGGGTGGCAAGGCCCTGAGAAAACACATTTATAAAGGCTAATTTTCGGGCGCAGCCAGCGTTCCTTCCTTGGTTAATTGCATTAGGCCACTTCTAGACCAATCAAAAAAGTTAAGCAATCTTAATCAGTTCACCGACCAACTTCTTATCGGTTACCGCTCTCTGAAATGTTTAGAAAAATAAATATAAATATATTTTTTTTATTTATTATTTTTTTATAAATAATTAATTAATCATAAATCAACATTTAATTAATAAATAATCTTTGAAAATATTAATGAATATTTATTTCTATATCCATAGCGTCCTATTAATTCTCATTTCACTGGTAGCCAAAAGTTTATTTATTTATTTAATTCCAATTGTCTATACGTTCGGTGGGTGTTAATTTATTTGATTTAAGAAATGAAATTTTCCATGTTTTCGAAGAAATTGAAAATTGTATATAATATATGGTATGACTTTTAGATATAGTAATTTTAAATTTTGTTATTAATTTTTTCCTATACCTACTTATAACATATAGGTAGGTATATAGGGGGAAGAAAATTGTATTTGATCATACAAAAAGTATAGTAAAAAATTAATAAAAAATTACACTTCTAGCTACAACCGGAATGATAATAAATATATAAATAAGCATATAAGAATAATTATTCATTATTATTATTATTATTTGTTGCGTTTGGACCCTTGGGATCACGCAAAGCTTGATGTTTCTTTCTGGTTGGACCTTCCACGCCTCTATCTTTTTCCGGAACGTGTTATCGAGTTCCATGGTCAGGTAATTTTTCCTGGCTGGATGAGTATGTTGATGTTAAAGGTGCCCATGTATATATATGGATTTTTGGTGTTATTCTTCCATTGTTTCTTCCTTGACTTTGTGATGGTCCGGATCCCCCAGAATCTGAATGCCCGGTTGCCACTCGAGGGTGGGTAGATTGGTTACCACCTGGGGTAATCTTGTTTTTGCCTCTCACGATTCATGGTTGCTTGTTACGAAATTTCGTCCTGCGCATGTGCGAGGTTTTGTAGAACCAGAGATTGTCAGTTTCTGGAGCCGAGGGGCCGGTTATTTATTATTTTCAAATAAATTCACTTTTGCTTCTTGCTGGGATCGAACTGATGAAGTCTAGGTTGATGTTCTCCTAATCAGATTAGAAAAGTTGGTGATTTAACCGATTGCGCTACCGACCCCTCCAATTATTCATTAGTTATATATAAAAAAATCTTTGAATAAGTTAATTAATAATTATTTCAATACACATAGTTTTCACTTCAATCTCATTCCATTAGTAGGTAAAATTATAGTGTATCATTATCTTCATCGAATAAACATTTCTAAGACTGGTTTGGCGCAACCATCTTTACTAAACTCTTATACCAAATCTTTCACTTTTTTAAACGCCTTACATCTCATACCCTTCATTATCTGGGAACTAAAATAATACCAGAAGAAATTAAGAAAAATATATCGCCATTTATTAGAATTAAGTTAAAAAAATCTAATTCAAGAGCTGAAGTATCTCTTAAAGAATCTTCTATATATATGTTTCTAAGATGCGAAAGTAAAATTCTCGTCGAATCCAGTCGTTTTTAGGGTTAAATAAAGATGTCAAAAATATTGTAAAAAATATAATAAAAATAATATTGTAAAATCAAGCCATTTAATGGTTATTTTGAAATAACAGACAATAACTTTAAATTTGTATATATAAATTTATATATGTTCAGGTTGCTCATCCGTTTGCAAGCCCACTTTTGGAAATTTATACAAAATAATTTAAAATTCTTTACTAACAAATTAGGTTTATTATTTTTGTACAAAACTTCTAGATCTGGTTTTCATAAGTATAGAGCCTTCTTTTTATTTTTTTCTGAAATTGTTTTCTAATGAATTAGGGATTTAAAAACATAAATTTATTGGTTTATAGACTTAATTGGATTTGACTCTGAACAGCTCATATATAGACGTATATATATTATACCTATACTTAATTTTGTATAGATTATTCTTAATCAATATTTGAAAACATTTAGATTATTCCTAAAGACAAATTCCAGCCTTGTACCTACCAAAAGCCTGAATATAGACAATCCATCATTGGATTGGACTCTGAACGGCTAATATATAGACCTATAGATATATTATACCTATACTTAAATTTGTATAAATTATTCTTAATCAATATTTGAAAACATTTAGATTATTCCTAAAGACAAATTCCAGCCTTGTACCCACCAAACGCGTGAATATAGACAATCCATTCGTCACCTCTTCTCCAAGGCTGCGTAAAATCTAGGCTCCACTGTACTTGATCGTCGATAGAAATCAATGAAACATTGCTTGCCTGTCGGGATGGCCAAAGTATTAAATTCAATATTATTACTATTTATTTATTACAAGGAAATTAAATGTAAAAATCATTTGGCAATAAATTTTTCCTGATTAATTTTAAAATAACAGGCAAATACAAAAGATGCCTAGAATTAAAAACTCTATGAAATTTATTAATACGTTCCTGTAGTATAAACATAATTTTTTTTATTAATATACCTATTAGTTGATTGAAATATTTTTAATCCCCCTGCTACATTGTGGTCTGATTTCACGCAAGTCTAATCAACTAGTCATTTCAATACAATATTAAAAACAAGCTGAGGTGTTCTGATGTGGCCATCCACTTGACCTTACCATACAACATTGCCCCTCACTTATATCTAATATTTAATTAAATTATTTATAATCATGTAGGGGTGGGGGGTTAGTTTTTGCATTTTTAGACTTCTGGAGGTCCCACTGATTATGTATACAAAATTTGGTTGATTTTGGTAGAAGGTCCTAGATTTTCATTTTTTGACCCCCCCCCCCCCCCCCCGCTCTATTTTGGGCGGTTAGTTTTTGCATTTTTAGACTTCTGGAGGTCCACTGATTATGTATACAAAATTTGGTTGATTTTGGTACAAGGGCCCTGATTAGCCACCACAAGGTTTCAATTTCGATAATCCAATTAAAGATCAACTAACTTTTTAGTAGAATTGACAAATTTTGGAAGTAACAAAATAATTTAATGAGAAATACGTATTAAGTAAGTAATGTTTCTAAAGAATGTAGTTTCGATTTTTCTAGGAGGGGCAATGAGTTTTGTAGGGGACACTGCCCCCTTAGCTCCCACCACCTAACTACGCCCATGCCTACATCCCATGGCCTTACACAATATATTTTAGATTTTTTTGAATATTTTATATGTAAAATAAATCTTATGTGAGAAGTTTTTATACACTTGAACAGATTTCTCAATGAGGTTGTCTTCTGCCTAATGGAAAGAAACATATACATATTATATGTAAAGAATATAAATATTTATATGTTCCAGTAAAAACCCGTTTTTAATAAGAACGGCTTCTTACTAGTTAAAACGCGTTTCATTGAATAACTTTGTGGCAACTAGAATTTACTGATGTTGGTTGAGTTTGATTCAAGGTCTAGAATCTTCATTTTTGACGTTCCACCACATTTGGGTGTTTATTTTCAAAAGATTGGACTTACGCTACTTTCAAAATAAACGACTTAAATATAAGGAGCCCCCCCCCCCAAAAAAAAAATATATATTTTTGATCTTAATTGAACATTTGTTAATTTAACATGTTTTTAAAATGAACTCCAAAAATCAGCACGATTAAAAATTTTTATTAATTCAGTCAAGATTATTAAAAATTCCAAAATTTTTGAAAATTAAATTTTTTCTCTTTATTATAAATATTCTGAAAATTTAAATTTTTTTAATTTTTAAAGTACTATACTTTCGATGTTCTCGAGGGACCTGTAAATATGCAAATTTGAAATGATAAATTTTTGTCAATTAAAGTCCAGTATTAAAAATTGATTTTAAAAATTTTATTAGGTCAGTTAATTTTTATAATTAAAATAATAGTAAAATTTTCAAGTAAATTAAATTTTATTTTTATATCAAAATCCATAAAGTGATGATAAGGGGGGAGGGACCCTTACCTACTTTTCTGCTTTTTTGAAGGGTGAAAAAAGTAATTATTTTAAAGATATTTCAATGAAATTATATCCATTCTTCTTTGTATCTCTCTCATGCTTCATTTTTATTCATTCATTTCAAATTTTTTCATATTCAATCGGGTAATTAAACCCATGAGAAATAACAGATAGAATATTTCTAATTAAAAGACTGATAATGAAGGTTAAACCTTCGAAACTAGAGTCTCAAACAAATAAAATATATAGAGTGTATATATTATATACTAGCTGACGCCCGGGCCTTCGGACCGGCGTCATCCAACCCCTGCCGGGGAGCGTCTTATTTTATGGTTAAAATTTATATAGATAATAGCTGACCCGACCACGCGTTGCTGTGACTAACTCTTATGCTTCAAGCCTAAACCACTGGACGTATCGAAACTATATTAGCAACATATGTCCGTTTGGTATATCTAAATTTTTGGCCAGGTTTATAATTATTGTTCCCTTAACCAAAAATAATATTTACAGTTGAAAGATTTCTAAATAGCTATTAACGGGCAACTTGTTTGTTTGTGATTAGAACTATTGAGAATGAATGACTCTCAAAAATCTTGCAAACAGGGCCGCCAACACTTGTTTTTGCTAGTTTAGTTCTTTTATTGTTTGGCAAGCTATGTTGGCTAACCTGAATTTTTTAGTTTTCCGAATTTTCCAATTTCCCGGCCAACTTTTCCAATTTTTTTTTACGTATTAACCAGTCGAGGCATTTGAGAGATCTGCGCTTACGAAGTAACAGAAATTCATTTTTATTATATAGATATACCTATAAGCATATATTTATTTTGATGCATCAAGTAGAGAACAACCTCATTAATTTCTCTTTATGAATGAACAACTCTCCTACTAAACAAAATCTTTTCAATTAAATGAATTTCATATTCACTTTGCTCTGTGTCGAGTTGCTATCGCGACTTTTGCTAATAAAGCTAAATGTTAATCGAATAAAGGAGATTCACTTAAAGTTGATTATCCGTTTCTAACTTTTAATTAATTGGTTATTTCAGGTTGGTTTAATTATTGCGCAGCATTTCTAATAATTACGTGGGCGGCCTCCTAATACTGACGGATCGAGCAAATTTATTACAATTGTTTTGTCGGGTAAGTTAATCGCCGAGTTGGATCGTAAAATTAATGAAGAAACATTTAGCTTAACGTGGAGCAATAGCTTTAACTAACTTTGGCACCAATATTGTCCCGGTGACCATCTCGAAGACAATTACAAATAATTGATCAATCAATCAATCAAAAACTTTATTTCCACTAAGTTATTGTATAGTTGAAGTAGTTTATTTCTCAAATTTATTGTTTAAGGTAATATTAATCTAGGGCTAAAATTACTCGGGTACTCTGGCAGATAGCAGCCAAGAGGGTTGAATGAACTGGAAAACTTTCAATTTTTAATTTTGTCGGTTTAAAAATATTGAAATTTTATAGAAAACCACTAATTCCGAATTAATTGAATTGAATTGGTATTGAATATTTAACTTTTATTGAAGTGAACCTTCTTTAGCGATGTATCTGTATCTTTTTTGCTACAATAAAGGGGAAATGACTCAAGTTGAGTTGTTTACCATAAAAAAATTTACTCTTTTTGATTTTAAGTTGATTATTCCACGTTTTCTGTAGAGGTTGCCATTATTAGTCAAAACATCAAAAATGGAATGCAATAAGGTTATTCCTCTAGTATTAGATAAGAATCGTTTGTTATTTTTGATTTTAAGCCGATTCCTCCATTCTTCAGCAATGATTACCAATAATAACCGAAACGTCAAAAATCCAATGTAGAATTGTTATTCCTCGAGAACTAGATGAGAATCAATGCCCATTTTTGAATTTAAGTCGATTCCTTCATGTCTTCAGCAATGGTTACCAATAATAACCGAAACGTTTAAAATCCAATGTAGAATGGTTATTCCTCGAGTATTAGATGAGAATCGATCACTATTTTTGAATTTAAGTCAACATCGACTGCAAATAGCAAGTGATATCTGATTAATAATAAAGGAATAAACATATTAATATTTCAAATGACTTTGAATAAAGTTTAGCAACGATCCGTTGCAGTTTATTTTTATTGGTAACTATTGCTGAGAACATGGATGAATCGAAGGAAAATCGAAAATAGCTATCGATTCTCATCTAATACTTGAGGAATAACCATTTTGTATTGTATTTTTAACGTTTCAATTATTATTCATAACCATTGCTGAAGACATGGAATAATCGACTTAATAACAGGTCTCACTTTTGGTAAAAAATATTTTGATGGTTTTTTAATGAAACTCATTATTAACAGGTGGTTGAATCAAAATAAAACAATTGGTTGAGTAAATAACAAACAAACAAATTACCGATCGAAGATCGATCCTCAGATATTTTCTTTATACTATGAAAATAAATATGACCCGATTGTGTTTGTTTTCATTTTGATTACCAGTCAGCGCTGTTTTTACCAACGGACAGACAACAATTGTAATTCGTAAACTAAATAAGATATAAGCTAGAAATGTATAAAATGTATGCATTTATTTTAGTCGAAATCAATCAAATCAGAAATAATATTAGGTAATAACACTATTAAACAAAAATTTCTCACCGTAAACCTAAAAATGGATTCCAGTTGATTATCATACGATTTCCCGATTTTTTACAACACGTCAGAGTTTTGAAATATTATCGGTCAAAAAGACGAAAAAGGCCATTTTGACCTATTTTTGAGTCCCATTAAATATTAATTAGCAATATTTGAAATCAAAATATTTTGTTAGAAAACAGGTTCCTCTTTGATTTTAAAATCATCACTTGTTTTTAGCTCAATAAAAACTCGAGATATAACTACAAAACTAAAACTACGTGGTTATAAATGATAATAAACATAGATAAAAACACAAGGTCTTCGTTTTTTAGTTATAACTCGAGTTTTAATTGAGCTAAAAACAAGTGGTAATTCTAAAATCAAAGAGGGAGCTGTTTTCTATAACGTGAACAAAATATTTTGATTTCAAATATTGCTGTTTAATATTTAATGGGACTCGAAAATAAGGTCAAAATGTCCTTTTTCGTCATTTCGACCGATAATATCTCAAAACTCTGACATGTTGTAAAAGATAGGGAAATTGCATGATAATCAGCCTGTAAAACTCTACTGGAATCTATTTTTTTTTTAATGATAATGATGAGAGAAGGAGTTACACCAAAAAGGTGCAACCCCTAAAGGCTTGGGTTGGGCCCTCCATCGTGAAAAGAAGAAGAAAGAATTTTATGGGTTGCGCGGGGGTCGAAGGTATATATTGTTAGGTTTACGGGATGAAATTTTTGTTTAATTTTTGTCGAGCAGTGTAATTTGGGATTTTGATTTGTCGGGATTTTGGGTGTCGGGATTTTGACTGTTGGAATTTTGGCTTTTCTGGATTTTGACTGTCAGGATTATGGGTGCAACCCTAATAAATTATCTTATAACTAAAATAAAAAATTTACTAGCATCGCCAGGTACTTAAAAATTAATTAATCAATCTCAATCGCACTGCAGCATAATGCAGTTTATTCTCTTCCTTCCAAGGCCCAAACTCAATTTCTTATAATTTCAACCAATGCGGTGTCTGCTCAATTGATATTGATTCTGTATTTGATTTAAACTTGTCTACCAAGGATTTTTAAAGCGATATCACATCAGTAAAGTATTTTACCAATCAAGTCACGTGCTCTTGGCTTCCAAGGTGCTTACCGTGGATGTTTGCTTTCCTAGAAACAGAAAGCTCTCTCTTACCTACTTCAATTCAATTAAGCTCACACAAGCTTTCTCAAAACCAACTAGAACCTTGAAAATTTAATAGGTACTAAATATTTTAACGATAATATTATTTTATTCTTCTATTAAATATAGGTCTTCTTTGTCTCCATTACATTACGTTTTTTTTTTTAGAAATTAAAAAAAATATGTATTTTATGTATCGCTGGCAAATGTTCTAACAGAAAAAATTAATTTTAATAAAAAAAACAAATAAATAAATAAATAAACACCAAAATTTAAGGTTAAATTCGAAAACATTTTTAAGACTCGGTACGCTCTATTTTGCAGATTCTCTTGGGAAAAGAGCAATATTGCCCCCATTTAGGTTAAGAACTATCCTAATAACAAATTAAAATGGAACAAATTATTCAAAATTTAGATTTTCATAACTATACTTAGTAATAATAATTCGGATTGCTCGAGGTCATCGACGTCATTTTTTAATTTTAAAACTGACTAATAATTCATTACAAATAAAATTTATTGAAATTAGGAATTTTAAATTATTAATTTAAAACCCACTAGGCAGTCCAGGGGCCCCTGGCTAGCAAGATACCCGCCGAAGGCAGGCTTCACAGCTGTTTAATTAATAATCTTCTTAAATTCCAATTTTTTAATTTTAGTGTTTTTTTTAATTATTTATCATTTTATTAATTGATTACATTAAATTGGTTATAAAATGTCTACTGTAAGTAACACACTTTTGGGTTTTTGGTTTTTTCTTTTCTTCTGTCATTTTTTGTCTTCTTAACTATCTTTCTTCGTGTTCGTTTCTTAATAATATTTTTACTTTCACATTTATATTCATAGAATATAATGTGGAAGTATTGCGATTGCCTGTCTGGTTCCTGACTCTTTGAGTGCTTGTATCTCAGAGATTAAAAAAGTTAATTTCATTTTCTAACTTCTAGGTGGAAGGAATCGATGCCCTTAATAGTTGTAAACCGGATTTAGGACATAAAACCGGAAATTGGGGTCCCCAGGGGGCAAAAAGAGGCCGAAAATCCATTGGTCAATGCGTACGTATGTATCCCCTCTGCGTTTCGCAACCATAAGTCTCAGAGATACGAAATTCGAAACCTAAGCTCGATATAGGCTAGAAGGAGTAATTTTTTTAAAAAATCGTTAGAGCCGTTTTTGAGAAAATAAAAAAAAAAACGAAATAAAGGAAGGGGGTGTAAATTAGTAGTGACGCGAGGATTTCAAATAAATGTAAATGTGAAAGTCGTGTGGTGAACACACCAGTTGATTAATAAACTATTCTTCTTCTTCAAGCGGTATACTCGATTTCGAGCTTCGGCGATTACTATGAAAAGTATCCTCTCGATTTTTCCCAGAGGTCGTTTCCCGTTGCCCTCCCTGCCTGTTGTCCAGAATTCAGACCGTGTTTCCAGTTTACCATTCGTTCTTTTTTTTAAGTATACATTTCTAAAATATAAATATAATTTTAAAATATAATAAAAAATATTTAATTTAAATTATTATACAATAAAAATGTAAAATTTTGAATTAAATTACTTAGAAATGTGAAATTTTTGATACGTGCTTAATTTTGGCAACTCATTTACTTTTACTTCTTTATTTTCATCATCGTTAAATTTTAGCCTCCCGTTAAAAAATAAAACGAGGCCCTGTTTTACTGTTTCAACGATATCTGTCAGATCATTGCAGGTCGTAAACTAAATATGATATAAACTTTAGTTTATTTATATATTTTTCGTTTTTTACATATCTGTTTAATTATATAGTTTAGCCAAATTTCAAATTAATGCTAATTTACAGGAAAAATTAAAATATAGTTTATTTTCAGTGAAACTGCAGACATCGGAGAGCAAGTACTTGGAAACACATAAAAGCTCCTCCGACTTAGATTCGCAGCAACCTGGTAAGTGTACTTTTTTACTTTTAATTTAACTCTTGAGGTAACTTAAGTTCATTTGCTTGTTTAATTTTTAAAAACCTTATTTCGCGCTTATAAGGTTTCTAGAAATTACTAAAACTTCATTTTTTTATGATAACTATGTAATTTTAGATGTATCCACTTTTTGAAAAATAAAATAGGATCTCTATAATATACGTTACACTAAGATTATCAATTTATATTTAAACAATATCACAAAATAATCTTTACCCTTATGGGTCAAGGGTTTTAAAATCATATTATGAAAAGTATGGGGTTTTTATCAATTTTTTCCCTCACCAAAATAAGGAGTAACAAAAATATGTTAAAAATTAAAAAAAAAAATTGGACATTCGATGGTGAGGTTTTTGGGCCTCGAGGTCGAAGTTTTTTGTATTTCTGAAACATTTGTAATTTCTTTGTATTGGATAATAAAGGTCTTTATTTATTATTATTATTAAAATCATATTATGAAAGAGAAACCTAAAATGGCCATTTTAAGGTGTATTTTGAACCTATCGGTGCTTAGAAATGGCATTTTACTTTATCCAATGCGGTCCCGCGGCAAGCGCGACTTCAAATGGTCCTCGGGTAAAGACTACGGAACCCATGGTCTCAATTAAAGTCACAAATTATAGTATTCAATTAGGTTGAATTTTAACACGAGATGGTTTTTCCAAAGATTACATGGGGTGTCGTCCACAGTCCAAAAAGTGCAATTTTTTCATTGTGTGCGTGCGGATGTATGGATGTATGTGGTCGTTTTTTTCGCCGACGATTTTTTCCACACCGTTTAACTGATTCAAATGAAATTGAAAACCTTCCATTATTTTAACAAATTGAAGCACTCATTAGTTTTTGGTATATATTGGTCCACAAACATTAGTACTTTATTTCAGTACTTTTTTAGTTTTTTCTAAATATCTTGAAAATGACTTAAACAATTTTGATGAAACTTAATATTGTAATTAAGCACCTTGAGGACTATGAAAAAGCTTATATAAAGTTTTTAGTAAAATTATATTTTAAAGTACTTTTTCCTAGAGTATGATAGTACTTTTTTAAATTCTTTAAATATTATTGGAAATAGCTATTGATATCTGATTAATAATAATATGTCAATGACTTTGGATAAAGTTTAGTAACGATCCGTTGCAGTTTATTTTTATTTATTGTCATCGGGAAAAACCCCATTTTGACAGCCAAAATATTCACATTATATCTCTATAAAAAAAAAAAAATTAAAATAAAATAACAAAAGTCTCACACTATCACAACACTACGTACACATTCTTCAAAAAAATATCACAGCACAGTGATAATGAATTGGAGAACCAGGTTTCCAAGTTCCCCGGCTTTGGATAAGCAGGAAAGTAATATCGTTGTAGGGAACTCGATTTTTTCCCCGAACCTTTTCATAAAATCGGTCTATTTTTCGGCGAGGAGGGCATGGTTAATATCCCCCGGGAGCCCAAATCACATCGACAGAAAGGATGGTCTCTAAGTGCCAGTTGTATGTCGGTTGGTAAACTCTTTTTAAACGTTGTCAAAGGGTAAAACCTTAAAATTCACAGTGTGCCCGGTGGGATGACCAATCAGATGACAGGCACTTTCATCTGATTGACCATCCCACCGGCCAGAAGGTGAATTTTAAGATTTTACCCTTTGCCAACGTTTAAAAAGAGTTTACCAACCGACATACAACTGGCCTGTCAACTGATTGGCTATCCTCTCGGGCATAAGGTGAATTTTAAGGTTTTACCCTTTGCCAACGTTTAAAAAGTGTTTACCAACCGACATACAACTGGCCCTAAGACCAATGTAGATACTCTGGAGTCTTCGAGTGCTCAAGTCTCAGCCTATTAATATGCATAGACATTTTTCTGAACAGGCGATATCGTCCAAACCAGGGCTGTACTGGGATTCCTGATCACAATTTAAAGAAATATTGCCCCTTTTGGATATCTTCCAAGAATTTTTCCATTCCTGATACATCCTCTTCTTTATTAAAGACCGAACTTAATCAGTAGACAATTCTAGAGGCCAATAGAAATGGATTATCTTATATTAAAATTATTTTTAATCGACTTCAAAAAAGGAGGAGGTTATCAATTCGACTGAATTTTTTTGTGGGTCTATGTTACCTGATTTCTTCGCCAATTGTGAACCGACTTTGATGATTTTTTTGCATTGGGTTCAGTATAGTTTCCGATTGGTCCCATATTAATTTCATTGGTATAGGACCTTTTTTGTTATGTATGTTCACACATAATTTCTTTGTTTATGGGTACAAATGATGGAACAATATCTTAAAAATATTTATCTATATATATAAAATGGAAAAGTATGTATGTATATATGTTTATATGATCCAAACGATCTGATTGGCCAGTGCATAGGCAATGGTAAAGCGTTAAATTATTAGAACGATTCTGATTGGTCAGATAGTGATCGTGCTTAGCCAATGTGTTAAATAAATCTTTCCTTATTGTTAAATCAATTTCATTCAGCACATACTTTTAATACTTAAAGTATCATTTAAAATTTCAATTATTAAATTAGTATGAACGAGACGCTCCCCGCCAGGGGCTATGTGACGATTTTTGTTTGTATCTATGTTACCTGATATCTTCGCCAATTGTGAACCGATTTTGATGATTTTTTGCATTGGGTTCAGTATAGTTTCCGATTGGTGCCATATTAATTTCATTGTTATAGGACCTTTTTTGTTATGTATGTTCACGCATAACTTCTTTGTTTATGAACCGATTTTAATGATTCTTTCTGCGTTTAGATCAGTATAGCTCCAAGGTAGTCATGATATCTAACTATTTATTTATTTATTTTATTTTATGTGTGTTCAACTAGAGCTTTTTGCCACGTGATCGAGTTTGATGATTCTTTTTCTATTGGAAATTGTATACCTTTTAGTGCATTTTATTTTATTTGTTGCATTTACTTTTTTTGAAGTCGGTTTTATTTTATTTTATTTCTTTATAAAAATTATAACGGTATAACTTAAATATTAAAAATTCCACAAATTCTCTCATATCAGCGAAAATTAATAACGAATTTGATATCTCACTTATTTTTTTATTTTGGAAGTTAAAATATGTCCTTTTAGAGAGCTGGAATGAATGTCATGTATAATTATTAATTTTTATTATATTTTATTCATTGCATAAAATTCCAAAAAAAGTACATATTACAAAGTGCATATTATAAAAACAAATAAATAATGTATAAATGACATTCATGTAAGCTATCTAAAAGGAGACCCTTGAGCTGAGAGCTGGGGTTGCATAATTACAATCTCCCACTGATCAATAATAAAAATCAAACATAACATGACGCTTTTATAAAAATCATAACAATCATCTACAATACAAAATAATAATTATATATTTAATAACAATCAAATTTATAAGATTTTTTAAAAATTTCTGAATTTTTATTGTCTTTAAAATCTTTAGACGTCTTTATTTCCGTAAATAATGGTCTGAGAGCATTAAAACAATCGAATTTATAAGGATTTTTAAAATTTTCTGAATTTTTTGTCTTTAAAATCTTCAAACGACTCTATTTCCGTAAATAATGGTCTGAGAGCCTTAAAACATTCAAATTTATAAGATTTTTAAAAGTTTCTGAAATTTTTTCTCTTTAAAATCTTTAAACGTCTCTATAAAATCTCTCTCTCCGTAAATAATGGTCTGAGAGTCTTAAAACAATCGAATTTATAAGATTTTCTAAAAATTTCTGAAATTTTTTGTCATTAAAATCTTTAAAAGTCTCTATCTCCGTAAATAATGGTCTTCGCCCCGGCGTCACCTAGCCCCTGGCGGGGCGCGTCTCGTTTTTATGGTTAAAATTTATATAGATAATACCTGACCCGACCACGCGTTGCTAACTCGTTGACTAACTCTTATGCTTAAATAATAAACATAGTTTAAAAATAATAATAGTTTTGAAAATGAATTGAAAATGCAAATAATTATAGAATAGGTATTAAAACAGTAAATGAATTATATATTATTTGTCAACATTGTTCCCTTAACCAAAAATAATATTTCCAAAAAGCTATTTACCGCAATATTGTTTATTTTCTTTTACCCCCCCCAGAGAGGCGCTGGCGTTGTTTCCTAAAAAAAAAATATTTTTTACATGCCACAGGTGTGATCTATAAAAACACTATATATAAAAACACTCGTGTATTTGAATGTAATGTTGTGTGAAAATTTCAAAGAAATCGGTGAAGAACTTTCGGAGATCCTTCAACGTATCACTTAAGCGTAACAGTACATTTTTATTTATATAGATATTAATAATATACTGAAAAAAAATTGTGGTTAAAAGCAATTTTTGACTGTTTTAACCAATTTTGACCAGTGCCCTGGTCAAAATCAAAAAAAGTGGTTTTTCTAAAAACCCTGAAAAATACACTTTTTCATGCACAATTAGAATACTTGACCTGTATGGTGAAGTAAAAATAAGCAGGAATTTAAATAAAACTAGATTCTTTCATATTCCCGGTAGAACACTAACAACTGAGCTACAGGCTTCGTGAGGCATACGTATTCAACATAAATATTTTTCGATTCCGCGTCATTTCAGCCCCCGACAAAATATCCCCGACAAAATATCCCCGACAAAATATCCTCCGATAAAATATCCCGCGACAAAATATCCCCCGACAAAATATCCCCCGACAAAATATCCATCTACAAAATATCCCCCTACAAAATATCCCCTGACAAAATATATCACGACAAAATAACCCTTCCCTTCGTGAATCTTATGAGTAATGCAAATCGACCCCGGTTCGGTTAATATATATTCAGTTCGGCTCGGTTGGGTTCGTATAGCTCCTTTTCGGGCTGGCATTTAGACGGTTCGGTTGGCGTCAGCTAGCTATACGAACCCAACCGAGCCGAACTGAATATATATTAACCGAACCTCCGAAAGTTTAGCCCGGACGGGGTTTGTTTTGGGCTCCCATTTTTTTCTTCTAATCAAACATACATTGAAAACCAAACCAGCCAATCGTCGGGCGGGGTGTGTTTGGGGCTCCCATTTTTTCTTAATCAAACACGACAGACAACAGCACTTTCAAACGGCTAATTAGCCGCCAAAATATGAAAGTCTCTTTATATTATTCAAAACTATGATTATAAGCTTCTCACTTAATCTCTTTTGTATTCTCTCTTATACTGGGGAATATTTTGTCAGAAGATATTATGTCGGGGGATGTTTTGTCGGGGATATTTTGTCCGGGGCTGAAATGTCGCGGTACCATATTTTTCAAAGTGTCTTAATAATAATTTTCATCCTCACTATATAAGGTTGCTTGTTATTCGAGACAGTCAATCCTTGTGTCAATTGTTTCTTAAACATATTACAAAAGCCTTTTGACAAATAAAACGAGTTAGTCCTCTCATCGTTTTGGTGCTGTTAGTGAGTGAGTGAGTTCGCTTTGACATTCATTCACTTGCCGAATCTTAATCGACATTATTTAAGACAATTACTTATTCTTGGTGAGTTTCTCTTGCTTTCAAACCAGCAACTTGGCATACGAAAGTTAAGACTTTACTCTCTCCATTCACCAACCTGCCGGGAGACAACTTTATCTGTAATTAGCTTAGAGGTTTCTTCTTTCCCTTTGTGGGAAAAATTCTAATTAAGTCAACCGACAGTTTGACAAAACGAATTATTTGTCAACTGGGCTAATTTTCTATCAGTAAGTTTACTCTCATACCTATTTGAAAAGTTTATTCTGCCAATTTCATCTCAGTTCTAAAGTATTTAGTGATTGATCTATTGTAAGTACTCAGCGATCCGAATATAATTAAAGTAAAGAAAATTAAAAAATTTAAAAATTTTTAAAAAAAATTCAAAAATATAAAATTCTAGTTAGGTTTCACATAAATAAAAGACAAGATAACTCTATATACCGGATGAGTTTTTTAATCTTGAGACAGTCTTATAACTCAAAAACAATGTATTATATGAAAAAAGGTTTCAAATAAAAGTTTATTTATATCAAGGGGAAAACTAAACTCCGCTATTGTTTGTCGATCTAGAACAAACTTTCAAGGGTATTTCGAGGTCAAGTTCTGTTTTATAAATAGAAACCTATATGTTTTTGTACATATTCTTAATCTAGAAAAAAGATTGAACAACTTTCATTAGACTATTTTTTTATACGACATCAAATAAAAAAAAATAGTAAATCAATTAGATCTAAAAAAATAATCCTAATAATTGCTTTGAACAATCATTCAATTTAATTATCAAATATTTAATTATAATTATTGTCAGTTGCTTTTGAAATTATAGATTATCTAAGATTTTCTTTCAAGTGTATACCATATTTTCGGACAAAGGGAGTATATCTTTAACAGTATTTTTATTTGTCTGCTAGAAGTGTTCTAGTCCAGATTACACACTCCCTCTAGAAGATGTCTTATTCAGATTTTATTCTCTTTAAGACTTCTAGAAGATCTCCTGATGACAAGAGCAGTGATTCTCTACCACTGTGTCGCGGAAATTTAGTGTGCCGCGAGATTCTTGAAGTGTGCCGCCACTGATAGATTTTGATGAATGATTTTGAATTGATTTTTTTTTACATTTCTTTATCAATTGACACTACATTTAATCCAAATATTTGATCCTTTGAACTAAAGAGATAGTAATATTTTACAGGATGCAGAATGTCCTATGATAATTTTATAGGTGCATCAATCAATAATCCAAATAAAATTCTATTAATTTTTTTTATTGTTAGAGAGCCGTTTAATTTTTAAATTTATTAAAAGTGAGCCATGACGAAAAAAGGTTAAGAATCACTAGTCTAGAGAACATTTTCTAGGCCAAGTGTGCTAACAGAGCATATATCGATATCCCCTCGTAATTACATATCTGGCAAGCAATATGTCAGTTTAAACATTGATTGTATTCAATTACGCAAACTACTGGGGAAAAAATTGGAAACTATTACTAAACACTCTGAGCAAATGTTGATGATTAAGAAATTTGATCTGTCAACGGTTTGAGTTAAAAAGCTAAAATTTGGCATAAAAACTTTTATGCCCAATGTCAACTATAAGTGTTCAAAAAATACACATTTAACAATTCGATTTTCTGCGTTTCATTTCTTTGTAATTTAAATACAAACATTTTATGAGTAGAAAGAATTTTCACAACTTTTCATGTTCTGAGTTAAATACGAGTATTTCGGGCCACTGAGCGGTGCTCGGTAAATTTTTGCTTCAGTTAATAGCTATATATTAATCCCCGAACCCCCGCCTCCCCTCGCCCCCCGAACTACCCATCACCTTACCCCACCCCCTGCACCGTCCCACTCCACACCACACCTAAACCCTAACTCCACCCCCCGAAACCCCGTACTTCTCCTCTCGGCTCCCACCACTGACCCCCCCCCCCCCCCTGCACCCCCACATCTACCCACGCTCACGCATCCAGTTTTTGCATTTCTAGCCTTCAGATGGTCCACAGATTATGTGTATATAGGTATATAAATAAATACGGTAAATTTTTTTTTTTTTAATTAAATAACAATTTTTGAGTTCATCAATTAAATTGTCAGAATTAATATTTGTGAGATTTAAAGCTCGATTTCTAATCGATTAAATTCAAAACAAACAAAAAATTTTATTAAACCAATTATTTTACTTGAATTTATGCATACATTGTTTTTGAGCTTCGATTCCGGGAGATTTAAACTTTCCGTCGAATGTATAGCTCCTTGACTCCATCTCTTGGCGTCCGTGTTTTTAAGAAGAGGGAAAAAAACTAATTAAATAAACGCTCTTGCAGTAATCATTTCTAATCCGATAGTCATCTCCCAATCAATCCATTCATTCACAATCTCAATCCTAACGACTAATTTTTCTTTATAAATTTATTAAACCAATCGACACATGAATTTAATACGCCCATTGTTCGGGCTTCGATTCAAGGTACTTCTCCACCATCAGTGTGTAGTCATCTTTAGTCCTTGTTTTTAATGACTTAACGTGAATTAATGTACACGGTACGCATTTTTTAGCTGGAAGTTCGGAATCTTCTCCATCAGATGTGTCCTTTGTCCTTAGTCCTTGTTTTTGATAAGAGTGAAAAATCTACCTGAGATAAGAAAAAACCTTTCCGATAATTATTTCAATTCCATTATTCCCCAAGTCAGGCCGATTGGTCCATCTCATAACACATCTGTAACTTCTTTTTTTTTTTTATAAATTTTATTAAACCAATTATTTTACATTAATTAATGTATACATTGTATTTTTTGCTTCGATTCCGGAGAATCGAATTAGAATCTAATTAAACCAATTATTTTACATTAATTAATGTATACCTTGTATTTTTAGCTCTCGATTCCGGAGATTGCTTCTCCACCATCGAGTGTCCTTTATTCATATTTAGTCCTTGTTTTTAACTAAGAGGAAAAATCTAATTAGATAAAAAACCTCTTTTCCGATAATTATTTCAATTCCATTATTCCCCAATCAAGTCGATTGGATCTTCCCTCCTCCTCTCATTCCATCAATTAAATTTTCAAACTTTTAATATATATAATAATAATTATAATGATCTTATTGTGGGATATAAAATTAAAAAACCAATTATTTATTAAAAAGAAATTGAATAAAAATGTAAATATACATTTTTATCGAGACAACAATCTGTGAATAACTGTTTCAATTAACAAAATCAAAATCAACTTAGCCGAAGATGAGACCGTGACAGATCGAATGTCCAACACAAAACCCTCCTAACTAGTGAATTTCATCCAAATCGTTAGAGCCGTTTTCGAGAACCCGACCGGATATATATATATATATATATATATATATATATAAACATTGCTCGTTCTAATATAATATTGCGAATATCGGAATCCAGAGAGATAAAAATATTGTATGTCTAAAAGAGATATTTCCTCGTTTTGGATATTTCAAAGCACGAATAATATATTAATAATAATTTAAAAATAAGATGAATTCAACGTTCCACCCACCTAGTGAAATACATTATTATTATTATTATTATTAGTCATGCGAATCACTCATCTTTAAAGCACTGATCCTTTCCTTGTAAGCAACAGCTTTAACATTTTATCCGATATAAACTTATGGAATCGTTTTAAGATCAGTTGAGGGCTGGTTCTATTAATAATGTATGAGAAATCAATTGATGCAACCTTCAACCGATCCTAAGAAATTGCAATTTTACGAATAACATATCGAACAAATAACATGTCCTTCATCTATACTTTGGCACTCAAATATCGAGCCAAAAAGCCTTGCAATTAGTAATAAATAATTAAAGACCAGATTCCTTTGCACATCCTTTTCATATTACAATTAGTATTAATGTCTATAATAGCCAAAGATTAGTTCAATTAAGATGCCACATAATTGATTAACATATTAAATTAAAAAACACTGTTTTTAAATTAGCTAATTTTCCCCAAAAAATATAAGGACTTTTATTAAAGTACATTTAATTTCCTTTAGAGATGTTAATATGGGAGAAATGTCTAAAATCAATTGTTTTCGAGTTATGCAATCCTAAATATTTTTTAATATAAAAATTCAAGCCTAATGATTTGGCCAGGAAATTTTTTGATTAATAAAATTTCAAATTTTGTTGATGATTCGGATTTCAATAAAAATTTTCACCTTAATACTAGGGGCCACCCATTATCTAAAACCTATTTTTTTTTTTTTTTTGCAAAATAATGTTTACTTTTCTCAGAAAAAAATATTTAATTTTGAATGTTTAATCCTACTACTACTTAAATAGTCAGGCTCTTATTTATAGATAATGAACTTTCTTTTAGTAAAGTATAATATCAAAGTTTTACTTCATTAGAGTTTTTGAATATGTAGAATATCTAAGCCTCTAGAGCAGGATTTACCTAACTTTCCACATAAATTTCACCATCACTGCCTAACCCTTTGAGGTACACAAATTTATATATTGACCTTTATTAAAAATATTTAATTTAAAATTGAAAAGTTCGATGGGAGAAAAGTCTAAAACCAACAGTTAAAAAATATTCCAATATTCCAATATTGTAGAGTGAATGGAGTTGAATCAATAACAAATGTCTCTCTGATGATACATCCTCCCGATAAAAGACCAATATAATTATAAACGAAATTGTATGAAAGGATTCAATTTCTTCTCTCCGGGAGCGAATCAACTAGAAATGGCAAAAAGTTTTATTTTTTTGCTCATCAGATATTTATTCAAATCTATTGAAAATTCATATCTGTATGTTATTTTCAGTTATCTTTTGTATCAAATAATTATTATTGGGAAATTTCTATCTTAAAGGGTCGTTTATTTGAAGTCCAATTTGACAAAAACGCCAATAACTCGGTTGAAATTTTTTTTAAAAGTTGGAAATTAATAGATATTATAAAAGAAATAATTATTAATAATTTAATTCAATTCTGAACGAAATCGATTCAGTACTTTTTGAGAAAATCGTCAAAAACCCCGAAACCGTCTATGAAAGGCCGTTTTAGAAATATTTTAAAATTCACCTTCATGTCACAAGTCAATGTTTAGTTTCATATGACTTTTTAAACTTTTTTCAAAGGCATCTCGTGCTTTCAAAAAAGATCGATTTTTGAGACGGTTCAGATAGTTTTTGACCATTGTCTCAAAAAGTACTGATTCGATTTCGTTTAAAATTGAATTAAATTATTAATAATTATTTCTTTTATAATATCAATTAATTTCAAATTTTTAAAAAAATTTCAGCCGAGTTATTGGCGTTTTGTCAAATTGGACTTCAAATAAACGACCCTTTAAAATAGAAATTTCCCAATAATAATTATTTGATACAAAAGATAACTGAAAATAACATACAGATATGAATTTTCAATAGATTTGAATAAATATCTGATGAGCAAAAAAATAAAACTTTTTGCCATTTCTAGTTGATTCGCTCCCGGAGAGGGGAAATTGAATCTTTTCATACAATTTCTTTTAAACTACAAAATTCTTAATCAAAATGCTATTTTCTTAAATAATAGACATATTGTGAACCTTTAGATAGATGAAACCGATAAAATAAGTTCGTTTTCTTTCTGATTTATAATCCTTTTGGTCTGTGTATATCATGAGGCTGGCTCGCAAGTCACCCGGCATCAGCGAGTCATTTGTTAAGCTTTTTTACCATTTTCCCTAAAACTAATCAATTAATTTCGATCAAAACTGAATATAATTATTAATAATGGATTATTTTATAATATTTATTAATTTCATATTTTTAATAATTATTTCAAAGTATTCATTAGCGTTTTTTCAAATTAGACTTCAAATAAACTAACCTTTGAAATGCAAATATTCTAATAAAAACTATTTGATATGTAAGAAAATATTTCATAGATATGACATTTCAATAGGTTTAATTGAATATGTGAAGAGGAAAAAACTAAATCCCTTTACCATTTCTAGTCCACTCGCCGCTCCAGTGAAGAAAATGAATGTTTTCATAACATTTCATTTAAACTACGAAATTCTTAATTGAAATAATATTTTCTTATATTAGAATGATTACGTGTACCTTTCGGTTTAATTCTGGCTTTTGTAGAATTTGTACCGCCCTAGTAGCTTTTTTCTAATTAATCGCTTGACAAAAGATAAAAGTCAAGTCCTTAAGCAGCTCAGGCTTAAAGAGATTCAAAAAAGAGGCAGGTGGTTTGTTCATGAATAGTTAAGAACCCCTTGTGCGATATACATGACATGTCTGGATATAAATTTATTTTTAACTAGATTTCCTTGTCAATGGTTTTTATTCTAAAAAAGAGAGAGAGAAAAAAAGAAATTTTAGCTTGACTGAATATTTTAAATTGAATATACTATATAATGTCGACAAGGAGCTTGTTAAGCTTTGTATTTCTATTATTATTACAAAATAATAAAGGAACTTTCTATACGTGATAATGGGAAATTTTTATAAAACTGAAAGATTTGCTATTTTTTTATTTTAAAGGAAAAAAACATTTAAGGAGTCAAAAGAAGTGTAGTATCTAATATTTAATCAAATAAGTTAAAATACAAATGAAAAATAATAGAATTATAAAAAATAAATATTATGAAAGCCGTACATGTTTGAATTAAAAACAATTATAAAGAAAATAATTAAATACTAAAGTTAGTTTGATTTATTCAAATGCGTTATATTAATATAGTTTATGTTTATATCTAAACATAGCATTTATGTGATTTTTTTATAGTAAATATCTAAGTACCATAAATTCGTCGGTCAATGATATATTTTATTGTAAAAAACAAATCTGCATGTTTCAAAAAGCTAATTTTTAGTTTTTTTTTTTTACTTTATATAATCAATAGTAGTATAATTCAAGGGAATGTGTCAAGATCTTAATTTTCCATAAGACTCTAAGAAAATCTTTACATTAAAAAAAAATTATTTTCAAAAATTTGCTCTGTAATGTGTGATTAAAATTTCACCAAAGCATAGATAGAGAATTAAACTATTATAAAAAATTAAGTTATAGTTATAATCTAATATTTTTTATTTAACATTGGCGGCGAAAGGACCTCCTTAAGGGGTGGTATTTCTAAGACTTTCATCATAGTGAGAAAATCTCTGCACGGCCCTGACTAGCAGAAATTAAAATATAAAATTTGACCAAAATTTTTTAAATGCGCTAATTCTCTTCCATTTATACGGAAATTATTCGCGATGCAGCTAGATCTGTGACGGCAAGTCAGAGTGGAATGATTATTTCCAACTTTGAAAATTAATTTTTAGAACCGCTTTTTTATTAAAATACTTTTTTGTTAATATTGTCCTATACCTATCTCTATCGGTTTTCGAGATAAAAAATAATTTGTGTTAAATATGGTCCTAAACATGGCCCTAATTAAACTTAAATAAATTAGTGCTCTCAATTCATGAAAAGTTAATATTTTGGTGGTCGTTTAGACAGAGCCGAAGTATTTAATTTACGCCGAGAAATCGAGTCCATATTATACAGGGAGTGCTAAGATTACTATTATTTCCGTTATTCATGAAAGGAGTCAAAAGTTTATTTTTTCAAATGAGACCCTCTATATATTACTCAATAAATTGAAAGACGAAAAAAATGCTTTAAGACGATATATCATGTCCCTATACCTAAAACATCAAGTTTTCTTAATAAAGCAGCTTTTTCGTGAAAAATTACTTTTTTAATTAATTTAATTTTAACTAACCATGGAAATAACAAGCTTATGACAGTTTGTTGACTATTTATAAGTAACTTATAAACAGCTTATTGAGGATGTTCAAAAAGCTCCCAAAATGACCCCAAATATTGATTATTCAAACGAAGTTCTTATGAAATTATTTATTTTGTACAATAAGATCTTTGTTTCTCTTTGTGTATAAAAACTTCGTTTGAATAATCAATATTTGCTATCATTTTGGGAGATTTTTTTGAACATCGTCAATAAACTGTTTATAAGTTACTTATAAATAGTCAACAAACTGTCATGAGCTTGATATTGCCATGATTAGTTAAAATTAAATTCATTAAAATGTAATTTTTCACGAAAAAGAAGCTTTATTAAGAAAACTTGATGTTTTAGGTTTGCTGTTACTGGCACTCGGGTTCGATTCCCGAGGGGTGAAAAACAACCATTCTGACATATAATTAAAAATATTCCATTCCATCGAATTTAATAGATGACACCAACTTATGATTTCTTGTTCATAACAACCATTTGAAATAGGCAATTTTTTTATAAATTGTTTTTTTTCTCTATGATAACGTTTTTGTACATTTTTTAAATATCTTTTTCGATGTAGAATAACCTCTCGAATCCACAAATTGATCAAAAAAGTACGCCATGTTGATAATAATAAAAATATAAAAGCCTATTTATTTCAATGTTTTTACCCTTGAAACAACAGAAACGATGATTATTCGATTACTTTATAAGTGCAGATAACATAAAATATTCAAAACAATAATAGAGAAAGAATGTTTTTTTATTAAAATATTTTAATATTCAAAGATTAATTATAAACCAAATTGAAATGTTCGTTTCTGTTGTTTAAAAAACATTAAAATAAATCGGTTTTTACATAAAAAATCAGTTTTGTATTATTTTAAATATGGTGTACCCTTTCGATTATTTTGTGGATTTGAGAAGTTATTTTACATCGAAAAAGATATTAAAAAAAATAGTTTCAAAAGAGTACAAAAACTTTTCATTAAATTGAAGGGTTGGTTTTGTCACAAAAATAATAAAACAATAATTTTAATAACCATTAGAATTATTTAATTGATTACTATACAGTTTCGGTCACCACTGGTCGACCATCCTCAGTAGTTCTAAAAATTGAAATGAAACATTTATTTACATTTTTTCTTTTTATAGAGAATTATATAACACAAAATTTTTTTATAATAATTTGAAATCATACATACATCTCGTTCAAGAACCGGAATTTGTCATTTCACATGAAACATTCATTCTTAAATCTTCAATACAGATAGATCACACAATTCATTACAATCACACACACATATATACATATATAGCAACAATTTATAAAAACGTTTACTAGTGAACTAGAAACTATTTTGAATTAATGATTATATTAAATACTATTTTCAATTTTATTTTTTTCTAATTATCTCATTGCATCGTCAATTATTATACAATTAAAAAACCCATTATAAATAATCCATTCTAAAAACACATTATAAGTTAAATTCATTCTTTATTTTTAATTTTTTATTAATGAAATATCAAAAAACATACATCTTCCTATTACATTTTTCTTTCAAAATCAATACTTGTTTAATCAACACACCAAATCAAATCAATATTTTTACAACAATGACACAATTAGACTATAACATTCTGATATGCTTTCAGAATCCATTTTGAAATTTACAGAATTATCGATATCCTTCAATATATAAAGAGATTCTTTTATTTTTCTCTTGGTCCAATTTTTCTCATAATCTAGTATTTTTACTCCTTCAAAATCGAAAGTATGCTCGTTGTCAATAGCATGAATGGATAACGCGGAGACCAATTTATTTCCATTAATCGATGAAATATGTTCTTTAATTCTTTGTCTCAAATGTCTTGAAGTCTCACCTATATACTTGTGTGTTTTTTTATCTTTTTTACATGAATCACAAACTATCTCATAAACAACACCCATTTTATCAAGTTTTTCAAGATGAGTCTTATTATTGAATATGTTCATGAGTGGCCTGCCAACACTGTGTACTAATTTTATGTCATTATTATTCAGAATTCTCAAGATTTTCGCAGATAAATCATGAATATATGGGATGGAGCCTTGAATAATTTTATCTTCCTTTTTAATCACTTCCGTTACTAATTTATTTTTTCTATATTTAGTTAGAACTTTATTAAAAAATTGTTTCGAATATCCATTGCTTTCACATTTCTTTTGTAACTCAATCAATCTTATGTCTCTGTAGCTCTCATCACATATTCTATCCAATCTACCTATTTCTCCATATATTAAACTAATCTTATGCTGAAGTGGCTGTACTGATTTAAAGTTCAACATTCTATTTGATTTTGAATCTTTCACATACAGGTCTGTCCTCAAACGTTCCTCAACTCTGACAATTTTAATATCCAAAAAACTGATGTTATTGTTTAATTCTTTTTCATATGTGAAATCTAAATTATCATTGAAACTATTAAGCGCCTCTATACAAAGGTCTACGCTGTTCTTCTTAACAATAGCCAGGCTATCATCAACATATTGTATATATAGTTTCAACTTCATTGGTTTTATTACATCAACATATATTTTATCCATCACTAAGTCCGCAATAATGGGACTGAGACATCCTCCTATTGGAACTCCTTTTAATTGTTTGTAAATGTTATTATCATGTCTGAAAAATTTAAATCAAGTCACTTAAGTTCTGGAAGAAAATTACAAAAACTTTATCATGGAGAAAAATAATAATTTCTAAAAAAATTGCTTGTTTCAAACGTTTATTATGAAGATTATGAGTTGTTATTTTTCCCGATTATAGCCTATATATAACTCTATGATGTGACCAAATTTCATTCAAATCGGTCGAGCCGTTTTTGAGAAAAAAATTATTTTCTGATTTTCAGCTTTTTTCTATTTATTCAAAAACCAAATTAGATAAAGATCTGAAACTTGCAGGATCAACGTATCTTATTAGTACCAACATACTCTTAAATGATGATCGAGATATTCTTCTGGGACCGATTCACTATGCTTATCGTCATATGGCTTTTATTTCTAATTTTTTTTAATTAAAAGAAAATTTATTTTATATTTATTTATTTAAGAAGTCGTGGACCCCCTTTTCCCATAATTTTGTCTGAGCCGTGTCTTTTTTTACAGACTCGGCAGTCCTGGTCGAAACGTTGGGCATTTTAACCAATTTATCTCATTTAAATATGCACACATTCACTTTTTTTATGAAAATGATGAGAGAAGGAGTTACACCAAAAAGGTGCAACCCCTAAAAACCTTGGTTGTCCCCTCCACCGTGAAAAGAAGAAGAAATAATTTTATGGGCTTGGCGGGTGTCAAAGGTATCTGTGGATACGGGTCCTAAATAGCTGAAGGTTATAAGTCGCGGGAAAGATGGTGGCAGGGAGCGAGTTCCAGTCTCTGGAGGTCATAGGGATAAAATAGTTGGCGAAAGCGCTTGTTCGACTTTTATCCAATTTGACAGCGAAGGGGTGCTGAGCGTTCGAAAACCGCGTGTTTCTCGTAAAGAAGGCTTTAAGGTGGATTGAATTGATTTCAGCTCGACTGAACATCTGTAGTACAGGGAAAGGGCAGAAACGGTTCATCGGTGAGCCAGGGAGTCGAGTGAGTTGGTTAGGGCCGGGTCTCCTATTAGTTTAATTGCTCGCTTCTTAATCGCATCCAGTGGAGCAAGAGAATGATTGAAGGCACCCCTCCACAGATGAGAGCCATATTCGAGACAGGGACGAATTTGAGCCTTATACAGTATAAGAAGTTGACTGGGAGTATAACAGCGTCTAGACCTAAAAAGGAGACCAAGCTTGCGCGCTGCAACTTTAGCAGGGGTTGAGAAATGGTCATTCCATGAAAGGCCAGACCCTAGAGTTACGCCTAGCATTGAAATTTTATCCCTGAATTCTAGTGAGTTTGAGTCGAATGATATGTTTGGGAGGTTTCTGACGACGCGCCTAGAAATAAGGCAACACTGCGTTTTCACTGCATTGAAGTTAACTAAGTTTTGGGATCCCCAGTTTTTGAGTTTGCATAAGTCTAAATTAATTGAGGAGGCAATGTCTGCACTGTTTTTATGCAATGCAGGGACGTTATGTAGGGTGCTGTCATCTGCGTAACAATGTACCGGATTGGAGGGCAAGTTTAGAAGGTCGTTGATATAGATAAGAAAAAGCGTAGGGGAGATAACCGATCCCTGAGGAACTCCAGCGTTGGTGTGGAAGGGGAAGATGATATTCCATCGATGACAACCTTAATACTACGGTCTGAAAGAAAACATTCGAACAACTTAAAGAGTTCCGGTGCAAGGCCGACGGAGGTCAATTTGGCAAGAAGATTTTTGTGTCAGACCATATCGAAGGCTTTTGAAATGTCTAAAGCTACTGCGAGGGTCTCACTTCTCTCTTCACTTTTGATAAAATGAACTTTTATACATATTATTTTTATTATTTATTTATTCTTATCCGTAAAATATTTAGGTTTTGCATTAATATATACATAATCAATTAAAAAACAATTATTTTACAGAATAATTTATTCTAATTCAAATTGTTTTCATTCTTCATCTCTTCTTCTCTCAACTTTTATATTTTGCCTTTTTTTGAGTATAAATAACCACGCATTAATTGAAATGATAATCATACAATAGGTACATAATAGTTACACACTTTATCGAAATGCTCTTATATATGTATTAATTAACAAGTGGACAATTTTGAGTTATTCGAGCATTAGTATTTCAACGATTCCCAGCATGATAGTCATATTGATTTGATAATTAACAAAAGTTTTAATAAATCCCTCGTAACTATCAATTACCTATTTAGTGGGGAAAATAGAATTGAAATTTAATACCTATGGTTCTCGTAAATGGATAATTTCTAAATATTCAGAAGCCTTAATAAAAAGGGCTTAACCAGTACGGGTGGGCAGGGGCATTTAAATTTAGTGTTGTTTGTGGACTATTAAAGGGGAGCTGCTTTTGTCTTGGAAAGTATGCAAATAGACGTCGTTTTTATTCTTATTATAGGCATACAAATGGACCCCTTAGATGCTGTTCAGAAGACCCTCGCAAATTAAATCTAATTCTATTATTATTATTATTATTAGAAATTGAAAGGAAAGTCAGTTGGAGAAGGAATTCTATCTATAGCACTTGAAGTAATCTTGATAAAGGGGAATAAACATTAAATATATATTTAAGGATATTTTCATATTAGATTAGGATCTTTCCCATGGTGAATTTAGAAAAGAAGAATTTAAATTGTTTTTAATTCCATAACATGTTGCCAACTTCAACCTGGAAAATAACTCAAAAGCCTGCTGTGGATACAAATATATCTAGTCGGGTCAATTCAGTGATATTATTTTTATTATTATTTTCAAAATAAGAGAGAAAGGGGAAAAATTAATTATGATGATTTTTCCTGTTCGTGTTGAATTCAATTTTCGGAATTCAAAACGTCATATTTTAGTTTAAAAATAAGCTGACGTGTTCTGATGTGGCAATCCACTTGACTTTACCATACAACCTTGCTCCTCACTTATATTTAATATTTAATAAAATTATTTATAATCATGTAGGGGTGGGGGGTTAATTTTTGCATTTTTAGACTTCTGAGGTCCCACTGATTATGTGTACAAAATTTGGTTAAGTTTGGTACAAGGGCCTAGATTTTCATTTTTTGACCCCTCCAGAACATTTTGGGCTGTTAGTTTTTGCATTTTTAGATTTCTGGGGTCCCACTGATTGTGTATACAAAATTTGGTTGAGTTTGCTCAAATGGCCTGGATTTTTAATTATTAACCCCACCCCCCTTAATTTTGGGTCGATATGGTCCAAAATATAATCAGCTCTTAATCTCAATGGACCAAAACTACGTGTGAAATTTAGTTTCGATATTCACACTAGTTTTTGAGCTAGCTCGTCCACAAAATTTGGTAACGCACAGACTAACTAACTAACAGACATTTTGACAAAACAAGTATTATCTCGAAAAATATAATTTTTTCGATGTTCACTTATTTGGGCTTTTTTGTAGACCGAAATCCCATGGTTTCGCTCACATTTTTTAATCAAAATAGTTTCAGCCGTTTTTGAGATATTTCGAAAAAACGAATAAAAAAAAACACTTTGTTTCATGAACGATTACAATACTTGACCATATGGTAAAGTAAAAAATGTCTATTGATGAAGGGAGAATTTCTCCTGAAACGTTTCTAGTTCGAAAATAAACGTCAAAAAATGAAAATCTAGACCCATGTACCAAACTCAACCAAATTTTGTGTACATAATCAGTGGACCCCCAGAGGTCTAAAAAATGCAAAAATTGACCACCCAAAATGGGGGGGGGGGGTCAAAAAATGAAAATATAGGCCCTTATATCAAACTCAACCAAATTTTGTATACATAATCAGTGGGACCCCAGAGGTCTAAAAATGCAAAAACTAACCCCCAACCCTACATGATTATAAATAATTTTATTAAATATTAAATATAAGTGAGGGGCAAGTTTATATGGTAATGTCAAGTGGATGGCCACATCAGAACACGTCAGCTTATTTTTTTTAAGTATTTTAAGACTCGAAACATTCTAAAAAATTTAACGCAATACAAAATACCAAATAGTTTTTAAAAATTACAATATAGTAAAAGTATTGAAAATATTTGTATTTGCGATTTTTCCCAGCTCTGATTAATATAAGGTGATACTTAGATTAATTTTTTCATATTCTTATGAATGAACAAAAAATTGATTGTACACCACCCTCACAAAATATAATTTAAGCGTTAAACGACATCTCAATTTACATGTTGCCAAATTACTTTATATAATTAAATTGCTAACAGTAAATAATTGAACCATGTTTTTGACAAAGTAATTTTGCTACAAGAGGCTTAGGCCTTTTGATGTGTTATGAGCGATTATTATTTATCTGTGTGTGTGGGCTCAACATATTTTTTGTAATCATAGGGATGCAAGAAGGTACAAAACAAAACATCAAATTCTATAAGGTGTGATAGACTTTAGACTTATTGAGGGAATATAGATTGTTCGTGTAATTAATAGGCTTACGCCCTTTTCTTGTAAAATTACTTTGTCAAAAACATTGTTCAATTTTAATTAATTTATAAATGAACTCTCTCGGTAAATCAATTTTCTGTCCACTCTTACAACGAACCATAATTATTCTTAAATCCAAGTTTCATGAGTTGCAAGAATATAATTTAAAAATTTAATTGAAGACTCAACTTTCCGAAAGAACGGGTTAATTCCATTTTTCGGAAATGAGTTTATGACGCACTCTGGTGTCGTCACTACATTCAGTTAAAATTGCTTTCAAATAATGAACTAAGTCGTTGAAATATATAGGTATTTATTTTTAATTGAAGCAGAAATAACATTCCAAGTCCTTTTTAACAGACTTCAAAAAAGGAGGAGGTTCTCAGTTCGACTGAATTTTTTTTTTGTGTCTATGTTACCTAATTTCTTCGCCAAGTGTGGACCGATTTTGATTATTTTTTGCATTGGGTTCAGTATAGCTTCCGATTGGTACCATATAAATTTCATCGGTATTGGAGCTTTTTTGTTATGTTTGTTCAGGCATAACTTCTTTGTTTATGAACCGATTTAAATGATTCTTTTTGCGTTTGGATCAGTACACATCCAAGGTAGTCAAGATACCTAACTATTTATTTATTCATTTTTATGTATGTTCAGCGAGAACTTTTTGCCACGTGGACCGATTTCGATGACTCTTTTTTTATTGAAAAGGGGTAGCTTAGGGGTGGTCCCAAATTAATTTGGTCAAGTTTTGATGATATTATCAATGACGAAATAACGCAAATCTCCAATTCTTATGAGCAAATAATCAAAATTATAATAAATAGAATCTTTTATAAAATAAATCTTAAAACATTCGTTTAAAACCCGCAAAAGTTTCGAGAGAATTTCTATATTTATGAATTGAATTTTATTATCATTTTCTCATGGACGAGTGGAGGATTGAGGAGAGGAAAGGGAGACAAGATCCAATCGATTTGATTGGGGAATAATGGAATTAAAATAATTATCGGAAAAGAGTTTTTTTATCTAATTAGATTTTTCCTCTTATTAAAAACAAGGACTAAAGATAAATAAGGACACTCGATGGTGGAGAAGTTATCTCCGAAATCGAAGCAAAATACAATGTATACATTATTAATGTAAAATAATTGGTTTAATAAATTTATATCATTTTCTCATGGGTTGGATAGCTGACGAAATTGGAATTGGAATAATTATCGGAAAAGAGGTTTTTTTTTATTTAATTACTTTTTTTCATCTTATTAAAAACAAGGACTAAAAAGATGATCAAGGACAGTCGATGGTGGAGAAGTAATCTCCGGAGTTGAAGCTCAAATACAATGTATACATTAATGTAAAATAATTGGTTTAATAAAATTAAAAAAAAATATATCATTTTCTGATTAATTGGATTGAGGAATCGAAATTATCGGAAAAGAGGTTTTTTTATTTAAATAGTTTTTTCCTCTTATTAAAAACAAGGACTAAAAAGATGATCAAGGACAGTCGATGGTGGAAAAGTAATCTCCGGAGTCGAAGCTCAAATACAATGTATACATTAATGTAATGATTCATTTCCCGGACACTTTCTTTTACTAGATACATGCAAGGTATTATCTTAAGTCACTATGTTATTACATCCCTAAAAAGAGAAAAATAAAAATAATTTTTATTAAAAAAATAAAACCGTCTTTAAAAAAAATTAAATGCACCAAATAAAATAATAAAAACTCAAAAATCAAATAAAATGCACTAAAAGGTATAAAATAATTATCTAATTTAGTTACAACGAAACGACGAAATATTAACATGAAATCAGTTTTTTAAGTCGGTGCTAAACAAACTATATAAGCGAGCTGGCAGCCAAACGTACTAAGAAAGATCCGTCGAGTTCGATACATAAAATGTAAATTTTTGACACCGACTTCAAAACGTGATTTCATGTTAATATTTCATCGTTTAGTTGTAATTAAATTAGATAATTATTTTATACCTTTTTTCATAATAATCCCTTGAGCCGTTTTTACATGAATCGTGAGCAACTTTTCGGAAACCACTGAAACAGACATACATACAGACCGACAGACAGGAATTTTGTTGAGGGTGTTTTCGTTCATAACTTTGCTTGAAACGTGTGCAACCAAAATTTGGCGTGATTTGGAGCAATGTACAACCTTAATTTTATATATATAGATTTATAAAATAAATAAATATGTTTTCAATGACAACAGGTAATAAGAATACATACAAAGTTTATTATTATGAATAATTAATAATACATCAATACTTATTAGCATTTTCGAATAATTTAATCGTATTTGTATTCGCCAATACGGATGTGATGATATTTGGCACATATCTACTAATATATTATACATTCATTCATTCTATAGTCATACAAACACGGCCCAAGAGCCACATCTCCGATCCTACTAATAATATACTCGCATAAATAATTTTGAACTTTCGCCTTGTGATTAGACATTCCGAGCGGAAAACAACCAATATGGTTGCATAACTTTGACTTCTAGGCGTTCCCACAGATTAGTTATTTGCATTCTCAATCATTTTTAGTTATTTTTAAATATGTATTTCGTTTGAGTTATAAGGCTGTAATTTGGCACATCGATGGAGTTTATAACTGAGTTGTAACTAAGTACTTCAGAAAAGAAAATTAGTAAAGTGGCAAAAACTGTTTTCTGGGCTCCTAGGCAAAATATCCTCTTGCTTTTTTTTAGAAAATTCTTAAAAAAAAAATACTTTGTTTGTTCAAAAAAGTATTTTAATATCAGGAGTTTAGAAAAAAATATAATTTGATTTTAAATATAAAGATGGCTTTGCACCTAATTACGAATATTACAGCTTTAACAACTCAAGTCAAGTAAAAATATTATAGGTTTTGCAACCAAACTAATAATTTAGTCTCTGTAGGTTTTAAAGGCGAAAAAATATGTCAGCTTTTACATCCGAAATGTTGCAGATTTTGCAATCGTCTAGGGTTTTCAAATCTAATTTTAAAAAGGTAATTCCAGGTTTTGAGCTCAATTTTACCTTTTATTTGTAGCCTGAGACGAGTACAATTCAGGGATACCAAAAGCTTAAAATCTTCAATTTTTGTAGATACCAGGTTTTGCATCTAGCTGGCTCACCTATAAACGTTTGTAAGTAATTACAATTAGCTCAGGCAGTTTTCTCAAATTTACTGAATTTCTCTTCCGGAAATTTCGAATTTAGAAATCCCAAAATCTAATCAGTTTTTTTTTAAACAGTATACCTAATATGCATCTAGTATGATTTCTATGATTTTCTCATCTTGAATTAAAGAGTATATTTTATTCTGGACACAGACACACACACACACATTTTCCATTAGATATTAAAGAATACCACACCTTTATTATGTGTACATTTAGCATAACATACAAAATACATATCAACAATAAAGTATTACATTAAACCAAATTGAAATACTGCTTAGTGTATGGGATCCATAATTTTTCGGTCAATAATACAACATTAGTAACCAATATAAACAAAGCTTTTGCAATGAATAATACATTTTTAAATATAATTCTAAATTTTCACTTTATTATTCTTGCAATTTGAAACTTTGCTGAATACATGGAAGAAACAACTTTTAATCAAAAATAGCCATCAATCACCCACCAAAACACTGGAGAAACAGCCATTCTACAATACATTGTATTTTTGAAGTTTCGACCAACTGAAAAGACGGAGAATTCAATTTAAAATAAAAAATACCTTAAATTCTCATCTAATACTGAAGGAACCAGCATAAGTTTTGGCCATTAGAGGTAATATGGTATAATAATCTTTATTATCCCATTATTAATTGATAATCAATGATTATCTTTGATTTTAAGTCGATTCTACCATTTCTTCAGTAAGGATATGTATTAACGTTTAGGGAAAGAGGTGTTAGTTTATAGTAAAACATATTAAACACAGGAATTATTTGACGGATTATAGTGATATTTCACAAAGTATTGTAAGTTTACCTAGAATAAAGTATTAGAGAATTGATGAAAATACAGCGGAAGAATAATGAAAAATAAAATTCCGAATAAATCAATTTATTAGAAAGAAGAAGGAAATGATATTCCAATAAATTTGTTCATTCGGAATTTTATTTTTCATTACTCTTGGGCTGCCTTTTCATCAATTATCGATTGAAATCCACCAGTCCGTTTCTAAAAGAAAATACTTCTAATGGAATCAAGTTACATATTTGAATTATATTTAAAAATTTATTATTCATTGCAAAAGCTTTGTTATTAGTTTCAAAAGTTGTATTACTGAGTTAAAAACCCTATAAAATGCAGAGGGAATTTTTTTGTATAATTAGAATTTTTGAGATTGGAAATATTTTAATTGAAATATTTAAATTAACACATTTTTTATTAACAATTTCATACATACTTAGTATGAAATACTCAAAATATTAATAAATATTTCAATATATATTTTAACATATTTTGAATAATTTTCTGCTCTATCTATATGATAGAATTATTTTTTTTTAATTAATTTAAATTTTCAATGTACTTACATTTTATATACAAAAAAAATTAATTAAAAAAGTAAATATTTGCTGTTGAGGACACAGGGTGTGTGTGTGGGGGGGGGGGAACTGATGAAAGTATGCAAATCACCTTGCAACATCTCATGAATACAGGGTGATTGAATTGATAAGAAAACCATTACTGAAGACATAGAGGAATCGAGTTAAAATCAAAAATATCGATTGATTCTCATCTAGTACTTGAGGAATAATCATTCTATATTGGATTTTTGACGTTTCGGTTTTTATTGGTAACTATTGCTCAAGACATAGAGGAATCGACTTAAAATCAAAAATAGCGATTGATTCTCATTTAGTACTTGAGGAATAATCATTCTATATTGGATTTTTGACATTTCGGTTTTTATTGGTAACCATTGCTAAAGACATAGAGGAATCGAGTTAAAATCAAAAATAGCGATTGATTCTCATCTAGTACTTGAGGACTATTCATTCTATATTGGATTTTTGACGTTTCGGTTTTTATTGGTAACCATTGCTGAAGACATAGAGGAATCGACTTAAAATCAAAAATAGCGATTGATTCTCATTTAGTACTTGAGGAATAATCATTCTATATTGGATTTTTGACATTTCGGTTTTTATTGGTAACCATTGCTAAAGACATAGAGGAATCGAGTTAAAATCAAAAATAGCGATTGATTCTCATCTAGTACTTGAGGAATAACCGTTCAATATTGGATTTTTGACGTTTCGGTTTTTATTGGTAACCATTGCTGAAGACATAGAGGAATCGAGTTCAAATCAAAAATAGTGATTGATTTTATATACAAAAAAATTAATTAAAAAAGTAAACATTTGCTGTGCAGGAATGACACAGGGTGTGGGGAGGGGGGGGTGGAACTCATGAAAGTATGCAAATCACTTTGCAACATCTCATGAATACAGGGTGATTGAATTGATAAGAAAACGACTAATTGATTTTGAAATCAGTCCCGCGAGACCAGGGGGAGGTGGACATGGACATCGGATTCATTAAATCGAGATTGTCATTGAATCAGTGGGCCATTTGCCCACATTTGCACCCGCATACATTCAGCCTTCATTTAACGTTCTTTTTATAATTTTAAATTTCTCAATTAGATTGAAAATGGCCAGGTGTTGTTTGGTTGTTCGGTTGTACGTCAGCTGTTCAGGTTTGGTTTGGATTTTTCTTAAAATGGGTGAGATTAAACGGTCTCGGTTCTTTTTAAATTATAATTATTTTTCAATTTACGTACACGTGTTTTGTTCTTGATATAGATTATATTTTTTTGTTCAAGAAGCCTGTTGTTCGTGACCTTTAAGCCCATTTGAGTGAATTATCTCTTATTGATCGTGACATTATCACTAGGAACCAATAAATTGGAAGTTTTTGAAAAATGTATAATTAAAGGTCAAATTAAAGAGAGACGCTGCTTAAGGGGGTTTGTGATTGTTTATCATTTTTATAAGAAAATTCTCAAATTTTTACCATCGAATAATTGATGCATTAAATATCTATTCCCGAATTTTGAAGTTGATCGTCTTTCCCATTACTGAGAAATAAATGATTGAATATTGTCCTTTTAACATGGAAGGTAATGGACCGAGTTTTTTAAATGGCTATAACTTCTATACAAATTATACTATTTTTAACAAATTTAAACAGATCAATAATTCAACTTTTATGAATCGAATGATACATTTTTCATTAGATTTGACAGTCTAGTTAATTAGTTATTTATAAATGTTTAAAAATATTATATTTGCAGCCAACAAAATGTAAACAAAAGCACTAGTCTAGAATTCCAACTCTATTTCTTGAAATTGTTTTTGTGTTAAATAAATGTTTTTATAATGAGAAATAATTTATCTCAATATCCTTTTTATTAATATTATCAAAACAAAGATTTTTATTCGAAATTAACCTCATTATTAAAAGTTTTTTTTATTAAAAAATTTAGTAGGCAGAAGCTGTCACTCTGTAGAAATACAAAAGATTTTTTCGTAGATCAACCAGATAGATAAGCTGTATTGAAACTCCTTAATGGAAATAAATATACATATACCTATATCAGTGGCGTGTGGTCCATAGATGCTGGGGATGCGGTATATTCTTAAATTTTCAAACATTTCGAGAATTTTCATAAATATAAAAGGTCTACTTCAACATTTAAGGAGGATCTTTAAATTTTGAAATTATTATCCGATTTTTCAAATATTTCTTTAAAAAACATTTTTTCTTTTGAAAAGTATATTGGTTCTCGATATGAAATAAAATTGTTGCATAGTTTCAAGAGGCAATTAAAATGAATGATTTTTTCCGAAAAGGGGGCGGATAGAAGGTTTGAAGTCCCTGCCTGGTATATCTTCCAGTTCAAGCATGTTTAAGACAAGTTCAGACGAGTTTTAGTCGAATAAAAATTGTTCTCGCTGAGGACAAAAAAAGGAATAAATAAAGATGATTCGGGAATTTCTGGAATAATCCATTCCAACTCTTAATATACAAAATCGGAAATAACTAAGAGTGCTATAGACAAGTCATAGCTTGCTTGTAGCAATAGAAGTAGGAGAAATTTAAGATTTTCTTATATAACAGGCTGATTTTTTGTGAAACATGGTCGATTTCCACCTCAGGGACTCTGAAGCTGGAGTACCAAGAATTAATTTCTGACTCCTACCCTCACTCACACAAATCAGTAACCGTTTGGGCTGAAGGTCCCAAAATATATTTTAAAAAAATCTAATGTTAAAATTTGAAAAGTAACGAAGGTGATGCCGTATTTGATGAAATTTGCAAAAAAAAAAAAGATTATAATACAATTTCAAAAAATGAAGGGTTCTTTTTTGGACATCATCCCCTGGTTGAAAAATCACCAACCGCCATGATCTATCTATATTTGGATGCAGGGGCGTCCACAGAAAAATTTTCAGGGGTAGGCAAACCTTGGCGTTCAAATAATTATAGTAGGTATTATATTTTTATTTAAATATTTAATTATTGAGATGGAATCGTATGAAGTTGGATACAAAATTCAATATGCCGGACGTTTCGTCACTTTATTTATGATTTCTTCATCGGCTTATTGTACCGGGTGATTCAATAAGGGTGACGAGGTATCGTATCTCAGGAACTAATAATCGTATAAGTTTGGGAAAAAAATCCTTCAGAGAAAATCAACCAAGAAAAATTGCTGGAAATATTTTTTAAGTTCATACGTCCACCGCTAGGTGGCTAAATAGCATCCCCTCCAGCCTTTATTTTACCTCCTACAATAAAAAGTCATTTATCAAAAAGATGGACTATTATGGTGGCATTAACGTGAGAGTATTCATTTCTAAACTTATATTGGAAAATTTTCGAGAAAATTGCATTTTTTATACGATCGAAGCTATTTAACCACCTAGCGGTAAACATATGAACTTAAAAAATATTTCTAGCAATTTTTCTTGGCCGATTTCCTCTGAAGGATTTTTTCCCAAACTTCTATGATTATTAGTTCCTGAGATACGGTACCTCGTCACCCTTATTGAATCACCAAGTACAACTAAATTTTCTGATTGGAGTAAAAGAACTATATAGATATACATTCACAGATACTTGCTGAAAAATTCACATTTTTAAGAGGATAAAAGAAAAAAATGCTCTAAAATCGCGATATCATTTCATGGTATCACGATTTTTTCGAAATTCTCTTCCTCAACGTCTAATCCTCTTTACAAAGGAGTCGTGACCTCCACATTCTAACATTAAGAAATTAGCTGGGCTCAAATTTTTAAATTTTAAATGGTGATATCTTTTAATACGTAAATGCTAAGAATTGTTTTTAAAAAGTAGGGTGATTTAGGACAAATATGAAATATCACACTTTAATAGTGATTTCTCTGGAAATACTAACTAGAATTAGAAACTTGATATTTTGTAAGGAGCTCACATTAAAGACTTTAATGATTAGATTTTTTTAATTCAAATTATAAATTGGTGAAACACGAAAAAATCCCTAAAATCACGTTTTCATAAGGTTTCATCACACTATCTCTGAAATTGCCGGAGTTATTAAATTGGAATTTTGTAAAAAAGTTACTTTTAAGAAGAAATTGCTTGTTAAAATCTGTTCGGGATGTTCAGCAGGTGGAGACCCAAGCAAGACTCCCGCCAAAGGGGGTCTTCTCAGCTAATTTACTAGATATATATAAAAGGGAAATTGGAAATTATAAATGTTTATTACAAGCTTTTCTTTTAATTTTAAAAAGGGCAGACCTCGAGAACCACTAGTGGTCCGCGGATCATAATTTGCATAATATTGGGGAAGACAATAAAAAATAATGAAAAGTAGACTTTTTTGAAGCACGTTAGGCTATTCTGAAAGTCCTCAAAGGGTTGAAATGAGGTTCAAAATTAATTATCCTTAAAATGTTTACATTATGATACCATAGCAAATGACATGATCAAAACATGTTAATTAAGCCTGCCTTTCTGGAGGAGAGTACAGTAAAGGAACTTATTCAAGGCTTAATTAATAGGTAAAATTAAAATTTTTAATTAATTAGAATTTGAATAAAAAATTTAACTTTTGAAATAGATAGAAATTGATGTGTAATCCTGTAGGGATATAAGACAATTCTTTGAGTGTGATAAAAAGGGTATTTTTTTTACAAATTCCTGCCGACGCGGAAAAAATATAAACAGAGATAGATATTAAAAAAAGAATTAAATATTTATTTATTTTTCATTTTGCTTCCAGACACCATCGAAGCAAGCAAGCTGTGCGTGTTTATGCATGGGTGACCACGGGAAGAATCCCACCCTCTGCTATCTGGTGAGTTTATTTATTTATTATATATATAAATTATTTATATATTATTTCATTGTTCTCATCCATAATCAAATATTTAAAAGGATCGTAGGGAGTTAGATCAGAATTTAAATCAAACGCAAAGTTTTTTAATTAAGGACGTTCCCTAATATAGCTCAGATGCAGTTCGCTCTTTCCCTTACTCTCACATGCGCAGAAAGGCAAAAATATTTTCACTGCGTCGTTTCTCGCATCTGGCAACATTGCATTCTTACGGATTCTAAAAGACAAAGAATAGAAAAAAACACTTCATGAAACAGCTCAATGCGAAATTCCAGGTGAGAACAGTATAGTTAGGTTGAGAGAATAGATAAAAATCTCAAATTCACCAGCTGCAGAAGTTTTTTCGATATGGAAAAATTGAGTGATTTTAGTGGACGTTGCCAAGTCGCCATCTCCCATATGCCATGCCATGAGAGAAAAAATGAAAACCATCAAAAGTTCCTAAATTTTAATATTTTTCATTCAAATTTCAATCAATTCATTTCTAGGTCACTTGTTTACGTGACGTAGAAAACCTAACTCATAGTAAATTAATATCTCATAAAATATTTATTTGCTTTATTTGACATTTAATTTTATTTATTTGTTTTTACTTTATTTATTATTATTACTTATCTTAGATTAGTCATATTTTGAAATAATGCTATTTTATTGGAAAAATTAAAATATAGTTTATTTTTAGGGAAGGTGCAGACATCGGGGAGTAAGGGCTAAGGACCACGTGATCCAACTCAGATTACAGCCAACTTGGTAAGTGTATTTTTGTATTTATACTTTTTTAAATATAAAAAAAAAAAACTGCGGATAAAAGCAGAGTTCAGATTGCGATAGAAAATTAAGAGAGGCGGTAAACTTCTAAATCCGAGGTGTTATAGATAATTTTTATTATTTCAGAAAGGTTGTAATTACTCCTTCGGGGATCGAATCCGAATGCAAAAAACTGTGGAGTTTGTGAGAAAATATATATTGGGTGTTCTGGGAGATGCTTATCTTCTTATATGTAAGAATCTCAGAATATATAAGATCGGTAGCCAAAAAAGAACCTAGTTATAATACTGGTCTTGTTTAAACACGTTCAGAATACCGGTCATAATTTTAACTGGTACACCTTTATCCTTATAACGGAAACGAATAAAACAAAAATATTTTTTAAAGAAACGTGTTTAATTCAGAGGAATATTGACAAAGTCGCAAATTTTAAAGTGGACATCAGCCACTTAATAAGTGAATATAAAATAGTACTATATTAGATAGATTAAAAAAGTACTAATTAAGCTTGTACTCACTTTACCTTGTTTCTAATGGGATTGATTCTTTGATAAATTTTTCCAAAAGTAGCAAATTTTTAGCACCTTTAGAATTGGTTTTTGACCTCGATTAACATCCTCCGTCAGATTTCAAAATATAATGATAATTTTTCTTTTGTTACTTTAGTGCCATCAGTGCTTAATTGACTTAATTTATTAAACATCGATAAAGAAATATATTTATTATTGGTACAATTTTTTAAGGTCAGAATAAAATAATGCACTGGGAGATGTTTATTTGGCTCTGTATTCAAATTTTGGAGACGGGGCAGATGCGGTGATTTTGGTGGAGGTAATACAGGGTGAGTCACGGAAAACGGATGTATTTCAGAAAAGGATAACTGTACGAATTTTTCAAAATAAAATATTTTATTTTCATAGGAACAATCACTCACTCAACTATGCCATTATTGAATTCTTAAGAGCGAAAAATTATGTGTCACAAATGATGGCCATTTTCACGAACACAAATTCGAAGGCGGTCTCAAAGGTTTTCGTCTACTCTTGCCAAAGTTTCTTCAAAGCACTGAGGAGCGAATTTTACACAAAGACCTAGGGCTTCACTCGTATAAAATTACGATAGTCCAACAGTTGAATGAGCTAGATTACCAACAACGTCTCACTTTTTGCCAAACAATGTTTGACATTTTGAATAAAATGATGATTTAACCATCACAATGAGCGATTGAAGCTCATTTTTATCGAGGGAGCCTTCGAATTTGTGTTCATAAAATCGGCCATCATTTGTCAGACATAACTTTTTGCTCATAAGCATTAAATAATGGCATAGATTAGTGATTGTTTCTATGAAAAAAAAATAAAAAAATTAAATCTGCAGAGCTATGATTTCCTGAAAAACATCCGTTTCCCGTGACTCACCCTGTATATAAAACATTATATATAATATAAATATTAACTTACATGATCAATTTCTACTTTTCAAAAATTGTTTAAAAATGAAAAAAATATATTATTTTGATAATAATTTGTAAGCTTTAACTAACACATATTTGCTTTTGCTCCAAGGTCCACTGAAGAAGGAATACTGTAATGTTTCCGAAATATTTGGATTAATTTAAACCACCTTTTTAATTAAAAAATTGCTGAAAAAGAAGTTTTTCTTTTTATTTAACACCTACCTAAATAAATTAAAATTATTATTTAATATTCTAAACATAGTGATATAATTTTCAAGGTAGGGTATCATTTATTATTTGTTATCTCTAGTGAAATAAACAACATAAAATATGTTCACTAACTTTTGCTTACGTAAGTGAAACGAACAGCAGCAGTATGTTTACCTGTAACAAAAAAAAAATACACTCTATTAGATAAGAGAAAAGTTGACAATTTTTGAGTTTTTCTTTTTATGTTTATTGGATCGATAAAAAAAAACAAATTAACAAGTCATTATCCTTGAGCTCATAATTATTAATAGTATTAGGTATATTTTAGTGGTATCGTAATTATTTTTATACCCCAAATAAATATCTAGTTTTCCTTTTTAGAATTCGTTAAATACAATCTATTTTTAAGCTTTGTAAAAATTTAATGAGCAAGCAAGTTAATAAACAATTAGCTACTTTAGTTTGTATTTAGCAAAAGAGCCATTTTTAGTTGTTAGGCTTTAATTTTCTAAATTGAAAAAATATAATTACCTATATATTTTTAGTAATGAAGCTGTTGAAGCTTTTATTTTTGTGATTAATTTGATTAAAGTTTGAATTTTTATTTAAATCACACATAATTAATTATAATTATTTATTAAACACGAACAAATAATACAATATAACTACGACGTTTCGATCGACTTATTCTGCGATCGTTCTCAAGTATGAGCACCCACTCCGATTATAGATTAACTGAGCCAATCACGTGTCGGTCAAGCTTATATAGACTCTCTATGTACAGTCCAGTCAAAAAAACAACACAGTGACGACATCAGCGCCCCCTGTCGGAATGAGCATTACATGTTTTTAAAAGCCATGAAGCAAAAAATATTGACAAATCAAATGATAATAATAATAATAACAATAATAAATAACAATTAATCCACATATCAAGAATTTTATAGTTATTATAGTTTATATTATCTACATGAAGTTAGCAACTCTTATATATTGTAAATTTAACACTTGTAAAGAACGACTTATTTTCTTCTACTAAGTTCTAATTTTTATTATAAATTATTATGGGGAATTCCAGACCAAATCGACCACTTTTGACCCTTTTTTTCAAAATTTTTGTTTTTAAATGTACTTTTTACGAAAAAATACAAAAAATATATTCATAGTCATATTCTGTTATATTTTATTTTAAAAACAAATTTAGATAAATAAAAAAAAATTTCAATTAAAAAACATATAAAGAAAAGTCGGCCCATTATGAACAGCTCGGAATTAAGTTCAGAATGATACAAAGTTTAAAAGGGAAAAAAAATAAAAAATACCAGACTTTGAAAAATTTAATATTTTTTCCGAAAAAATGAAAATTTTCATAGAAAATGAGTTTGAATATATTTTAAGTATTTTTTCTAAAATCTTAATTTAAAAACAAAAATTTGAAGAAAAAAAAATGTCCCGATAACTCAATTTTTGAAAAAGTTACTGCTATTTGAAAAAAAGAGCCATTTTTTGAAAAATTCATAACTTTTTTTTGGTTGGGGAAAAAAAAATTGCAAAAATTCTGAGAAACATTTTTAGTGGGGTAGAAAAAGATAAAAAAAAGTTTCAGCAAAATCAAAAGAGATTGGTATCAAAAGTGGTCGAATTGGCCTGGAATTCACCTAGTGTAGTTTATAATATTTTTTTAAAAAATGGAATCAATCTCTTCTGCTTAATGGAAATAAACATATACATATGTATAACCAATATAAATATCTATATTTATAAGTTATTTGTTAGAGACTATAGTTTATAATGTTTGACCTTCATCATCAGTCTTTTCTCATTACAATTATAAAAAAATTTCTATTATTATTTCTCATGGGTTCAAATACCCGATTGGATATAGACTAATTTGTTTAGTTGTTATTGTAAGCTGGTCACAAAAAAAATATTTATAATATCCGGCAAACCGAACTTTTCTCTCTACTACTTGTAAATTTTGTGTATGTTTATTTTTAACAGGTGGCTAAAATGTGAAAATATTCTAAAAATTCTATTCTAGGCAATATATAAGAATAAAAGTCGCTTTTGATTATACAATAATGTGTTTGTTAGACAAAAATTCCAAAGATTTATTTGCAGTAAAGATATAATAAATCAGTATTAGTGAAAATAAACAATTCACAAATCATAAAAGAAACAACAAACTTTGCTCGGAAATTAAAATAAACTTTACGCTAAAGCCACTTGTTTCGCAGTTCGTCAATTATTATTCAAAGAAGAAGATATTTGCAATTCTGAAAACTTTTGCCAGATTTTCATATATATTAATTATATAAGCTATAGATCTTAATCCCAAGGAAGGATCTAAGTTGGAAGCATATTAAAATAGTAGTAATATAAATCGTATCTGATAAAATGGAAAAATCAAATTTCTTGAGAAAATCTAATCAGACAAAAATTTATACGGGAATTTAAGATGGAATTATTTATATATTTTCAAACTTGACATATAATTTCAAAAATGTGTTTTTAAATTACAAAGTTGACTTTGACAACTCATAGAAATCAACTGGTGTGTTCACCTCACGACTTTCACATGTTCATCGCGACACTACTAATTTACACCCCTTCCTTTATATCAATCGGATTGAAAATTTGATACAACCATTAACTCATAACACTTGATAAATACACTAATTTTTGTTAATTAATCGTTAGAGCCGTTTTTGAGAAAATCAAAAAAAGAGAAATCTTTCATCTAAATGTCCACTTCTGGTTTTCCAATTTCAACCAAAAACTTGCTGTACTCCTACTAGCCTATATCGAGCTTATGTTTCGAATTTCGTAGCTCTGAGATTTATGATTGCGAAACGCAGGGGTGTACATACATACATACATAGGTAAGCACTAACCAATGGATTTTTGGCCCCTTTTTGGCCTAGAGGACCACAATATTCGGTTTTATGTTCCAAATCCGGTTTTCAACTATTAAAGGCATCGATTCCTTCCACCTACAATTTACAAAATGAAATTAACTTTTTTCATCTCTGAGATACAAGCTCTCAAAGAGTCAGGACCCAGACAGGCCATCGCAATACTTTCTCATTATATTCTATGAATATAAATGTGAAAGCAAAAACAGGTAGTCCCTGACAAAGGTCATATTTCTTAATTTTAATTTCTATCATTCAGATCTACATATAATGGAAATTTGCTCTCTGTTGGGGACCATCTATTTTATTTTTAGAATACTTATTTTATTCCAAAATATTTCTTAAAAAGAAATCTAACATATTTAAGTAAATTATTATTAGTAATAATTAACAAAAATAAATATACTGAAAAATAATAGAAAAAGTTAATAAAATTCTCATTATGGAACAAGAAAATATCATTGAAATGTTTTTAGTTTTAAATTTTGGAGTAATCATATGATGTTTCATTTTCAGGTGGGCGGTAGTGACCATAGTTGCGTTAATGAATATTGGTGAAAAATTTAAATTTGAAAAATAAATTAAATGAAAGAAAATAAAATTTTAATTTTATTTATTTTGTCATCTGTGCGAAAATTTGCACAATTATAACTTGAGATAAATCTCTAGAAAGGCAAGGCCCAACTTTTCCCTGCTCTTGAGTGTCCAACAAAGGCCCTGTAATTAAGAAAGATCGCTATCCATGGGCAAATAAAGTGTTCGCCCAAATTTTGGAACTTAAGAATGAATCGTTGGATAAAATATAGTAAAGTAACACAAACTTTTGAAGGCTATCTAAAAAAAGTTTCCTTTAAATTCGAAAAAGTTTAACAGCCACTGCTGTAAATCGTAAATAGAAAAATAGATACAAGTAATTACTCTAAATTGTTATTGCATCTTTCTTTTTGTTCACTTTAAGGTAGATTTTCAGAGGGAGAGGGCGTTTTATCCGAAAAGTGAGCGTTAGACCAAATAAGTTTGGGAAACTATGGTCTAAAGCAGCGGTTCCTAACCTTTTTTTGACCAGGGATCACTTTAATTTCGTTATTATTAGCAGGGACCACAAGGTTAAAAAATAAACTCTATCAATCTAAAAATAATCTTTAATCGAAACGTTTAACATAAAATTCAAAAGTAACATTAATTAACAGTGTTATAGTTATTGAAAACATATAATTTTTAGTAAATAATTCGGTTTGCATTAACAAGATTTTTTAGCTTGCATCTTCTGTACAAGTTCTTGAATTCTTGAGGTGATATTTTTTCTCAATGCTACAAGCATATCATTACTTAGTATCAATCGATTCCTAGACTTGTTTTTAATTATCAGTAAAGCAGAAAATACTTGTTCGCATAAATAAGCTGTTGAAAAAACACAAGATAACGCAAAAGGATTTCTCGATTTTTTTTTTTTTTTACACCAAAACTGTCCCAAAGAATCAAAATCAAATGCGTCCTTACAGTTTCTATCATTTTGTAATTCAATAAGTTGTTTTTGGATTTCCTCTGCAACTTCTCCAGTAATACCAAAAGGATTGCGTATCAGTTTTTGGTGAACTTCAGTTTGAAATCTTTGGCGGATCATTTCTTAGCTCTTATGGACCACTGGTCTAAAGGAAGTTCCAAAAGTCGCGCAGGATTTAAATTTACAAAATGAAGTTTATTTAACATATTCACTCCCTGCGCAACAGAGGTAGCGCCATAGGTGACACTTTTAAGAACTTCGGGTACAATCTACCTCCTTATTTAGCATTCATCTGTGTAAATTAACGTGTATTTTACTGAATCAAAAAGTGTTTAATTATTTCACTTTAACTTATAAAGTGAATTAATTGATCATGAATTCAAGTAAAAAAGAAGTTTTCAACTGCTCTGTGAAGAACAGTAAAAACACTTCACTAAATTCCAACTATGAATTTTATTGTTTTCCTTCGGCTAACCCCTAACTATCCACACAAAGTGCTTAGACGTGTGCATTGGTTGAAATCTTTAAAAAGGTCGGAGTAAGTATATGGAAATAAATAATTAATTCACAAAAAGTTTTATATAATTGAGAAATGATACTTAATATATCATAGATATTGTTGTTTATTAAATATTTTTATTTATTAAAATCGATTAAATGGGTAATTTTTTCAAAGCTAGTTTTAATAATTTTATCCATTATGACATTTCATGAAGGTTAACCTCAATAAGTATATTGAAAGATATTTTTTTAATTGAAAAATTATATTTTTCAAGCTATTATTTGAATTGTTTTTTAACAAATTTATTTATTACAAAATCTATGATTATTTTAGCTTTAAATATTGTATTTTTTATGAAATTAATTATTTTTCGGAAATGACTATTGCTTTTATAGACTATTATTGTACTTGAAGTTGTTTTTTGGCCACGGATGGCGCTAAGCGCGGTTGCACACGAAGCGAATATATTGGCTAAGTTGTGACATACTTTGAAAGAATAAACACTTCGATTAAATATGAAAAATATAATTTGCCAATTCATGTATAAATAAAGTTTCATTTTTTAAATGTAAATCCTCCATCACTTTTTGGACACCCTATATTTTATTTTGTGTTTTATATTGTTATAGTTAGGCAACCCTCAATATGCGATTTGCACCCACTTTAACTCGTCCTCCCCGTATGTTTATCGATTCTTTTAACTTGACTTCATATTATTCAGGTTAGACAAATTCATAGCTAGCTAATTAATCAATCTCTAATTAAGTGACTGTCATCCGAGTTAATGGCTGGTTTTTATCTCCGGCCACTCCACTTGCTGGCTCTGTTTTCGTTGCTCTCTTTAGATATTAGAGATCCTCTCCATTCATTTCAACAGATGAATTAATCTTATTTTGACCTTCGTTTCGACAAGATATATCTTTCTACAAATATCTAGGGACAAAAGAATTTCAAAAAGATAAATGTATATCAATACGAAACATATCATTCCACTATCTGATTTGTTTTTGCTTTACTTTGATAATATATCAGTGTTGAAAGAAATGCTCCAGCGGTTAAAAATAAATATATAATCTTTGAAGATGTCTTTGAAAACAATTCAAAATAAATTTAGAATGAAATAGAAACACAGGACTTGGTTATAAATGGTCTGCTGAATTTTTTTGTAGTTGGAGCAAGCTAAGAGGATCTGATTCTGTTTCTGTCAGAAACATTTTCACTTCTGGCAAAATTCAAGGGGCCTCACCGAATAAAAAGGAAGGCGACTGGAAATCACTATCTGTGAATAATTACCTACTATGGATAGGATTGTTACAATCATTATCAAAATTACAGTTATCGGCAACGTTTGGATTCGAATACACAACATGAAGTAGAATCTCTGGGATTTTCAATGGTGTCTAGAATGAAGAAAAAATGAGAAATTGATGAGTGGAACTATCAAAGGTGCTAAGTGACAAAATTTTAAAATAGAGATACTTTGAAAACATTATATTATATATTTGTTAGTGAAAATACAGCGGAGTGTTAATAAGATATTGTTGTTTATGCTACTCGTTAAATGTGGACTTGGCACTTTGAGGATTTTATCAGACATCAGTACAAAAGCGAGTTTGAGAAAAAATGGCACTTAGCACCTTTGATACTTCCACCCTTCAATTGTTAAATGGGTAGAGATTGTTTAAAACAAGTTAAATTGAAAATAAAAGTGAAATTTTTTCCAATAATCAATAGTACCTTAAAGAGAAACAAAGAGGTTGTCCTCTGCTTGATGCAAATAAACATATACACACTTAAATCAAAAATACATATGTATATATATTATTTATTTGTTTGAGACTATAGTTTCGAAGGCTTGGCCCTCATATGTATATATGTATATTTGATATGTGTGTGTGTGTGTGTTTATTTGCATCAAGCGGAGGACAACCTCTTTGTTTGTCGTTATGATTCAAAAACTCTACTACTCTTAAATTAATTAAAAACTTTTCAATTAAATCAATAGTACGCTCTCCGGAATTTTCACGAATGGTCGTGGAAGCAGAAAACTATTCCAGTTGAGTTAGTACTTACCTACTAATAAATTTAATTGGGTATAATAAAATTTATATTTTTTTTTAATTAATTATGTTTTCGTAATATGAACATAAATTTATATGTATAAAATGAGCTAAAAGTGGGTTTTCAAATAAATAAATTGAAAAAATGTTAATCCTTTATCAAGACAATGGTTTAAAATATCTATAAAATCATCTAGAAAATATATTTTCTGCATTTTTGTAAAATAAGTTCTAAATTATAGCCCAAAATCTAATCAGTTCTCTCTGCAATGGAAATGTAATCATGTTGACAACAGAACAAACTTTGGACGACTTTTTGTTTTTGAATCATCGAGGTATCGGTATTGCCTGACTACCAGGCGTATCAAGAAATTAACCTTTATACGCCCAGAACTAATAAGGCTGGAAACGTAAACTGCCGAAAACAAACTTGCATGAATTATAGATAATAAGTAAAAATATATTTTTCTAGGTGGGTTTCACAAATTATTATCTATTAAAATGTTTCACCTAGAACCGACACCAAATTCTTTAAAGATTATTGCATGAATTTATACACCAAGTTGGTTTTTACAAGAAATCTGAGTGTATAATTCAAGCAAATTCTTTTCCCACTTTGCCTTATTGGTTTCTATTCTTAGAAACGGGCTTGACAGGTTCGGGGTTAGTTCTGTCATTCTGTTTCTCTGTCTGGAACTTTGCATACTTAGGATAACTCTAAAACCTGAGGACTCTTGCCAGTTGTTTTGGCTTTAGAGAACTTTCCCCATACAGCCACGCAAAGTGAAAAAGTTTAAGTAAAATGGGGGGGGGGGGAGTGCTGTTAAATACGTGTCTAAATTATAGCTAAATTTTATAGGGATGAAAAAAGTCCTTTTATTTATGATTGCTTCCTCTTCCGAATCCAGCCGATTCGTAATATTAAAAGGGGCAGTCAAATCAGGGCAAATAAATAATTTAATAGCTCTGTCGATTTAACGACTCTTAAAATTATTACTAATGCTTCAAAGATACAGAAAAAAAACATTTAATAGAAATTGTTATAAATAATGATTTGTCAACTCTATAATAAGAAAGTCTTTGAGAAAAATTAATAAAAATAATAATAATAACAATGAACATTTATAATACATCTCTCCGATACTTACATAAAAAGATTATCCTAATATATCAAGAAAATATTACAAGAAATCATAAGTTGGTGTCATCTATTCAATCCGATGGAATGGAATATTTTTAATTATATGTCAGAGGGGTTGTTTTTCACCCCTTCGGGAATCGAACCCCAGTGCCAGTAACAGCAATCCGGACCACCTGGATCACCTGCAGGATGCGAACCTCTCTGACATATGAACACGCGTAAAATGTAAAAAGAGGTTCGCATCCTGCAGGTGAGCCAGGTGGCCCGGATTGCTGTTACTGGCACTGGGGTTCGATTCCCGAAGGGGTGAAAAACAACCACTCTGACATAAGTAAAAATATTCCATTCCATCGGATTGAATAGATGACACCAACTTATGATTCTTGTAAATTTGAATCTATTACCATCGGCAAACTAATATCTTTTATACAAGAAAATATTATTAATTTTGTTAATGGAGAATGGTTTGGATTCTTGATGAAACATTTTAAATAATTTTTATGAATTAAATTGAAAGTGTTTGTGCCGAGGGTAATAGAATTTTTATATATTGAAGGAGACAATAAATAATAGACTGATGAAGAGGGCAAAGCTTTCGAAACTATAGTCTCGTTATAAATAAAATTTATAATTCCAGCAGAAGACACACTCTTTTATTGTCTCCTTCAATTTTTGTGAAACCTACCTAGTATTTTATATTTTAAATTTTAAAGAGTTTCTAAAATTTTTCAAAATTTTCTTTACTTTATTTAGAATATTATTAGTTCAAAATATTTATGCCACTTTGGAACCAACCAATTCACGCTCTATTCCTTTTTTTCAAAAACAAAAGATCCTCATAAAATCCAAATAATTTATTGAGTAAATTAAACAGTATTTAAAATCTATAATTTACGAATATAAATATTCTATTAAAACAGAAAATTCTGAATATAGCATGCTAGCTAACCTTTCAGCTAACTTGGGACATAATTTGACTTTTCCAATCCCAAAATTTTAGATAAAGATCAGAATTTAGAAAAAAATATTAATTTTAGAAAAGTTCGAAATTTTAAACAAAAATTCAATTAACAAAAAAGCAAATATGGGTTCTGTTTTTCTAGAAAGTATTTATCAAAATTTTTTAGGGAAAAATAATTTCTAGTAAATATTTATATTTTTCAATTATTGTATAAAAAATACTTGGTAGGTTTCACATTAAGATATAAAAATAAATTCGTTTTATTTTTATATCTTAATGTGAAACTCACCAAATATTTTTTATCCAATAATTTAAAAAATGTTTCACCAAGTACCAACACCAAATTCCTTATAAACTATTTATATTTTTTTATTTTTATTCAATGTAATTTCATCCCCAAGATAATATGTGTCATTGTCTATATTCAAAATATTTATTTGTCTATAGTTGCTTAATCTCTTTTAAAGCAACTATTTTTCCAAATTTTCATATTTCCATTGAAAATAAGCTGACGTGTTCTGATGTGCCCATCCACTTGACTTTACCATACAACCTGGCCCCTCACTTATATTTAATATTTAATAAAATTATTTATAATCATGTAGAGGATGGGGGTTAGATTTTGCATTTTTAGACTTCTTGATTAGTATACAAAATTTAATTGAGTTTGCTCAAATGTCCTAGATTTTTAATTTTTGACTCTACACCTCCCCCCTCCCTATTTTGGGCGGTTAGTTTTTGCATTTTTAGACTTCTGGGGGTTCACTGATTATGTATTCAAAATTTGGTTGAGTTTGCTCAAACGGCCTAGATTTTTAATTCCCCCCCCCATTTTGGGCGGTTAGTTTTTCCATTTTTAGTCTTCTGGGGTCCCACTGATTATGTATACAAAATTTGGTTGAGTTTGGTCAAATGGCCTAGATATTAATTTTTTGACCCAGCACCCCCTTCCCCCCACCCCATTTTGGAAGGTTAGTTTTTCCATTTTTAGACTTCTGGGGTCCCACTGATTATGGATACAAAATTTGGTTAAGTTTGGTCAAATGGCCTTGATTTTTAAATTTTAACCCCACTCCACCCCTCTTAATTTTGGGTCGATATGCACCAAAATCTAATCAGCTCTTAATCTCAATGGACCAAAACTACGTGTGAAATTTGGTTTCGATATTCACACCAGTTTTTGAGCTAGCTCGTCCACAAAATTTTGTAACGCACAGACTAACTAACAGACAGTCTAACAGACATTTTGACAAACAAATTATTATCTCAAAAAATATAATTTTTTCGATGTTCACTTATTTGAGCTTTTTTGTAGAGCGAAATACCATGGTTTTGCTCAATTTTTTTAATCGATATAGTTTAAGCCGTTTTTGAGATATTTCGAAAAAAAGAAGGAAAAAAACACTTTTTTCATCCACGATTACAATACTTGACCATAGCCTGTTTGGTAAAGTAAAAAGGAAAATTTCTCCTGAAACAGGTTTAGATTTTTAATAAACTTTTCTAGTCTGTTCTATAAAATATTTGTATTTATATATAAATAGACCTTCAAAGTTTCCCCCATGTGACTCAACTAAATCTTTCTAATATTATTTTTATTTAATCTTAACATCATAACTTTTATGCTTGTTTTCACCCAAAAAAAAGCGTTCCTCATTTCTTCATAAGTACAAATATTGGTGTAGCTTATCACCGGTTTCCATGGAAACAAAGATAGGCCCTTGGAGCTAAGCCGTTGACACATATAGAGCTATTTGAACAGATAATAACATAGCCCTAGAGATTAGTAAAACATGATTTGGATTTTATAAATACACACATAAAACGTGTGCGAGAGAGGGTGAGAGAGATTGGCTAAATATTTTTAAAATATTCAACAAATGAAAGTTGTAATAAAATATATATTTCTAACGAAAAGAGAGAGAGAAAGTAATTTGTTAAAAATATAAAAAATAAATTAAAATAAGTAATTGAGTTAAAAAATATTCATATAATATCGAGATTATATTTTTCATAAAAAGCGAAAAAAGTAAAAAATAAAAATATCATGACGTGTGGATTTATTTATTTTATATTTATTATGATATATTTTATTCATAAAAAGAAATCAATTAAGTTGTCTTCCGCTTGTGGCAAATAAACATTTATATATATCATACGTATATAAATTCTTCGTTTGAGACTCTAGTTAGGAAGGTTTGACCATTATCATAAGTTTCTTGCTAGCTTGCTATAACAACAAAAGGAATTTTTCTATATCAAATAGGGTATTTGAACCTATGGGAAAGAAATTACAGATAAAATATTTCTAATTAAAAGACTTGGTGCATCCTAATATTAAACCGTCGCAAATTATATATTTTAAGGATAGAGGACGTTAATACGAAACCAAAACACACTTATTTATTGAAATAAGACTAAAGTTGACGGAGTTATGAATTTTTTAGTTACATCATATTTGTATATTTCAAAATTTTGTCCATTTTCTAGATATCATTTTATTAAAATTCGAATTATTTTTTGCGATACTCTTCAATGGATAATAATAAAAACTCCGTCAATTTTAGTCAATAAATAAACATGTTTTGGATTAGTATTAACATCCTCTATCGATAGAATATATAATATGGGATCGTTTAATATTATGGTGCACCAAAATGAAAAATAAGGGATAAACCGATTTTTTTAAACTTTAGCTCGGTTACGCGATGATCGATTTGGCTCAAAATCTACAGTTATTAGTTTTTCATATATACAAACAAGTTTCCGGGTTGTCACGTTGATTTCCACATACTTCTAAAATAAAAACCACTCTACTGGGTAAGTTACCTCAGAGGTAACAGCGTAATTTGGCCATTTGGGAAGACCATTTAGTATTAGGGTGGACCAAAATGAAAAAACCTACTTGTTCAAACTTCAGAGGGCTAGGGCTCGTTTACGCGATGTTGGACATTGCTCAAAAGTTACAGTTATTAGTTTTTATCTATACGAACAAGTTTCCGGGTTGTCCCGTTGATTTAGACATACTTCTAAAATAAGAACCAATTTACTGGGTAGGCTACCTCAGAGATAATAGCGTAATTTGGCCATTTGGGAAGACCGTTTAATATTAGGGTGGACCAAAATGAAAAAAATAGTTTTTCAAAATTTAGAGGGCTAGGTTACGCGATGTTGGATATTGCTCATAAGTTACAGTTATTAGTTTTTATCTATACGACCAAGTTTCCGGGTTGTCCCGTTGATTTAGACATACTTCTAAAATAAGAACCAATTTACTGGGTAGGCTACCTCAGAGATAATAGCGTAATTTGGCCATTTGGGAAGACCGTTTAATATTAGGGTGGACCAAAATGAAAAAACCTAGTTTTTCAAAATTTAGAGGGCTAGGTTACGCGATGTTGGATATTGCTCAAAAGTTACAGTTATTAGTTTTTATCTATACGACCAAGCTTCCGGGTTGTCCCGTTGATTTTCGTATAATTTAAAATTCCCCATATATGCTAAAACCACTCTACTACCCAGACAAAAAAGTTTTCACTTTTTTCTGCAATTCAAAGATAAATCGCCTACTTCCATTAGCGTATCGAGTAATTAATCAAATAATTAGGTTAAAAATATACATATAACGAGATATTTGCCATACTTATAGAAATAGATTGAGAGGAAAAAATATTAAAAACTGTTTGATCATATTCTCATATTTTTCAAGCAATTTTTTATTTATTTATTTATTTTAATTTTTTTTAGTATACTTGTCAATTACTCATAAACGGCTCACAAGAGTCCACGTGCGTTCAGGATCAAAGAGAACGTCAAAGGTTCGAAAGAACACAGAAGTCCATTCGAATAATGAACTAGCTGCTTTTTCATTGCAATCAAAATAAACTCACACGCGGAAAACAGAACATGGAATTTGACTTTTTACTTTCTAATTATTATCTGTCCAAAGGGTTGTTTTTACCCATTGGGAATCAAATGTCTTGTGATTTTCTTGAAATTTAAAGACTAAATTTCTTAATTGAAAAGATTTTTAACCGACTTCAAAAAAAGGGGAGGTTTTCAATTCGACTGAATTCTTTTTGTGTGTCTATGTTACCTGATTGTGAACCGATTTTGATTATTTTTTTTGCATTGGGTTCAGTCTAGTTTACGATTGGTAAAAATATAAATTTCATTGGTATTGGAGCTTTTTTGTTATGTATGTTTACGCGTAACTTCTTTGTTTATGAACCGATTTTAATGATTCTTTCTGCATTTGGACAATATAGCTCCAAGATAGTCTACCTACCTATTTATTTATTCATTTATTTTTATGTATGTTCAGCGAGAACTTTTTACCTCGTGGACCGATTTCGATGATTCTTTTTTTATTGAAAAGGAGGTACCTTAGGGGTGGTCCCATATTAATTTGGTCAAGTTCTGATATGATCAATGTCAAAATAACGGAAATCTCTAATTCTTATGAGCAAATAATCGAAATTATAATAAATAAAATCTTTTATAAAAAAAAATCTTAAACCGTTCATTTAAAACCCACAAACGTTTCGAGAGAAATTCTATATTTATGAGTTGAATTTTATTATCATTTTCTGATTCATTCGCCCGACGCTTTCTCTTACGAGATGCATACAAAATATTTTCTTAAGTCACTATTAATAACATCACTAAAAAGAGAAAAATAAAGCCGACTTCAAAAAAATTAAATGCAACAAATAAAATAATAAGTACTCAAAAATCAAATAAAATGCACTAAAAGGTATAAAATAATTATCTAATTTAGTTACAACTACACGACGAAATTTTACATGAAATCACCTTTGAAGCCGGTGCTAAACAAACTATATAAGGGAGCTTACCCACCAAACGTACTAAGTAAGATCCATTGAGTTCGATTCAAAGAATGTATGTTTGGCACCGACTTCAAAAAGTGATTTCATGTAAAAATTTCGTCGTATTAGTTGTAACTAAATTAGATAATTATTTTTTATACCTTTTAGTGTATTTTATTTGATTTTTTGAGTTATTATTATTTTATTTATTGCATTTAATTTTTCGGTCGGTTTTATTTCTTTTTATAAAAATTATTTTTATGTTTTGACAAAAGTAGCAGAATTGTTGATTCATAAAAAAAATCAATGAGGTTGTCCTTTTTATTAAACATTGAAGAAAGCCGTGAATGCGACATTTAAAAGAAATTTAAAAAAATTTTAGAACATAAATTAATTAAAATTAAATTAAAGCAAATTAATATTTTAAAAATCTAGCTAAATTGCATTTTTGGAAAATTTTGAGTTCATTCAAAAAGAATTTAAATTTTAAATTTCCTTATGACCTTATAAGCAATAGAAATTTCAAAAAAGCGTCAATAGAATCAGCCAATCACAGATTTTAATTTAATTCAAACCCCTATTTCACCCCCTTCGAGGTGAATTTTTGTAAAATCACTTCTTAGCTGGCATATACGCCCTATAAAGAATCTCTATTCAAAATTTCAAGTCACCAAGTCTTGTATAGTTTTGGAAATATCGTGTTGAGTCAGTCAGTGAGTGGTATTTTGCATATATTTGTATATAATATGTTTCAGTAAAAATCCGTTTTTTAGTAAGAATGGGTTCTTTGTAGTTAAAATGCGTTTCACTGAATACCTTTGTTACAATTAGAATTTAATGATGTTGATTGAGTTGGTTCAATAATCTTAATTTTTTACCTTCCGCCTCATTTTGGGTCTTTATTTTCAAAAATTTTTCAACGAAAATGTCAAAAATTACATCCTCTACAACTTTGCTTGTAATTTTTGACATTTTCGTTTAAAATTTTTTGAAAATAAACACCCAAAATGAGGCAGAAGGCATTGGCATAGTAGGGCAGTTTTCCTAGGGGGGGAGGGTAGCCGGCCAGCTGATTAGCCACCACAAGGTTTCAATTTTGGGAATCTCATTCGAGGTCAACTAACTTTTAAGTAAAATTGACAAATTTTGGAAATAAGTAACGAAATGATTTAATGAGAAATACATAAGGGATGCCTCGTAATAATGGAGTTTCGATTTTTCTAAGGGGGTCAATAAGTTTTGCAGGGGGACACTGCCCCTCCCCTAACTACCCCCTGGCGGAAGGTCAAAAATTAAGATTCTAGACCTTTGGACCAAACTCAACCAACATCAGTAAATTCTAGCTGCCATCACAAAGGTATTCAGTTAAACAAGTTTTAGAAAAATAAAATATCGTCGGCTTAGAGTGTAAACCTGCTAACTCCATTTTTATCATATATGACATATTTATACCGTTCGAAAGAAAAAGAGAAGCAGTATCGTCCAAGTAAAACTACTACTTAAAATTAAGTAAGTTGTAGAAAAAAATGTGAAAAATGTTTTCTTTCCATAACAACAATATTAAATTTTGTTTGTTTTTTGTCTGTCCTGTAAAATATCTTTGTTGTGAGTTAGCAGCTTTACACTCTTTTTTTTAAATTATTATTGGCGTGTCGGCTACGAGAGCCATTGAAACCACAATGCTTGTTTTAGATATACAGCTCAAGATTATTAGATTATTAGATAGTTAATAGATAAATATGTAAATAAATAATTACAACAAATAAAAAAAAACAGGTATAGAAATATATGTCTGAAAGCCTTGAAAAAGTATCCTTTAAGTGTATTTTAATAGGTCTATCTCTGAGAGATAATTTTTTATGTTACTTATATAATCTTCCCCTTCTAAGATATCCCTTGTAAAAATGTCATTTTTAATTCGCTGATTTCTATATAAAGGACATTCGAATAGTATATGAGTTTTATTGACTAATTGATCACAGGGGGTGCACCAGGGCGGATTTTCTCCCCGAAGAATGTGACCATGTGTTAAATAACAATTTCCGATTCTTAGACGGGAAAGAATCACCTGTTCTCTTCTAGAGAGATTTGATTTTTGAAGACCTGTTATTTGAGGCAGATATTTCCTCAATTTGCTATTGCTAATTTGTTGCCATTGGTTTTTCCAATTTCCTTTTATATTTGATTTAATGAATTTTTGGATATCCTCGTATATATATATATATGAGTTAAATTTAATCCCTTCTTTTAGAGCCCCTTGTTTAGCTCTTTAGTTTATACTCTAAGGCGACGATATGTAAATTTCTAGCCACAGCATCTCGATATTTAGAGCAGGGTAGCTATTTTTACAATTTTCAAAAAAATGCCTATGACTCGAAAACTATGATATTTCAGGACCGACTTGAATTTCCCTATCCCCTGTTCAAAGTTTATCGATGTGATACGGGACACCCTGTATATATAAAAGTGAATAACATCATAAAATTTTTAATATTGGAAAAAAAATATATGCAAATATGATTATACAAAAAAGCCAGGAAAATAAATTGAATTATCAACATCCATATCCATACATTTTTTACATTTTGTGAATAATAAATCAATTTCTATAAAATATTATACAACCTTTTTTTCGGATGATACATTATTATAAAAAAAATATCTTTGAATCTTCAAAACCAATTAAACTTTTATTATCATAAAAAAATACGAACTTCATTATTTCTTTCCTCTTAAATTCACTTTTACATATTTTTCCATTACTGTCCGTTTCTACTTTGCCTAGATATAGTTTTTCGCTCTTACCTCTATATTTTTATCAACGCTAACCAAGATATATATACGCAAAGTTTATCCAAAAGAAAAAAATCTTTAGAAAAGAGAATCACGATGAGAAGATGTACTTTTAGACAAGCCCTGATTTATCTAGCATGGCCATAACAAAGCAGAGTCGGCACTACAAAGTTCCGTCTTGGTATTGATTGCTAAAGTTTTATCTCTTCAGCATGGCCGTAGACAGAGAGGGCTGAGTTTAATCCTCTCGAAATTTTGATAAATATTAATTTCTATTATTTGTTTTTACATTCACATATGAATACTTCACTTGGCCCTTGACACTAGGCAATTCTCAGACGACGCAACGGAAACTCGAGTATCGTCAATTTGAGTTGCCTGTAAGTAGGGTACCTACAGGAAGGAGACTTAATACCACACAGTGAGAATACTTTAAAGCGATTCAGTCTGCCTCTGGCCGTGGTGAACCCTCGCTCAACTGTTTTGTGTCTATTCATTAAGGCCATGTTTCCTTCAATGACAGGAAGCGCACGTGGAAAGATACGTGAGACTGGTAAGATACGCATCTTTTGGCAATCGCTCTGTTTGTGTGACTACCCACTACTCAGCATTGGAAGTGGATTCTAAAATACTCTCAGGATACTCGAGTTTCCGTTGCATCGCCTGGGAATTGCCTAGTGTGAAGAGGACCTTATCATTAAAAAAACAAGAATTAAGTATGGTATTTTTTTTCATCTTGAATACGAATTACCTACACGTAGAAAACCAGTAAAAGAATTAAAACATTTTTTTCTTTATGTTTTCTTTTGAAATGTACGAGTATATGAGCCATTTGAGTTGTCTGCAGTTGAGATCTATTCAAAGAGTGTAGGTAATAATTAAAATTGTAATTAGAGAAGGAACACAGAAGAACAGGCGGACGGATAGTTAATTAAAAAGTAAAACTACCTATTTCAACTTTCTATGAATGTTTTTTCTCGTTATAGGAAAATGCAACACCGACATCATCAACCACTCAATTATGCTACATATAGATATAATAGGTTTTATTTTTCAAACGAAATGAAAGATCGATAGCTATATTAAGGGGACAATTATAGCGAGATGTTACCACATGACAATTTCTATTTTAATGGTGAAAAACAAACGTGTTAGAAGTGTCTCGAGTAAATAATAATAGCAGTTATTTTGGTATCAAGTGCACGAAATTGATCTTGTTATTAGCGCCCGAGAATGGTAATGTTTATGTTTTAAACAAGCGTTGTCAGAGTCTAAAAAGTAATTCTAACCCATTAAATACTTCATTTAACACCATATTTGATTCCGACCATCGGCGATTACTATGGAGTATTCTCTCCTGGTGGAATTTTCTACATGGGGGTTTCCAATTGTCTTCCTCTGGATTATAGTGCGACTTATAATATATTCTACACTTTTAAAAATCGATTAAAACAATCAACTGGTGTATTCACCACACGAGTTTCACATTTTCATTTATTTGAAATCATCGCGACACTACTAATTTAAACCCTTCCTTTATTGCGTTTTAAAAAAAAAATATATCATGTAAATGTCCACTTCCGGTTTTCCGATTTCATCCAAAAGCTTGCTGTACTCCTTCTAGCCAATATCGAGCTTAAGTTTCGAATTTTGTAGCTCTGAGACTTGTGGTTACAAAACGCAGGGGGGGTATATACGTACGCACTGACCAATGAATTTTTTGGCCCCTTTTTGGCCCCTGGGGATCCCAATTTCCGGTTTTATGTCCTAAGGCCAGGTTCCCAACTATTAAGGGTATTGATTCCTTTCACCTAGAAGTTACAAAATGAAATTAACTTTTTTTTTCTCTGAGATACAAGCTCTCAAAGAGTCAGGACCCAGACAGGGCGTCGCAATACTTTCACATTATATTCTATGAATATAAATGTTAAAGTAGAAAGTGGAGAAATGCGATGAAATAATGTACCTACATTATTGCATTATTTATTATTCAATGTAGAGAAGAATCTGTAGATTGTATCTACATTTTATATTTTGCTTCAGCTCGACGACAAGTCAACCCTGGGGGCGCCTTTTTTGGGATTCCCATTGAAATTTTAACAGTTACACACCTTCTATGTCATCCCTTCAAGCTGTAATTCTTCAATCTTAGAGATTAAAACAAACTTTAATCTTTACCAGCTTCAAATTGTAAATAATAAATTATAAATATTTTTAATTAAAAGACTCATGATTAAAATCAAATAATCAAAACTAGAGTTTGAAGCAAATAAATTATATATTCCACGCCAAATAGGACGGTTTTGAAAAATTTTAATTTTTGATTGCCTTCATTTTTTGACATTTTTTTAGTACCCATCAAAAAACTCTTCCTGGTAAATTTCGAAATTTTTTGATCACCCGTTTAAAAGAAATCGAATTTCGGTTTTTTACTCATAACTTCTTCAAAAATGATCAAGATTCAAAATTTTTGTTTTTTACATACTTTTTAGAAAAAAATACAAAAAATTATTTAAAGTGTTTTTATATGCGATTTTTGAGTTTTGAAAAATTTTAATCTTGTTTTTGAAACCATCCATTCATCTCTATATGAAATATTAATTAAAATAATAGTAAAATTTTCAAGTAAATTAAATGTTATTTTTCTATCAAAATGCATAAAATGTTTATGAGGGGGGACCCTTACCTACTTTTCTCCTTTTTTAAAGGGTAAAAAACGTAATTATTTTAAAGATATTTCAATGAAATTATATCCATTCATATCTAATAATAATAATAATAAATAATAAGGCCTATGATAATTACTATTTTTTCGATTTTGAATATTTCGGAAAAATTTGATTTTCGATATTAACCATTATTGACCGACTTTGAAAAAAGGAGGTTATCAATTCAACGGAATGTCTGGTTTTTTTGTGTTTGAACATTTATTTCTCTTTACCATGTGGACCGATTTGGATGATTTTTTTGCATTGGGTTCAGTCTCGTACCCGATTGGTCCCGTTTTTTTTTCATTGGTATTGGACCTTTTTTGTTATGTATGTTCACGCATAACTTCTTTGTTTATGGACCGATTTCGATGATTCTTTTTTTATTGGAAAGGGGATACCTTAGGGGTGGTCACATATTAATTTGGTCAAGTTCTGATGATGTTTGTTCGTCGATTTCTCTTTACCATGTGGACCGATTTCGATGATATTTTTGCCTTGGGTTCAGTATAGTCGCCGATTGGTCCTGCTAAATTCCATTGGTATTGGACCTTTTTTTGTTTATTTTATGTTGAAAGGGATACCTTACGGGTAGGTCTCATATTAATTTGGTCAAGTTCTGATGATATGATCAATGACAAAATAACGGAAATCTCCAATTCTTATGAGAAAATAATCGAAATTATAATAAATAAAATATTTATATAAAAAAAAAACAATCTTAAAACGTTCATGTAAAACCCGCTAACGTTTCGAGAGAAATTCTAAATTTATTGAATTGAATTTTATTATCATTTTCTGATTCATTCGCTCGACGCTTTCTCTTACGAGATGCATACAAAATATTTTCTTAAGTCACTATTAATAACATCAGTATAAAAAGAGAAAAATAAAAATAATTTTTAGAAAAAAAAACCGACTTCAAAAAAATTAAATGCAACAAATAAAATAATAAGAACCTACAGTATTTGTATAGATATAATGAATTTGTTTATTTGCATCAAACAGACAATCTCATTGGTTTCATTGTCTACATTTCTATGGAACTGAAGATGGCAAAATAAACATTTCCTCGAAACGTCTTATGATTTTTTCTTTGCTTGGCTGCTCTCACGCTTTTTCCCTTTCATATTTAAGTACTTTTTAATATTCCTCTGCTTGTGTGTAAGCAAACTTGTAAATATTACATCGCAAATATTTTTCAACCTCAATTTAGAAAGTGTAACAATTATTTTTCCTGGTATATAAATAAATAAATTCATAGCGAGTATTCAAAGCTTTTAAATTCAACATTTTATAATTGAGATGAATCTTCTTTCGTTATTTTAGGCTTAAAAAAAATCAAGGCTATGGATTTTAATCTGCAATCTATAGGAGGAATGAAAGGCAAACTCGTTGAATAAATTTGCCAGAGTCAATTTCAAAATGCAAATGAAAAGTTACTAACTCACTCCATACATCCCCTCCAGTACTCGAATAAAAGTCCATTTCTAATTTGAATTTAGGTTGAAATGAACGAATGAATTTCGATGTTTGATTTTTTTTTAACCAAGAATAAACAGATTTTTATTTCTAGCATTTTTTTTTTACTAATCCTTTTTCGCCATGGAGTTTATGCATAGGGTGATCAAGTTAGATTGTTTTACTGTCTAGGCCAGGGTTGTCAACCCGCGATAACTTTTCCAATAAATAAATTGTCTTGATTTTTTACATAATATGGTGATTTTAATTCTATATATCTAGAAAAGATGTCACGCCTATCACAAATTAATAAAAATAATTAACCCCCTATATATTCATTCTTATATTCATGCTTGGCTCATTCTTTTGGCAGACATGGCCGTAAACATTGAAAATTATCTATATATAAAATGGAAAAGTATGTATATATGGAGGCGACTGTGGGTCAGTTGTGATTTAGAGTGTTGGGTCGCTGACTCGGAGATCGCTGGTTCGAGACCGAGTCTCGGCAGATAGAT